>JANAVB010031818.1:4381838-4472165 GCA_029216955.1 Iris pallida
TTAGCATGCAAACAATTGCCAGGCCATGCGGCTCTTCTATAATAGCATGCAAGCAAATATTAAATATGTAACCTGGCATTTGGCCATATATATTAAATATTCATAGGCCTATGCGGCCACTAACTGTTGCATGCAAGCAAGCAATTACAAAGCAAATATTTAATGCATGCATGCAATTAATGCTGGCAAGGCCATGCGGCTGGGAAAAACCACTTGCCGCATGAAATAGTTATGCGGTCAAGTACTGTTCTTCTCCTCAAATTTTCGAGAAAAAAATACCATGAAGCCATGCTTCCAAGCTCCATAATTCCATCATCCAGAGTCCAAATTCGAACTTCCATAGGTCAAAATGGGACAGAACGAGATTCTCTACAACATGGGACCATCAAAACTTGGAAATAACAAGGTTAAACAGATCAAACCCAAAAAATTCGAAAATACCACAAAACTAGATTTACAAGAATTTAACCATGGAAATGAAAATTTCTAAGTACTAAAGTGGGTTAGAAACACATCAGGAAGACAGTGGAACAATAAAAATAGGATTTCTCCATGAAGCAAGATGCACTTGCCTAAGCTCTCCACTCTCTCAGGTTGGTGGAAAAGTTATGGTGGGGAAGAAGAAAGTTAATGTGGAGAGAGAAATGTGAGTGGGATATTTAATGAAGGTGGTGGTAGGTGGGAGTGGTTTGGTTCACATAAAATCAAGTAAAACCGAACCAAGCCAAACAAACCGAACCGAACCAAGATAAACCAATCAATGAAATGCCAAAATAAATCAAGCAGGAAGACATGCAATATGGGTCAAAATACGTACACGTATTCCAAATACGTAATACGAGATCTGGGCATTACAAAAACTCTCTCCAATGCAAAAGTATTGAGAAGACAATAAAAAATATTTTTTCCAACTTCCAAGGCAACTTTTAAGACAACTACTCATCTTTTTTTTCTAATATTTTTTATTCATAATTGATGACATGGAAGAGAAGACATTATCAAGTGCATTGTCTAGAACAAGACAATCAACTTCACAATGTCTTCTTTAATTTTTGCCACATAAGCTTCACAATTGACTTGACAATTGCATTGGAGAAGAACTTCTGAATAAAATTTTGTCATTCCTACGTGGCATTAACTTTTTTCCAAAGTCACAATAGGGTTGGAGATGCTCTAATGCAAATGTGAAATAAAGTGTGGAGTTGACATGGCAAAGACATGACAAAGACAATGTGAAGTTGGTTGTCTAGATCTAGACAATGCACTTCACAATGTCTTTATGTCCACATCATCATTTGTGAATAAAAAATATTTACAAAAAGAAGGAGAAGAGTAAAAGTTGTCTTGGAAGTTGTAAAAAAATTACTTTATATTGTCTTCTCAATACTTTTGCATTGGATATGACTTTTTAAGCTCATTGTCATTTGTGAATGTAATCTTGTCACCTATACAAGATATTGCCTTGTGTCCCATGCCACCTAAGATTCACAACACAAAATAAGACAATAGGGTTGGAGATGCTCTAACACTGCAAGTACATGTCGAGATTTGAAGACAGATATAGCCAGCCAATACTAATAATCCTTTTCAAAAGAAAAATGTTATTTGACTCCCAAAAAATTTGGGTGATACCATCTTCCAATATGTGGCATATGATATTGTTGATGACATGACAGCTGACAAGACAAAATTAAACATTAAACATTAAAATTAATATTAATATTAATATCAAATTAACATGAACATTAATATTAAAATTAACATAAACATTAATATTAACTTTAACACTAACATTAAAATTAATATTAACATTAAATTAAAATTAGCATTAACATTAACATTAATATTTATATTAATATTAACATTAACATTAATTAACATTTACATTAATTTTAATATTAAAATTAATATTAACATTAAATTAAAATTAGCATTAATATTAACAATAAAAAAATTGGATAATTAATTTTTTTTGGTTAAAACATGACATGTCAGCTGCCATGTCAGTTACCATGTCAGATACCACATAATGGAAGATAGCATCATCCAAAAAATTTGGAAGCCAAATAGCATAATTGTTTTCAAAATGTTCTCTCTAATTTTTTTTTTTTTACATAACCTCCACATTTTGAGTTGGTCTTTGAGTTTGTGACAAACGTTAGAAGGTAAGTTTTTTTTTTTGAAACAATGGGTAATTGTGGCGAACTCGCCTCCACGGGAGCTCGAACTCCCGACCGCTTGGGCCGCATGCATCTCTCTTAACCACTAGGCTAGAGGTTATTTGGAGAAGGTAAGTTATTTTGTCAACCTGATAAATTTCCAAAGGGAAAATCATAACAAAAATGCTATTTGGCTTCCAAAATGTTTGGGTGATACCATCTCCCATTATGTGGCAGATGACATGGTTGCTGACATGGCAGCTGACACGACAAAATTTAACAATAAAATTAATATTAAATTATAATTAATAGTAAATTAATAAATTAACATTAAATTAACATGAAAATTAACATTAGAATTAACCTTAACATTAAAATTAACATTAATATTAACATTAACATTAAAAAAATTTGGTTTAAAATTTGTCATGTCAACTGTTATGTCATCTGCCGTGTCAGATGCCACATAATGGAGACGGCATCACCCAAATATTTTGGGAGCCAAATAGCATAATTGAAATCAGAATTCCCTGATGTCCCTGTTGGTCTAAGCTAGTCTTCGTCCTTTCATGATGGACGTTCGGACAGGCTTCAAGCTTCGATATTATCTTACTGTCTTCGGGTCCAAACATCACATATTTATCGGAGCTTGTTACATACCAATAACTTCTTCGTATCTTACCAAGAATGGGGAAGACATTCTGCAAGGGTTCGACTATTGACACCCCATCTATTTCTAAGTTGACCCCAATTTCTTTTCATAACTTAAGTTGTATTATGAAATGACTGCTTTATCCTTTTCCTATTTCTAATTCTACCCAAACCCAAACAGCCATAGGACCCCACCCCTTCACTAACCCCACCCCTTCAATAACTAATCCAAAAACCTTAGAAGACATTATTTGAAGCTTGAAGAAATTACAATGGAGGGCCAAAGTAATGATAGAAGATCTCTCGTACCCAATGTAAGTCCTACCAATGTTTTTTTTCAAGTATTGATTCGGCTGTTTCGATTTTGAGAAGAAAACAAAATTCGCGGACTGTTCGACCATAACAAGTCGGACAAATCTACACTGTTCGACGAGGGGAGGTCGAACGTTTTTTGAACTGTCCGACCTGTACTGGTCGAACAGTGTGGATTTCTCCGGATTATGTCGGTCGAACAGTACTTTTTTGAGTTAAATTTAAAATTTTTATTTTCCAACCTAATCCGATATTTGTATTTATCTTCATAGGAAAACACTTCAGATGACATTGCGGTTAACACTGAGATGAGTATTGTCACGCACCCGATGTACGAACAACAACTTGATTTCTCTGAAGAATTTCAAACTGATCAATTATTTGTTAGTCGAGAGTCATTGGTGAATTGGGTACGATCGATAGAAAACCTTCATAATATAGTAGTTTTGGTTAAACGGTCGGATAAAGGAGAAGGAAGACGAGCTCGAGTAATCCTGGGTTGCGAGCGAGGGGGTAAATATGTGCGACGGAAGGTAAAAGTTGATGAAGCAAATTTGGCTAATATTGCGAAGAAGCGAAGACCTGAACGGCTTACGGGCACGAAAAAATGTGATTGTCCGTTTCAGTTGAAAGGAGTACAATGCAATGATGTTGGGCAGTATGCAAATGTTCGACATATGTTTGCCGAACAGCACTGGTACAGGCAATTCACAAGACAAGATATCTAGCGTCGATGACGCATTCGAGTATATCACAAAATATCACAAAACATAACAAGATATCTAGCGTCGATGACGCATTCGAGTATATCACAAAATATCACAAAACATAACATGATATCTAGCGTCGATGACGCATTCGAGTATATCACAAAATATCACAAAACATAACAAGATATCTAGCGTCGATGACGCATTCGAGTATATCACAAAACATAACAAGATATCTACGATCTACGTCGCCTACGTCTACCAGTCGCCCTCGTTGAAGATTCAGGTTCCTCTGGAGACTGTAGCTTCAATGCTCGATATGCTCGGGTCCACCGGGACAAGGCCCTGTCAAAATGTCAGCATCCTCATCCTCTTCTTGATCAGTTTGGCGCTCTTCATCAGTGTGGCACTCTTCATCAGTGTGGCGTTCTTGCTCCTGCTCTTGGTCGGCCGTTTGAGTCGAAGCAACAAGTGCTTGTTGTTGAAGACGTGCAAGTTCCTGCTCTTCAGCCCGACGTCTCCTAGCTGAAGCATGAGTCGTTTCCCTCCTACTAGTTTGCTTTCCTACAAGTTCTACCAAAATAACATGGCTTAAAGAAATATTTTTTAAATTGTATTGTTCGGTCTCGAAGAGTCGAACTAACCCACACTGTTCGACCATAACAGGTCGAACAAATCTGTACTGTTCGACCGAAACAGGTCGAACAGTAAGCAAGGTGTTCGACTATCGTGAGTCGAACACATTGCTGTGTGTCCGACCGACCAGAGTCGAACAGATCCGTAAATTTTGGAGAAAAATTCGATCTGTTCTTTCGTTCTAACCCTAAATGGTCGACAAAACAATGGGGTTCTAACCCTAAATGCTCGACAAAACAATGGGAGAGAATGTAGTTTGGATTGAAATGTTTGATACTCACCTCGATCCATGGTGAAGAGACTTCTCGGAGTGGGGTGAACAATGGGGGACTTCTCCGACTCAAATCTGGTGTTGGAGAGAAGTCCAACAGAGATGGGGAAGAGAGTAGTGTGGAGGAAGAGAGTAGTTAGGGTTAGGGTTAGGGTTTGATGGGGAAGAGAGTAGAGTGGAGGTGTATGTAGGGAGAGAGGAGAGTGGGGTGAATGTAGAATTTTGTGTATAGAGAGGAATGGGATGTACTTAGAAATTGGGATGTGGGGGTTGTACACTATGGTTTAAGTCATAAGGGTATTTTTGTCAACATTTGGGGTGTACTTAGTATTTTTATAAGTTAATTTATTTTTAGGTGGGGTGTACTTAGAAATTGGGGTCAACTTAGAAATAGATGGGGTGTCAATAGTCGGACCCTTCTGCAACTGTACTTGGATGTGACTAAAACATGCATGGTGTTATTATCGTGTTGCCAATATGAGAAATAGGCAGGTTCAAGTTGTTAGCCGTCACAGCAACTCTACCTCCTTAATACTCGGACATGTTGAGTAGCTTCTCCTTATCTTCATTCATATGATTAGAGCAACCCAATCACGGTTTCTATCTTCTCGAAGAAATCTATTTTAGAAAAAATTTCTTCCAATGGTGATTTCTATCACCATTTCTATCCTAGATGGCAATGATGTATGATGGAAACTTTGAGAATTTCTACATGTAGAAACTCTCATAGAAATTCAATCTCTCATTTGTTATTGAGCCCCACACCATTAAATTGGTCCTTTTACTATGTGACACATAAAATAGAAATGAAGAACCATTGGAGAGCATTTTTGTATGTCTACAATTTCTATGTAGAAATTCTTCCAACTAGGATAAAATTTTTTTTAAAGTACAATGCCAAATAGAATAAGAACTCAATTTTAGAAATCATCATTGGAGATGGTCTTATATTCCGTTTTTAATCCGTGAATAATATCCATCCCATCCGCGTTTCGGTGTCGGCATTCTCGTGATCAAACTTTGAGATTTTTGACACAGATTTTCATTTCAGTAAAGAATTGACTTGGTGCCATGTTCTGCTGCGAGATGGACAAGGGCTCATCCTCGTGAACTCCATGTTAATGCTCCAACTGTTGTAGTTACCGCTATTAGGCTTCTTAATATAGGTCAATGAAAACAACAAATCCGCCATGATGACTTGGTAAGATCTTTCTCTTTACCAAGTAAGCTTGGTCATGTATTAACCAACTTCACAACATGGCCGATTTTGAGGGAGTGCAATGGGTGCGATCGTACTAGGCCTCTCGAATTCATACGCCTCCAAATTTTTTTTTTATATGTATTATGTATATTAAACTAAATTATGGATACATAATTTAAAAATTCAAATATTTCAAACTTATGAATAAATAATTTAAAAATTATGAATAGCTAATTTAAAAAATGTAAATTTATTATGTATACTATAATACTAAACTAACTTATGAATAGATAATTTATAAATTCATTTCTCCTTTGTGTTTATTAAGGTAATCAATGTAGAGATTCTATTAATTAACTAAGGCTATATCTGGTTCAAGTAACGAATCAATTAACTAAGGCTTCTATTATTCTAATTGACGAAACTGGTCAGACTCTCAATTCCATTCAATTCATAATCGAAATCAATAGAAAATTCTAAAACTTAATATGAAATCCTACGATTTATAGGATTCAAATAATATCCTATATATCTCTGACTCTATTGACACCCTGTCAATCGACTGCTTCTTGTATATAGTACATCATGCTATTGCGTCAATTAAGATAATATTCGAACAATATCAAAACTATGAGAATATTTTTGATTTTTTGTTCAGTTAATAGAAATTGAATTTATTAGATAGAGATGGTATGAAAGCTTGTTGTAGTCGTCTAGAAAGTACTTTGATACATGGTGACTGCTCTGATATTGATGAAGATGAATTGTTTGAGGACCTAGAAACTTTACGAGATCTTCTACCAAAAGACATCCAAGCACTTGAGATATTAAATTTTATGAAGAAATTTAATTATTTTCCTATAAAATTATATTGAATTATATTGACAAATCCAGTGACTTGTATCTGCAGAAATGAATTTTTTCAAGTTGAAGTTATTGAAATCGTACACTCAATCAGCCATGTCACATGAATGATTAAATGAGCTAGCTCTAATTTTCATTAAATTTGAGTTATTGGAAGGTGTTGATTATGAACGACTGATTGATGATTTTACAGCTAGGAATGATAGAAGATGTTCTTAATGTAAAGATGGATACTTGTTTGTTTAGCTTTATTTTTATCTCTTTTAGCCGAATATTATTTCAGTTGAAGATATTGTAGTTGAATGATTTTTCTTAATTGATGTTAAGAATTTGGATAATTTAATTTCTGAATATATTAGAATTTTTTATATATAAGAATAGGCTTCCATTTATTTTTCGCATCAGGTCCAGTCGTCCTTGATGAATATCAGCTCCGGCACAAGCCGCACAACATCATCTGTGCCTCGGTTCCTAACCGCACTTGGTCTGATACCAAATTGTTAGATATTAGAGGAAAACTAACACATTTGGAAAACTCAACAATATACTTTTATTTTATTTTATTTTTTGTATACAATATGATACAAGCTCTCAAGATAGCACTCACAAAGGAAATTACTAGCAAGCAGCCAAGCACTCGCACGATCGCATGAGGCTATCACTCCCTCGCACTAGATCCTACCTCGCTAGCTAGCTCCTTGCTTTGCTTGCTTGGTGCTTAGTTTTCAAATGGAATAGGTTGTCCATATTTATGGAGTGATAGCAATAGAAATCACTAAAAGAGTAGGGATCGAGTTGGGAAGAAAAGTAGAAGAATAAAAATGTCTAAATTTTTTAATCTTTAAAATAATACGCAGAAATTTTAAATAAAAAATAAATAAATAATGATAGAAATATGTAATTTCAAGAATAAGAGGAACGTGGAAAAGAAATCTAGATAGATAGAAGAATGAATTTTTCTAAAGGAAAACACAGAGAGAGAGAGAGAGTGTGTGGGTGGTGGATGTTGGGGGTAGGGGTGTGCAAACGGTCGGTTCGGTCCAACCGAACCGACTTTTTGGACAACCGAACAAAAGTCGAACCGACCAGATGAGAGCCGAACCGACCCGTTTAAAATTTAATCCGATCCGAACCGAACCGAATTTGAAATTTCGGTTCAGATCGGTTAATTCGGTCCATGGGCTTTACAAAAAGGCCGGCCCAAATTATCCAAATAGCAGCAACCAATGTCAATAAAACTGCAGATAAAATTGCAGATTCCAGTCCAAACACAAATAATTTTTGTCAATAAAACTGCAGCCCAAATGAACTTAGCCAAGCTTATACAATCCAAATGAACTTAGCCAAGCTTATACAATCCAGATAAAACTGCAGATAAAACTGAACTTAGTGCAGATAAAACTGCAGATAAAGCTGCAGCCCAAATGAACTTAGCCAAGCTTATACAATCCAGTCCAAAGCACAAATAATAGCTGCTTATACAATCCACTGCACAATACAACACAAATAATAGCCACTGAAACTGTGGAACATATACAATCCACATATATAATCCACTGTATAATACAAAACAAATAATAGCTGCTTATACAATCCATGAAAAAATGGTTTTATCTTATACAATCCAGTCCAAGCTCCTGCATATACTTGAACATATAAAATGGCTTAATCTTATACAATCCAGTCCAAGCTCCTGCATAAAAAATAACTAAAAAAGAGGGATAAGAATGTAGAGGCTCAGAATGGCTTGTCATGTATCATGAAAGATGCAGTGTAGTATACATGTTACCAAATCTCATGCCAAATCATCATCGTCCCAATTCTTATAAAAATATTAGTAAGATTTAAATGTATTAAACAAACTTGTGAATTTATCAAATATTGCCAATGACTGCAATTCATGCATCACAAATGGCTGCAACAAGTGCCTCGCCAGTGGACGCAATGCCTGCCTCGCCAAAGGCTGCAATGAGACACTACATGAGAACATCAGCCAAGAGAAATAACAGAATAAAGAGTATCAACAGCAGCTAGAGATAGCAGCCAGAGAATGCAGTATAATAGAACAAAAACCTCCCAAGGAGTCAGAGACAGCAGCCAGAGAACATATCTAACAGCAGCATATAACCACAACAAAATTCTTGCCAAATGAACATATACTAACAGCAGCCAGAGATAACATAATACCTGTCAAATGAACATATACTAACAGCAGCAGCATAATACTAAAACCAATAGCAGCCTAAACTAAAGGCTGCCTGCATAATACAAAAGGTTGCCTGCATAATACTAAAACCAGCAGCAGCATAAATAGCATGAAGGCTGCCTGCATAATACAAAAACCAACAGCAGCATAATACTAAATAGCATGAAGGCTGCCTGCAGCTGCAGCAGTAGGCCCTATGCAGCAGCACCAACCCAAAGTATTCTCCAAAATATTACAGTATGTCTCCAAAATATTACATTGTCTCCCAAAACAAAGTCATGCAAAATATGTAAATCTACCAAAGTAATCAAACCTCGTTTGTAGATATTGATTCCACCGTTAACTTACCCAAATCTATACGAAAGAATGAATCAAAGAATAAGTTAAAACTAATAATATCTAACTCTCAATATAAATGAAATAATGAATTTTAAAATTACCTATTTCAACTTTATAGGATTCTTCAAAATCCTCTTCAACAATAGATACAATGGGTCGATCGCGTGGCCCCCGAAGCCAATCTTGAGTACAAATTAGAGCTTCAACAATTTTTGGAGTCAAGGAGCTCCTATAATCATCAAGTACACGACCACCCGTACTAAAAGCGGACTCCGAAGCTATGGTAGATATAGGAACGACCAATACGTCCCGAGCCATCTTCGAAAGGATAGGAAAACGAGAAGAATTAAGCTTCCACCATCCCAAAATATTAAAGTTATCATCATCGTCGTCATCTACGGTGCTCTCATCAAGATTGTAAACTCCCAAAATTTTGAGATTTTATGTACATATTTTATAGTATTTTGTTTATTTCGATTTTAAATTTTTGTTAGAATTTTTATCTATTCTGGTAGCAAGATTTAGTGCTACTCTATATCTGCATAGAAATTTTTACAAGGTGGTGTGCTAAATAGTTTAGGAAAATACTTATGATATTTTGAAATGTTATTAGAAAAATTTGACTATATTTTATTTTATTTTTACAAGGTTTATTGATTACTAAAATAGTGTATATTTAAATAAATGATTTTTATACTAGTAAAAGCAGGTAAATGCTACAAACAAATTAGCTAGTAGGTATACTATTTATTAAAAAGTTGTAGACAAATTTTTAGGAATTTATGATTTTTATTTAAATTATTTTCCTGAAATTTAATATATAATTGTAGACTATTTTTTTTGTATATTCAGATTTAATAGAAAAAGAAAAAGAAATAGAAATAGGAAATAGAAACAGGAAAAAGAAATTGGAAAAAGAAATGGAAAAAAAAGGAAACAAGAAAGTAGCAGCAGCACCAGGCCTCCCGAGCAAAGAAACCCCTATAGAGCAAAAGCCCCACACCAGTACTAATAAACCCCCTTCCCAAATCAGCTCGGCCAAAGGGCCCAAACCGCGCGTGTGTTCCCTACAGCCAACTTGAAAACACCCGATATATAAATATATACATATATATATATAGTGATCGAGAAAGGGAAGTCGAGACCCAAAACCCTAACACCTACGTACGCCGACCCCAGGCGACCCCTCCCCACGTGCGCCACCTCCGTACGCCTCTGCGGGCCGCCGCCGGCTGGCCAGGGCCGCCGCCATGCGTAATAGAGCAGAGCAGTGGCAGCCAGAAACAGGCTCGAGCCCATCTTCGCTGCGAGCTATCGGTCTCCACGGTTGATGATTCGTCGAACCGATCGCGCAGGTACGATCACAACCCTTATGACTGTAACTTCCATCAATTGGTTCAATTTTAGATGACCTATATTGCCCGAAAAATCGAACCCAAGTTCGACAAAATTTGTCCCAAACACGACAGAAAAACCAGTCCAACGACTCTAGTTCACGGCCAATCCATGCACGATTTCAAGATTCTATTTGAAGGCAGTTATAGACAACCTATACGAGTCCGAAACCTCTCTTTTACTTTTATTTTTCATCTATTAAATCCCTGTTAAAACCGTTTTCAAAGTTTGACGAAAACTTGTTTTCAAAATATTAAAAATATTGAAAAATCTTCGATACGACGTGCGTCCCGCCAATCCGGGCGATGTGGTCGCAAACCGAAAGCATCAAAAAGTGCATAACGGCTTCGTGAACGTGTGAGATTTGACGGAATTCAAATTGGTCGCGTGTGCGCGACGAATTTGATGTGTATCCGTCTAAATTCACCGTATCGACCTCTGTGCAAACTTTCCAATTACTTTGTGCACGTTCGTCAGATCGAGACAAAACTTGTGCCACTAGGACCGTATCATTTTTCTGGTCCTGTATGCCAAGTTTTGTCCGATTCTGAGAAGGTTGATCGGAACGCCTAATTGGCGGGCCCACGACCCGCTCCAACGGGCAAAATTGTGCACAGCCCACCGAAATCCAACTTTGGACATACGGTTGGGTTCGTCTCCTCAAACTAGACCCATAGACATGTAGTTTGACGACTTTAGAGACCGTAGGTTCTGGCACGCGTTTCGGTGCAAAGCGGGTCCAACGGCGGACATCGTTTTGATCCGAAATTACGATTTTGTCCCTGTTCCAGAATTTAACTTTTGGTCAGGCATTTCCTAGGTATATCTTTTACACCGAGTGCATTTTTGATGTTTGTTTCAGCATCCGGAGTTGTTTGGAGATTGTGACGTTTCTTGGCTGACATTGTGATTTCCTGGACTTGCCCTTTTGCACCATCAGGCAAGATACCTTGCCATTATACTGTTTATATTCAGTTGCATTTTATTACATATCACTGTTCATTTATTTCCAGTTCTTACAGTTCTTGATTTACTGTCTGTTCAGTGATATTAGATGTACTTTGTTAATATCCTTTGATTGCATATGGACCTAGAGTTGAGGGACCACCTTCTGTAGTGTCTCGCATATACCTTGACACGTTGTACCACGAGTATGTGTGAGATGAGTAGCATGTAGAGGTTCTTGCGTGTGGGCTGATCCTCCATGCACATGCATTAGGGCTAACTGCTAATAGAGGCATGTTAGGAGACTTAGCAGTTAGTAGAGGTATATGAGTCATGGATGTGACTCTGTTAGACATTGGGTGGGAAAAATAGTTCATTAACGTATGTGCCAAGTATGCAATTCCCTATTGCCGGTTATCTCCGCGGGAGATACGGTCCTGGATCCTGATACCTGATTTACTGCTGGCCTCTGACATTCGATGAATGTTATGCTTTGAGGTCCCTGGTATCCTGATGGGGCCATACCTGAGATTACTGCTCCTGAGCCAGAGTGCCCATGCGTTGAAGGTTTGTTCTTATTGCATAAACACATTAGAATGGTCAGGTAACCCTCGTCAAATGTCATATCACCTCGTCCCGTTAGTAGCTTTGGACAATATCTCATCGTGGTATAGTGTGCTACCCCTTGTCCTTGTTTGGTTGTAGGGGTAGTCCACTGTTTCGATGATGAGGTATTGGATCTTGTTATGAGTGGGACTATTTATTATACTTGTGATTTATGACATAGTATATATATATATATTCAGTTATGTGGCATGTTCTTCCTGTATCTTGTTACGTCCCTCTGAGGACCTGGTTATCTCTCCAGGTGTGTGCTTCTGTGATATTACAGGTGTTCTAACTGTGGCCATGATCGTCACTATTTCTTCGAGGATGATTGCATTTTGATCATCTTCGCTTCGCTCGCCAAACTCTTCTCTTTTTGTGTACTTCTTTTTATAGTTGGTAGTAGATTTGTCTCCGCCTAACGTATTATACAAAGACTTATTACAGTTGATTATATGATATCCCTTATTCTTCATTTGTGGATGAGATTAGATTACTCTTGGTTTACTGCATTTTACAGCATATGTTTTCATACGAGGTTTTCATACATTGGAGTATACTTCGTATGTATGCAGCTGGAATGGATACGTACCTAGTCCTAAGTATTTTGGGACTGGGGCGTTACAAAGATATCGATCAAACTCTGATTTACTATCCCCCCACCCAATTCCATTTTATGTTTCTTGAATTGGGCTTTCATAAACTTCTTCAATTGCAAAGGGTGTGCCGGTTGATTTTCACTAGAAGGTTCAACTCTTTCACTAGTAGTTGTGCCACCACTTTGAGAAGTGCTCATGTTTTTGTACTCATTAAACATAGAGTACGCAACACTTTTCACTTTCTTTTTCATAGAATCGCTCTTCTCCGGACCATAGAGATGATCAAGAGCATATTCCATATACTCCAACTTATGCCGGGGATCAAGAATCGGTGCAATAAATATCACCATATTCATTTTCTCAATGTCCCCCAATATTTTTGATACTTTTCTCTCATCTTAGCGGCCATGGAAGACAAGTCAAAGTCAACACTCTCCTTGGAAGTGTACAAGAGAATGTCAATAGAGGTAATTTCATCAAAGAAATTATTGCAAGTAACATACAATGATTCCGAGATACACAAGGTAAGTTCATAAAAGTGTTCTAGGAATGTGCACAATCTTCTTGAATTAGCCCAATCATCCTCACTAGGATACCCACAATTCTCCGCTAGCTCTACTTTAAACCAAGGATCTTGCCCGGCGAACCTCTCAAAGGCACTTTCAAACCTTTACGCCGTATCCAACATAAAAAATGTAGAGTTCCAACGAGTGCTCACATCAAGACACAACATCTTCTTGCTCTGTATCTTTTCGGCTTCAACACACTCCTTGAATTTTTAAAATCGACTAGGAGAATGTCTCACATATCTTACCGCATTCCAAACACGAGCAACCGATGGAGACATCGATTTTAAGCCGTCAACCACAACAAAATTGATGATATGAGCAATACATCACATGTGTAAAAATTTGCATTGTAGAATACTATTGCCCCAATTCTGAATTTTTTTGCTTAGATAAGAGATAGCAACATCATTAGAACTAGCATTGTCGACCGTGATAGTAAATACTCTATCAATATCCCACTCAAGCAAGCACTTCTCTACCGCTTTTTCGATAGCCTCACCTTTGTGACTTGAAATTGGACAAAAGTTTTTTTTTTTCTTCAACTCACAATCTTTATTTATGTAATGTGCCATAAGACACATATAATTGATCTTTTGCAATGATGTCCATTGTCGATCGTAAGGCATGCCATTTGCTTCGAGACTTTCAAGTATGTTTTAAATTTACGCTTTTCGGTAGAGTAAATCTCAAAACAATCTCGTGCCACTGTCCATCTTGAAGGAATACGAAAGATTGGACAAGCAACACTCATAAAGTCTTTAAAGCCTTCACACTCCACAAATCTAAACGGAAGCTCATCAACAATGACCATACGTCTTAAAGCTTTTCTAACATCGTCTTGGTTAAATTTCCAACTAGTTAGCACTTTATCCGTTGCTTTAGCATTCGACTACAAGTTGAGTATTGATTGTTTAGAATCATGATTTTTTGGGTTCACTGGACATGTGTTCCAATAATTTTTAACATTACTTGTCCCATTTAATTTACTATGACAATAATATTCCTTGCCACAGTGCTTGCAACTAGCTTTTTGACGACCTTTCGCATCACAAAATTCTTCAAAATCTACCCAATACGGAGCTCTCTTCTTCATAGGTTTTCTAGTGACACGAAGCCTCGTACTAGAATTCGGAAGTGGATCATTAGTGGCTTGAGAACTAGTTGGCGGTTGAGGAGGATCACCTTCTAGCGACATCTAAAATATACAATAATATGAAAAAATACGCACGTTGAACAAATATGAAAAAATACGCACGTTACATTACTAAAATCTGCTCAATTGGCGACATATATTTAGCGACGTTCGATTAACGTCGCAAAATTGTGTTCATTAGCGACGTTTTCTCTAAACATCGCTAATAGTTGCTACTAGCGACGACCTAAGCGACGTAACAACGACGTATATTAATCACATGCACTACTAAAATATGTTATATTAGCGACGCATTTTAGCGACGGAATGAAATTACGTCGCTAGATATGTAATATAGCGACTCCTATCTACAAACATCGCAAAACGTCGCTGAATAGCGACGTCCAGCGACATTAGGTATATTACGTCACTGAATAGCGACGTTCAGCGACATATTATTAAAATATGTCACCATATATTAAAATATTTTGCCATATATTAAAATATTTGCGACGTTTAGCGACGTCTACTATTGACGTCGCTAACTATTTTTACTTAGGGCACGCTGCTTCCTTTTTTCCCTCACTCGAAAATTAGAAATTTCGATCTCAAATTCTCTCCCTCTCCGGTGACTCCCTGTCACGCCCCGCTCCCGTAGGAGCGATCATCCTCGCTAAGGCGTGATGCCGCACGGGCCTAGGTTGCGCCCGTGCAAGGCCAAGTCCAGAAACGGCCGATTTGAGCTAGGCCACAGAGTCTTACAGAGTGTCCCCATTGCAGCAGAAAGTAAATGAACACAAATTGAAGCAAATTCAAACTCTTTATTGATATTCAAGAAGTTTACAAGCGGCGCTAGGCCGATATTACAAATCGCTCACGCTCTCTCTCTGAAACATAAAAGGCGTGCCAAGTGGCTTACAAGATGGAATGATACATGGCGATGTTCCGATACATTATGTCCTGTATAGGGTGCTTCAGCTCCTTGCAACGCTCCAAGGCTTCAGAGATAGCTCTGCGCCTTAGCACGTTCGAGGAAAGTTCTGCACCCGACGACGTCTCCTGCATCCTGTAAGCAGACTGTGGGGTTATCAGTACATTGTTATGCACTGGTGGGGAGGCTAGCTCGCCCACAATGCTATCATTACCAAACACATTCCATTTACTTTTGTGCACCGTCTATCATTCATTGTCTTTCTAATCTTGCCTTAGAATCAGTTTTATGGCATATTTTGTAACCTATCTCGTGTTGCCGAATTCAAGTGTCGCATGAAAATACATGTACGACTTACCTATACTTACCGTTCCGGCCTTCCCTGTCCAGAGTAAACCAAGTTAGTCAACAATTCACAAGTAGTAACTTAACGTAATTCATGTAAACATTCAATGTTAGGGGCGTGTCCCTGTCTCAGGTTCTAGTACGTCGTAGGCATGTTCTAGCACGTCGTAGGCATGTTCAGAGTGTTACATTTCAAGCATGTACAGGATGTTATATTCCAGCATGTTCAGGATGTTACATTTCAAGCATGTTCAGGAGGTACTTCATTTAGTTAACTTGGATTACTTGTTTCAATTCAAGGACTTGCACGTGGATTGCCACCAGCAAAGTCCACTTAATCTACATGCATGGGTCGCTGGCATCACAAGCCATTTTGGACATATCATGTGGGCATTCTCACCTATCGAAGCGTTATGGCTGGTACACCTTGATAGTCTCTTGAAATGCCTGGCCTTACGTCTCCTTGATTGGCCGAGCCCCCACTCAAGGCAGCTCGTAAGCCCCATGTCTGATTTCGCCTAGGACGGCCACGGTATCCCCCCCTCCCGTCGCCCGTGCCGCAGAATCCTTCCTCATGACGGTCACGGTATTCCCCCCATCGCCTGTACCGTTTGTCCACGACCATTTTGTATTGACTTGTCATTTAACATATCGGCTGTCTTTGAGCCATAATGCGTTATCGACCAGGTTGGCGTCCGTGCAGCGCGGGTAGCGAGCCCCGTTGCATGTGCCCGTCATACCTGTCGCTAACGTCTTTCATGTCTTATCTTTTATTCAGTCTTTTATTTCTTTCTTTCACTTGTTCGTTCATTCATTCATTTTTTACGTATTCATTCATTCATTCATACATTATGCAACTCCCCGTACGGGAGTCGCCTTGGCGACCCATCGGTTCCGAAGTCTTTCAATGTTGCTATACTCTACTCGGAACGACTATGTCGATAGTCTTCCGTTTCATTGTTGTAACTCATTCATTGTTTCATTATTGAACGCGTAAGGGACTTGAACATAAGCTTGTGCCTTAGCACGAGCGTAGAGCGCGGTACGAGAGTTCTCACATTTTTCCATGTTCCTTTCCATATTCTATACAAGCATGCAAGATGGGATTATTCCCTTAGCTAGGTGCGTTGAGTCATTCATTTATTAGCATGCGCGGTGTTATCGCCTAGCGATTCTAGCAATAGTGTCCGTATTGTTATGTGTCTAGGCTAAGCAAAGACGGGTTCATCAGAGCTACCCACCTTAGCGATGTTCACATCGGCCGAGCGATACTCCGAGCGAGCCTTTGAGAGTCTAAGTCTGGATTCATCTTGACGGACCAATGTAAGCCTTGCATTGATTCTTTATCAGGTCGATGCCAACTCTTCGGGTCGACGGCTCGTTTGATTTGTTGCACTGGCCGTTTGAATCGGCGTTCCGCTAGGGCGGAGCGGGTCGTTACATAATACACCACTCAAAATAAGTCTCGTCCTCGAGACTTCCTGAGTGCAGGTCACCCTACCGTTCCTTAACCCATGTCGTGTACGTATCTTAGACAATTTCTATCGAATGGCTTTATCGTTCGATGGCATCGAACTATACTTGATACATTTCTAAGTTCCTTGTCGCATACGTTTTGGTTGATTTTATTGAATAACTTTTTATTCATTTTAGAGTTGATGGTACTTATTCAATTCAAGTGTTTCTTCGTCTTGGTTGCTATTTCTTCGTGTCATGGGACTGAAATGGTCGTACGAGGCACGTTGTAATTCGTCAAATGTGCGGGTCGTGGGCTGAGGCAAACTCACTTTCGTTTATTTCGGTCATCGAGATGACCCGATTCGCTTTTCAAGCGTTCTTGTCCACGAAATCAGTATGATTTCTTCTTAGCGGGGTCGACCAAGTCTAGGTAATTTTCGTCTGATTCAAGATCAAGTATTGCACTATCATCGAGTATATCTTCCTATTAATGGTCCAATTCGTTATACCAACTTTTACTTGCATGATATCGATTCCATACCATTCACTTGTTTAGGGCTAATCTCGTCGTCGTTCACACACACTCTGCCTACACGTTTCTTTGATTCCAAGCCACGCTCGTACTAGTATCATTCCTTTCTTTTAACACAATTTTAAGTTCTCGACACTCTTCCATTCCTCAAGTCATGCTTGAACTCAACGTATCACTTGGCTGGATCGTGCACGCATTCCAGGCGTCCCCAAAATACATGCATTCAGCCAAGCCGTATGATAGAGAATTCGTCATTCTCACTCGAGTCACATCGTGCACATACTCAGGCGTCCCTGAAATATATGCATGTCAGCCGAATCTCGTGAGTAGGATTTCCTATTCTTGCATCATTCAATCCATCCATGTCAATCCTCAAGATCAATCTTTTGATTGCAAACACATGAAACAGGGCATCTCGCCTAACCGCTAGGCCATTTCTCAAGGCTAAATTAATGTCAGGATTGGAATCATAGTACCCCAACAATAATGCCAACACTGACCCCAATCCTAGGGTCAAATCATAGTCGGTAGTACGGGGTTTTCTACCCAAGCTTGCGTCACTCAGATTTCTAAACATCGAGCACGATCACCTATTCGCATCAATGCATTCGCTACACATATTTGATTCCATTTAATTCACCAATTCTAACCAATTCATGTATTCGATCACGAGGTCGTCTAGCTTTTGACAATACGTTGCGCCCCAATCTCACGCGAGTCTGATTATCCACGGTGGTTCATGAATCACCATGCAACGCTCCCGCAGAATAATCATTCTCATCGGGGCGTAACTCATGCTTGCATCTAGACTAATTCATTCTCGATACGCGGATTGGACCTACGCAATCCTCAAGCTCAATCATTCAAGCACACCAAGTTATTCTCAAGTCCACCTTCGCGTCAAACCACAAGTTGAAACATACAAATTGCCACGCCATGCTAGTTCAATCACCCCCGTTGTATGAATCACCATACCAGCACTCACGCAAAGTGATCGCCCTAATCGGCGCAACGCATGTGCGAGGCTGGAGTTGCGCTCGCATAAGACAAGAACGTCAAGTTGTGGTTATCGACGAAGCAAATCCAACATCTCATTTCCATCCAAGTCAAGATCTCTATTCGATAGTCCGATCGTCATTCATTCAACCAGAAATCCTCAAGCCACGTCTATATTTCCCCCGACATGTTTCAATATCCCAAGTATAGCATCCGTCAGAACAATGACATTTGTACGATCGTAATTCGCCGAGTCAGAGTACCCCCGAGTTATCGCATATCGATCTTTGATACGCCACAATACCATGACGATATGCGTAACCTGACGATCTTCCTTTGCAACCAATTTCGAGTCGTACGACTAATGCTATTGTCTGAACTGGGTATACCACAATTCCATTCGATTCAATCCAAGATCAAGTTCGATCGTTATTCCTCGAGCTAGTTTCAATATCGTTCTCCAAACTCAAGTCATATTTTATTTGACCCAATCCGAAATCACAAGTGCTATCCTCTAGCTTCCTCGATCAAGACACACATCTTCATTCATCATTTCGAGTCATTTTCTCTTGCGTTGCCCATTGACAAGTTGTCTGAACGATATTTCGTTCGAAACATTCGAAGTCACGACCAACTAAGCGTGACGCGTTCTCAGGCTTTGCGCGATACCATCGCTTGCCGACATACTCGTTCTATCCGTAAATCCTTTAGTCTTGCTCGAACAATTTCTATAACGTCCATACACCACTCAGGGTTCGAGCCACTCGACTAATCGTCGACACCCATTCTTATCCTTCTCCGGACCTATCACATACACCACTCAGGTTTAAGTCATTCTATCAATCCTCAAAAGATCATTCGATTCCCAATCGACATGTTCAATCGTGCGTTTGCCTGTTCCTCACAGTCTAGATCAATCTTCCGTGCACGCCTAAGTGTGAACTCGTTAGCGTTCCTATCGATATACACTCTAAGTGTAGCTTCGTTCCCGACTGAGCGATACTTGATATCGCTCGCAACTCGATTGCACCAAAAGTCGAGGTGCGCGACACGCGGACTAAGTTGTGCCGCATAACCATCTCGTGCGGACTATATTCCGAGTTTGCACGCTCAATTGCTAGGGTCATCGTAGGACTAGTTAGGCATGCACGCGACATGTTAACTTTAACACGTGTTTTCATTCAAGACAAGTTGACACCGTTCGGCACAAAGGCCTACCGATGCATTCGATTGAACGCCTGAACGAGCTTTTAAAAATATTAGACTTATTGTATGGAACATTCCAAGACACAATGAGAGAGAGCGTACACTTCTTTTTCCAACGACGAGCTTTCAAAACTGAGAAATCGGCGTGAAGTCCAAGGACGTAAAGCCGTGCTCATATACCAATCTGTCATGCCCCGCTCCCGTAAAAGCGATCGTCCTCGCTAAGGCGTGATGCCGCATGGGCCTAAGTTGCGCCCGTGCAAGGCCAAGTCCAGAAACGGCCGATTTGAGCTAGGCCACAGAGTCGCACAGAGTGTCCCCATTGCAGCAGAAAGTAAATGAACACAAATTAAAGCAAATTCAAACTCTTTATTGATATTCAAGAAGTTTACAAGCGGCGCTAGGCCGATATTACAAATCGCTCACGCTCTCTCTCTGAAATATAAAAGGCGTGCCAAGTGGCTTACAAGATGGAATGATACATGGCGATGTTCCGATACATTATGTCCTCTATAGGGTGCTTCAGCTTCTTGCAACGCTCCAAGGCTTCAGAGATAGCTCTGCGCCTTAGCACGTTCGAGGAAAGCTCCGCACCCGGCGACGTCTCCTGCATCCTGCAAGCAGACTGTGGGGTTATCAGTACATTGTTATGCACTGGTGGGGAGGCTAGCTCGCCCACAATGCTATTATTACCAAACACGTTCCATTTACTTTTGTGCACCGTCTATCATTCATTGTCTTTCTAATCTTGCCTTAGAATCAGTTTTATGGCATATTTTGTAACCTATCTCGTGTTGCCGAATTCAAGTGTCGCATGAAAATACATGCACGACTTACCCATACTTACCGTTCCGGCATTCCCTGTCTAGAGTAAACCAAGTTAGTCAACAATTCACAAGTAGTAACTTAACGTGATTCATGTAAACATTCAATGTTAGGGGCATGTCCCTGCCTCAGGTTCTAGCACGTCGTAGGCATGTTCTAGCACGTCGTAGGCATGTTCAGAGTGTTACATTTTAAGCATGTTCAGAGTGTTACGTTTCAAGCATGTACAGGATGTTATATTCCAGTATGTTTAGGACGTTACATTTCAAGCATGTTCAGGAGGCACTTCATTTAGTTAACTTGGATTACTTGTTTCAATGCAAGGACTTGTACGTGGATTGCCACCAGCAAAGTCCACTTAATCTACATGCATGGGTCGCTGGCATCACAAGCCATTTTGCATATATCATGTGGGCATTCTCACCTATCAAAGCGTGATGGCTGGTACACCTTGATAGTCTCTTGAAATACCTGGCCTTACGTCTCCTTGAGTGGCCGAGCCCCCACTCACGGCAGCCCGTAAGCCCCATGTCTGATTCCGTCTAGGCCGGCCACGGTATCTCCCTCCATCGCCCGTGCCGCAGAATCCTTTCTCATGACGGTCACGGTATTCCTCCCCCATCGCCCGTGCCGTTTGTCCACGACCATTTCGTATTGACTTGTCATTTAACATATTGGCTGTCTTTGAGCCATAATGCGTTATCAACCAGGTTGGCGTCCGTGCAGCGCGGGTAGCGAGCCCCGTTGCACGTGCCCGTCATACCTGTCGCTAACGTCTTTCATGTCTTATCTTTTATTCACTCTTTTATTTCTTTCTTTCACTTGTTCGTTCATTCATTCATTTTTCACGTATTCATTTATTCATTCATTCATACATTATGCAACTCCCCGTGCGGGAGTCGCCTTGGCGACCCATCGGTCCCGAAGTCTTTCAATGTTGCTATACTCTACTCGGAACGACTATGTCGATAGTCTTCCATTTCATTGTTGTAACTCATTCATTGTTTCATTGTTGAACGCGTAAGGGACTTGAATATAAGCTTGTGCCTTAGCACGAGCGTGGAGCGCGGTGCGAGTGTTCTCACATTTTTCCATGTTCCTTTCCATATTCTATACAAGCATGCAAGATGGGATTATTCCCTTAGCTAGGTGCGTTGAGTCATTCATTTATTAGCATGCGCGGTGTTATCGCCTAGTGATTCTAGCAATAGTGTCCGTATTGTTATGTGTCTAGGCTAAGCAAAGACGGGTTCATCGGAGCCACCCACCTTAGCGATGTTCGCATCGGCCGAGCGATACTCCGAGTGCGCCTTTGAGAGTCTAAGTCTGGATTCATCTTGACGGGCCAATGTAAGCCTTGCATCGATTCTTCATCAGGTCGATGCCAACTCTTCGGGTCGACGGCTCGTTTGAGTCGTTGCACTTGCCTTTGAATCGGCGTTCCGCTAGGGCGGAGCGGGTCGTTACACTCTCCCCCCCCGGCGACTCCTGCCACCTCCGGCGACCCCTACCCCCCTCACGTCGAGCTCCTCCTCCCCCAATCCGAGCTACTCCTCCTCTTCCTCAGGTATAAACCCTAACCTAACTCCTCTCCCTCCTCCTCCTCCTCCTCCTCCTCCCACGGACACACACACGCACACGGACACACACACACACACACAGAGACACGCACGCACACACACGGACACACACACACAGACACACACGGACACACACATACGTCCATCGGCGATGTTTGACAGCATGTTGAGTGTAGATTTGTAGGAAAAATCAACAACAATATTGAGTTAGGTTTACTTTTCTCGTTTGGTTTATCGAATTATCAGATTGGAAAAGAAAAATAATTACTTTTCTATGTTTGGGTGTCAAAAGAATTGAGGAGTAAAGAAAAATAATTTTCAATGGAAAAAAATTAGGGAGGAAACTAATTACAACCATTCAAGTAAGGAATTACTTTTCCAAATTGAAGCACACTTTTCTTTTCAAATTCATTGACATTTTTAAATAAAAAAAAATCAATAAAAATTGTAATTTTTTAAAAGAAATAAAATGTCGAGGAATTGATTTTCTTCCTTTTCCATTACGCGAACCAAACGAGGCCCGGGAGAGAGTTTAAAAAGAAAGAAAAAAATGTTGCATCAATCTCAAAATAAAGCATAAATATTTTGTTATGATTGCTATTTCCATAAAAGTCTCGTTTGATATTCAAATTCCAAAATATGAATGACTTTTACTTTGATTTTGCGAACCAATCGTGACTAAATAATATGCAGCATGACTAGGCCACTTAAGATCCTAACCCAAAAAGAGATGAGATTGATGCGGACCATAGTCTTTTTGTTTGTATAGGGTTTTTAACTATGTATAGGTTTCTAACTATGTATAGGTTTCTAAAACAGGTGACTGACTGTGCATAGTTTCTAAAACAGGTGACTGACTGACTGTGTATAGGGTTA
The DNA here is from genome assembly GCA_029216955.1 of Iris pallida. Lineage (NCBI taxonomy): Eukaryota > Viridiplantae > Streptophyta > Magnoliopsida > Asparagales > Iridaceae > Iris > Iris pallida. The sequence goes on from JANAVB010031818.1 coordinate 4,405,183, forward strand.
GAAATGGGTCTTTAACTATGTATAGGTTTCTAAAACAGGTGACTGACTGTGCATAGGGTTAGAAATGGTTAACTTGATTAGTAAAATGGTATGGAAGTACATGGGTATTCGACCAATGGAAACTGATATCAGTTGGTGTCACCCCCGTTTCCCGTATTTCGTATTCATGCTCGTAGTTGGATTTTGGCATATATTTTATTTTTCTTGACTTGTGGAATTTTGGGTTTTCTCGTAAAATGGGCTTTGACATGGCTTGGTTTTATTTTGTGGAGTAGGATTGGTTTAGTTTGGTTTAATATGCATTGGAACACCTTAGCCTATACTCTTCCCTCATTCCACCACAACCCACCCTCATTTAATCCTACCTAACTTTTCTCTCTCCTCTTTACTTCATTTATTTTTCCTCCATCTTCTTCTTCCTTCCTCCATACAACACTCCACCCATAGGCAAGTGCATCTTGCCACCACATGAGGACCTATTTTTATTTGTCAATTAGCTTAATTAGATGATTTGGAACAACATTAGAACTTGGCATTTTGTGATTTGGAGTCTCTATTGTTCTAGATCTAAGTTTTAATATTTTTGGAAATTCTTGGTTTTGATCTATCAAACTTCGATTTTTGCTTGTTTTGATGCTTCTATGTGGAAGAGAATTCAATTTTACACAAGTTAGAACTTTGAAAATCTAGATTTGGTTTTGAATTGGTCAAGATATGAAAGATTGAAGTTTTGGTGTTCTTGAGAAGTTCATCTCAGCCTTGGAGAAGAAGACCTCTCGGCCTGCGCTCTTTAGCGCAAGGCCAGATTGCGCCAGCTTCCCCCTCGGCCTGCGCTCTTTAGCGCAAGGCAGGATTGCACAACACTTCCCGGCCAGTGCTCCTTAGCGCTGGGTCGACTTGCGCTTGCTCCCAGCGCCATCCATCTCATGCGCCACCCGACCCTGCGCCATCCATCTCATGCGCCATCCATCTCATGCGCCACCCGACCCTGTGCCATCCATCTCATGCGCCATCCATCTCATGCGCCATCCATCTCATGCGCCACCCGACCCTGCGCCATCCATCTCATGCGCCATCGGCCCATGCACCCTTGGACCCCTGCGCCATCCATCCCCGGCGCACTTGACCCCCTGCGCCATCTAATCCTGGCACAGTCCAACCCAACCCTCTGGCACCCTGCGCCATCTATCCCCTGCGCCAACCATTCCTGCGCCATCCACCCCTGCGCAACCCACTTGCCCATGATGATTTGGTTTTATTTCTTGAACTTGGCTCTCTTTTGTGGATTGGGTTTTGAGATCTTTTTCCACACAGCACGACTATCTTGACCCAACACGACTTGACACGATTTTCAGTGTTTACTATGACTAGTATGTTTTTCATGATTTCTGTGCTTTATGATCCCAGTACTTTCTGATCTTCTTGATAGTGACCCGATGGGGTGCACTCTTGACTTGTAACCGGATAACTTGATAGTAGCCTGTGGCGGCGCACTCTTGACTTGTAACTTGAACTTGTAACTTGACTTAACCTGGCTTGACTTGATGCTGTTGCGACGGCTAACTTGACTCTTGTAACCAACTTTGACACCGTGGGTGTTCCTTCTTGCTTGCTTGTGCAATCCACTTGTCTTGTCTTGCATCATGTCTAGGACGTGACTCCCTGGTTCCCACGGTCAGGGATTCGTACTGAATATGGATTAGGCTAATGACTAGATCAAACTATAGTTCATGGAGGATTTCCAGTCACAGGCAATCTCGTTATCTGGGCGCTTTAATTGGACTTGTAGCTTGCCGACGAGTAGAGCACATTTCTAGCATACTGTCATGTGTTGCACCCTCTAAGTCACCTAAGGGTATATCGTCTCCGGGGCGATGTACCCAACCATACTCTCAACCCGCGGAAGGATAACTGGATAGTCTGCAGGGCTTGGGACTGGGAAATTCTCACTGCATCTTGTTAGTAATTAGGCCTGTGATAACCCTAGTTAGTTAAAGTAGTAAGCCGTAGTACCTGCTTGGTCGATTATGAATAAATGGAGTCCAGCCTTGTCTAAGTCTTGTCTAGTACCTGTATCTTGTACTCCTGTACATGATTGTTTTACTTGTCCTTAACAATAAATGGGTAGAGACATAGTGCTATTCAGGCGAAGGGTTACAACCCCGGTCCCTGTTTGGTTTACGGGTTGTAACCTGGCTCCCGGAATGGTCCCACGTCCCTAGTTGTTTATTGTCCTGTTGTACTTTTATTACTTGTACTTTTCTTCTATTTTCTTATGTTCTGATATGCTGGCTTTTGTTCTTATTTTGTGGCCTCCTTTGTGGCACTTGCTCTTTCTGGGGTTTGACCCAGCTGGTTTTGTGTGGCCAGATTTCGGAGCAGCACCTGAGGATCTACCGAACTTCCAGCCCGATGGTGACGACTAGAAGGAACCCGGGCTACGAGTGGGTTTTCTATTTTGTTTCGCTCACTCTATTGTAAAATTATTCTTTTGAGGCATTTAGCCGACGAGCACCTGTTAGCTCGATGCATATTTACTTACTGTCTGCCTACGGACTGTAAATATGATTAACAAATCCTAGGGTTGATCATGTATGACCAAACTCTTGCTAGTCCTTGCATTTTGTACGACTAGCTTCATGATCAGCTGAATATGTAATATTTGGGACGCCTTTTATTGTATATTTGATGATCTAACATCTTGTAACTATATTAATTGCTTGAGATTGAGACAATATGCTTGACCATAAGAGACCGTTGGCTTGTAGTAAACCCTCATATCTAGACAGCCGTGACCGTATAGCGAGGTGGATTCCATTTCAATATACGTAGCTGGCTATGTTTGCCCCCGCTCTCCAGTATTCTGGTTCTGGGGCGTGACATGGTTTAAGTGGTGGCCCATGCAGGTCTTGTCAATCAAGAAATGTGAGGGTTTACCTAATAGATGTCTCAATCAGTACTCGTCTTTGATCTCCATTCATATCCTCTGAATCTCTGGAATTCTTGACCTGATTACATGCTTGTATCGTTGATCTGTCCTGGTCCTTTTTTATTGTTTTTTCTGTGTCGTCTTCTTCAGCGGTACTGTACCTGACCCCACCGATCATCAAGGTGGAGCACTTCCCGTGGACCAGCAACCCGGAGATCAAGCCCAGCATTCCGGAGTAGCCTCCAGAGTTGTACCTACTGGAGGAGGGCCCCCAATTCAACCCGTTCAGCCTGTCGAGCCGGATGATGCCACCTTGGTAGGTCTCATCAGGACCTTGATAACTTTCCAGGATCGTCGCAGAGACGCCTTGCACCAGGCAGTGACAGATGCTTTGACCAAAGGCGGTCATCCAGGGAACAGTGCGGCCAACAGCTTCAAGCGCTTGAACCCTCCATTCTTCGACGGCAGCGAGGATGCGATTATCGCGGATGCTTGGCTTCAGGATACCTAGGTGGTTCTGGAAGCAGCTAGGATACCTGAGAATGAGAAGGTGGCGGTGGTACGCCTACAGTTGCTGGACTTAGCTCGCAGTTGGTGGGCAGCGCAAGCCATGGGATTAGTGGCACCCATTTCTTGGACGGTGTTTAGAGAGAGGTTCCAGAAGAAGTATTTCGATGCTGTAGCTCGATATGACCTGCAGACGAGATTTACCAACTTAAAGCAAGGAGGCAGAACGGTCGACGGTTATGCAACTGAGTTTTCTAGACTCAGTAGGTTTGCCCCCACCTTGGTGGCGACCGAGTTTGATAGGGCCCAGCGGTTCCAGCAGGGACTGCATTTGGAGATATTGTTGGCAGTCGAGCAGTTCGAGCACCAGACGTTCGATGCAGTATTGAGGGCAGCTAGGAGGCATGAGTACACCTCCCAGAGGATCGTGGATAGGACCGGAGGTAGGAAGCGGTCCCACAGTCAGATGTACCAATCATCAGCTCCAGCCCCGGCAGCCAGGGGTTTGACTATTGGAACTCCGAGGCGGGCGGCCTCAGTGACGTCGGTTCAGCATTCAACCCTGACGTACCCGCAGCAGCAGAAGCAGAAGCAGACTTCCGCGATGGGATGTTCTCATTGCAGGAAGCCAGGCTATGTAGTGGCAGATTATCGTAGGGCACAAGGATTGTGCCTGGCTTGTGGAGCGGCAGATCACAAGATAGGAGCATGCCCGAATAGGGGTAGTTCCTCCTCCTCCAACCTAACCAGCCCATCGGTTAGGGGACCAGCACCTATGCAGCAGTAATTGAGGTCCTTGTTGCCTCAGGCCCAGGCATTCCATCAGCAGAACCAGCAGCAATATACCCAAGCCCAAGTGCAGAGCAGGCAGAGAGGTTTCCAGCAGAGGGGACCCGCCGCCAGAGGACAAGGTCAGGCCATGATGATGGCTATAGAAGAAGAAGTTGCACCAGGTGAGGTAGTGGCAGGTACTATTCTCGTCAACTCCTTTCCAGCATCGGTATTATTTGATTCTGGTGCGTCGCATTTATTCATGTCTGTACGATTCACGACACGGATAGGATTGGAGCCCGAGTCATTATCAGTGAGGCTCGATATAATTACTGGTAATGGTCTTGTGGGAGTAGATCGAGTGTTTTCCTCGTGTCGGATCGTAGTTATCGGTAGAGAGTTCCCCGCTAGATTTATAGAGTTTCCTATGGCAGACTATGATGTAATCTTAGGCATGGATTGGTTGAGGAACCAGTATGCTAGGATAGACTGCCATGTTGGCAGGGTTGTCTTTAGTATTCCAGACGAGCCAGAGTTTTCATTTTCCAGAGGCGCAGTAGAACCATCTTCCCCAGTATTGCGGATGGCAGTAGCAGCAGTACAGTTATCCAGGATAGTTGAAGAATTTCCAGATGTCTTCCCAGAAGAACTTCCAGGGATGCCGCCAGAGCGGGAGATCGAGTTCACTATAGACTTGATCCCCAGGACAGCACCAGTATCAGAGCGAGTCTACAGAATGGCGCCTTCAGAGTTAGAAATTTTGTACAAGATGATTGAAGAACTCAGGACCAAGGGATTCATTCGTGCAAGTGGATCGCCTTGGGGAGCCCCGATGCTTCTTGTGAAAAAGAAGGATGGTACGTCCAGGTTATGTGTAGATTATCGTACCTTGAACTCGGTGACAATCAAGAACAGATACCCTCTTCCGAGGATAGATGACTTGTTTGATCAACTCAGAGGGGCTTCAGTGTTCTCGAAGATAGACTTGTGGTCAAGATACCACCAGATCAGAGTCAGAGAGCAAGACATCCCGAAGACAGCTTTTCGATCGAGGTATGGGCATTGGGAGTTCCTTGTTATGCCCTTTGGAGCGACCAATGCGCCAGCCGTATTCATGGACCTCATGAATCATATTTTCATGCCTTACTTGGATCAGTTCGTGATCGTGTTCCTAGATGATATCCTGGTCTACAGCAAAAGCGAAGCAGACTATGAGCAGCATCTCAGGATTGTCCTTCAGACGCTTAGAGAGCATCAGTTGTACGCCAAGTTCAGTAAATGCGAGTTCTGGCTCGATCGCATTTCGTACTTGGGTCACATCATTACCCGAGGAGGAGTGAAAGTGGATCCCCAGAAGATTGTGGCTATCGAGTCATGGCCAGTACCTAGCTCAGTGGCAGAGGTTCGCAGCTTCCTTGGATTAGCCAACTACTACCGGTGATTCGTTTCCGATTTTGCAAGGATTTCGGCGCCGATGACCCAGTTGACCCGTAAGGATGTACAGTTTGCTTGGACAACAGAGTGCCAGGAATCATTTGAGAAGTTGAAGCGAGGTTTGATAACGGCTCCCATTCTCACACTTCCAGATGGGACCGGAGGATTCACAGTTTATTGCGACGCTTCAGGCAGAGGATTGGGGTGTGTCTTGATGCAGCATGGGAAGGTAATATCTTATACATCACGTCAACTTCATGATCATGAGAAGAATTATCCAACCCACGACTTGGAACTGGCAGCAGTAGTGTTTGCACTTAAGCTTTGGCGGCACTACTTGTACGGGGACAGAGTAGAGATATTTACTGATCACAAGAGCCTGAAGTATGTTTTCACCCAGAAGGACCTTAATATGCGGCAGAGAAGATGGCTTGAGCTATTGGTGGACTACGATGTGGATTTACAGTATCATCCAGGGAAGGCCAACGTTGTATCAGATGTATTGAGCAGGAGAGCCGGAGTTTACTTCCTGACGGCGCAACCAGAATTATTGGCAGATCTTCAGAAGATGGGAATTGAAGTGGTTCTTCCTACCACCGTGGCATTGATGGCCAGTCTACAGGTTCAATCCAGCATAGTTGAGAGGATCCGGATGGTGCAATCTACAGATTCCAAGATTCAGCGGCTCAGAGCAGAATATGAGGCAGGAAGAAGACCAGAGTTGTGCATTCATGAAGATGGTACACTTCGGCACGGCACTCGTCTTTGTGTACCCAGTGGAGATATCAGACAGGAGGTCATGACAGAAGCTCACAATTCACAGTATTCTATTCATCCCGGTGGCACGAAGATGTACCGTGATATTCGTCAGCATTTCTGGTGGAATGGCATGAAAAGAGAGATAGCCCGATTTGTCTCTCGGTGTTTGGTTTGCCAGCAGGTTAAAGCTGAACATCAGAGGCCCGCTGGACTTCTCCAGCCCTTGCCGATTCCAGAATTGAAGTGGGAGCATGTGACCATGGATTTTGTGACAGGATTGCCTATATCCCCAGCTGGTCGAGATGCTATTTGGGTTATAGTTGACTGGCTCACGAAGGTGGCTCATTTTCTCCCATTCAGAGTTGGTCAGTCGACAGCTCAACTAGCAGAGATGTATCTCATGCAGATGATCAGGCTTCACGGTGTGCCAGTTAGCATTACCTCGGACCGAGATTCAAGATTCACGTCACACTTTTGGCGTAGCCTGCAAGAGAGTTTGGGGACTCGTCTTCAGTTCAGTTCAGCATATCATCCGCAGACAGATGGCCAGTCAGAGCGCACAATCCAGACTCTTGAAGACATATTGAGGTCTTGTACCCTTGACTTCGGTAGTTCATGGGAGGATCACCTGCACCTGGTGGAGTTCTCGTACAATAATAGTTTCCAGGCCAGCATCCAGATGGCCCCATTCGAGGCACTGTATGGTAGGAAGTGCAGATCACCGTTAGCATGGGACGATGTTGGAGAGAGGCAGATGCTTGGTCCAGAAATGATTGCCCAGACAGTTGAAGTTGTCAGAAAAGTCAAGGATCATCTTCGAGTTGCCCAAGATCGCCAGCGACATTGGGCCGATGCCCATCGGCGTCCCTTAGAGTTTGCTATCGGCGACCATGTATTCCTTAGGATCTCGCCTAACCACGGCGTCATTCGCTTTGGCGTGCGGGGAAAGCTTAGTCCTAGGTATATAGGGCCGTTTGATGTCCTAGAGCGAGTAGGAGATGTATCCTATCGTCTTGCTCTTTTGCCGTCGCTAAGTGAGGTGTATGATGTATTCCATGTATCCCAATTACGACGGTATATCCCGGACTCGAGCCATATCCTGGACCATTCGAAATTGGTTGTTGGTACCAACCTTTCGTATGAGGAGAGGCCCGTGTCTATATTGGACCGGAGAGAGAAGATACTCAAGAACAAGACTATTAGCTTAGTCCGTGTTGCTTGGGGTCATCACTCTCTTGGTGAGTCAACGTGGGAGCGTGAGGACGACATCCGATCGCGATATCCCGACTTGTTTGACTCGTAAGGTATAATGTCTTCCTTATGCCTTATGATTTCCATCCTTGCTTGCATGAATGATTGTATGATTGAACTGCTTAGTGTAGTTGTTGGTGCTTAATGTAGCTTGCCGTGACAGTCTCTAGCTTCTTGATTAAATTTCGAGTACGAAATTCTTTTAAGGTGGGTAGAGTTGTCACTCCCGTTTCTCGTATTTCGTATTCATGCTCGTAGTTGGATTTTGGCATATATTTTATTTTTCTTGACTTGTGGAATTTTGGGTTTTCTCGTAAAATGGGCTTTGACATGGCTTGGTTTTATTTTGTGGAGTAGGATTGGTTTGGTTTGGTTTAATATGTATTGGAACACCTTAGCCTATACTCTTCCCTCATTCCACCACAACCCATCCTCATTTAATCCCACCTAACTTTTCTCTCTCCTCTTTACTTCATTTATTTTTCCTCTACCTTCTTCTTCCTTCCTCCACACAACACTCCACCTATAGGCAAGTGCATCTTGCCACCACATGAGGACCTATTTTTATTTGTCAATTAGCTTAATTAGATGATTTGGAACAACATCAGAGCCATGCCTCGCCCGAGTTGCATCCCTACATACGGTTACCATGTCTCTCTACTGTAATATACAGTAGGAATTTCGGACCCTACAAATATCGGTGTTTCTTCCATGTCTATGTCTAGTGAAGGATAATTGCCTAGACTTAGTCAACTTCACCCAGTTTGACTAGTTTGTCCAAGATATTGACTTAGTCAACTCAACTTCACCTAGTTTGACTAGTTACTGCGCTGAACATGTGTGTTCATCTTTGCAGAATTATTTCCAAATGGATATGAATTACTACTTGCGGAATCGTTTATGGATGTACAATTGTCGTCCTGATGATATGTGTGGTGTACGGGATGAATACATAGCGGGAGTAGAGCAGTTCCTGCAGTTTGCTAAGGCGTTCCCTCAGTACATGGACGGCACCAAAATTAAGTGTCCATGTGTGAAATGTCATAACGTGAAATATTATCCAGAAGTGGAAGTGACATATCATTTGTACTCGAGGTGTTTCACGCCTAATTACTATCAGTGGACCGCACACGGAGAACTTGTGTCTTTAGCATCAGAGCCGGAGCCTTATGTTGAGTCGTATATGCATGCGGGACCTAATTTTTTTCAGATAATCATGCATACAACGACGGATGCGTGAACATGGTTTTCGACGCTGCGGGGCCTAGTTTCGTTCATGATGCAGCTGAGGAGGCACCGAATGTCGATGCTGCAAAGTTTATGGAGTTGCTGGAGAATGCAAGGACTACATTGTATCCTGGTTGTGAGGATCATTCACCGTTAGAGGTGGTTACAAGACTATTGAGCATTAAGTCAGATTTTAACATGTCGCAAAAATGCTACAACCGAGTGTTGGAGTTGATTATAGAGATCTTGTCGGCGGGTGCTAAGTTATCTAAAGACTTCTATCGGTCTAAGAGGATGTTGAGATCGCTCTGGATGGGATACAAGAAAATCGATTCTTGTCGCAATGGGTGCATGTTGTACTACAAAGATGACAAGGACGCAGATGTGTGCAGATTTTGTGGTACTGATCGCTATAAGACAACTAGTACAGGAAGGTCTACCGGTGCAAGAAGACCGACCGATTTAATGTACTACTTGCCTTTAACGCCGCGGTTGCAAAGATTATTTATGGTGAAAGAGACGGCCGAAAATATGAGTTAGCATATGCGAGAACAGATTGAAGGAGTGTTGGATCATCCATCCGATGGAGAAGCGTGGAAGCACTTTGATCGAGTGTATCCTGATTTTGCTTCAGATCCGCGTAATGTCAGGTTGGGGCTATCTTCTGACTGTTTTACTCCTTTTGGTCTTTCGGGATTCCAATATTCGTGCTGGCCTGTGATTGTCACTCCGTATAACCTACCGCCTTGGATGTGCATGAAGACTCAGTACATGTTTCTAACCGTTATAATTTCTGGTCCGAACAATCCCAAAAGAAACATTGATGTGTACTTACAGCCTTTGATAGATGAGTTGAATCAGTTATGGGAAGTAGGCGCTAACACGTACGATGTTTCCAGGAAGCAGAATTTTCAGATGAAAGGAACCCTTATGTGGACCATCAACGACTTTTCGACCTATGGAATGTTATCTGGATGGAGCACTCATGGCCGTCTCTCATGTCCATATTGCATGGACCGTAGTAAGGCTTTTCGCTTGAAATACGGAGGAAAACCGTACTTCTTTGATTGTCATCGGCAATTTCTGCCAAAAGATCATCCGTTCAGAAGGAACAAGAATGCATTCCGTGCCGACGTTGTAGAGAAGGGTGATCCACCGCCAAAGTGGTGCGGAGCCACGATATGGGAGGAGGTTAAAGATTTTCTAAGTGCTATCGAAGATCCTATAACTGGGTACAAGTGCGATGGATTTGGTAGAGATCATAACTGGACAAAGAAGAGCATATTCTGGGATCTGCCATACTGGAGTACCAATCTGATCAGACATAATCTTGATGTCATGTATATTGAGAAGAATATGTTTGATAACATAATTAATACTGTGATGGACGTAAAGGGAAAAACGAAAGACAATCCCAAGGCCAGGTTGGACTTAGAAGAAATATGCAAACGCCCTGCGTTGCATTTGATAGAGCAGAATGGAAAACAGTTCCTGCAGAAGTCAATTTTTTGCTGGACAAGGAGGATAAAGTGAGACTTTGTCGGTGGATCCAGGGCCTAAAATTTCCAGACGGATATGTGTCAAATCTGAGATGATGTGTCGATCCAAAAGAAAACAAATTGACGGGTATGAAGAGCCATGACTGTCACGTATTCATAGAGAGGTTAATTCCGATTGCATTTCGAGAATTCTTACCGCAGGCAGTTTGGGATCCATTGACGGAGCTTAGCATATTCTTCAGGGATCTTTGTTCTAAGAAATTGCTCGTTGATCGTCTAGAAAAGCAAGAGAAGGACATTGCAGTAACACTGTACAAGCTAGAGAGGGTGTTTCCTCCTGGATTCTTCGACTCTATGGAGCACTTGCCGATTCATCTATCCTATGAGGCACGTGTTAGTGGACCCGTCGAATATCGATGGATGTACCCGTTCGAGCGACATTTAAATCACCTAAAAAGAAAGATAAAAAGTAAGGCACGGGTCGAGGGTTCTATTTATGAAGTCTATGTTCTCGAGGAGATTACAAACTTTTGTTCGATGTATTTCAAGCCTCATGTTGCAACTAATAGAACGAGAGCTTCCAGAAACGACGACGGAGATCATGAATGTAATAATACAATACTGAAGGTATTCAATGCTCCAGGAAAGCCATCGGGTAAAATAAAGAAGAGATATCTGAACGATAATGAGCTAAGGGCTGCTCAGGTGTATGTATTACTGAACTGCGATGAGGAGGAAGTAGAGAAACTGGAGGGGTAAGTAATTAATACGTCTACATTATTTTAATAGTGTTAATTATTAGATTATTACATTAATTGAACGATGTTGTTTTCAGCATATTTAATGATGATATGAGGTCAGGTAGGCCACACATAACAGAAGAAGAACTGGAACAAGAAATGAGGCATTATTTTCCATCATGGTTGAGTGCATATGTAAGACTTGAGAACTCTGTAATTACCTTTCTGTATATGTACTTGATTGAGAATGAGCTTAATTTCTTTTTTTGTGGTATTTAGGTCGATCGTCCATACGCAAGACTTGAGAATGAGTCTATTAGAACGCTAGCCAAGGGACCAATTTATGCTGCAAAAATATGGCCAAGCTACTGTGTTAATGGGTTTAGGTTCAAGTCAACAACTTGCCCGATCAGAGACAACTTTGTGGATCTCGACTCCACCAAAAATAGCTGTTTGTGTATCAGATCTTCGAACTACAAAGATGTTGATGCGGGCAACGATTTCATTGGCGTGCTACGGGAGATCGCGGAGCTGACATATAGTTATGGAATAGAGCCTGCTAAGATTGTGTTATTCAAGTATGATTGGTTCGATCCGATTGAAGGTCAAGGTTGGAAAGTAGACAAGCACGGTCTTGTGGATATAAACTATCGGCGTCGATATCAAGCCTATGAACCATTTTTCCTATCAAGTCAGGCTCAGCTCGTGTACTTCACAAGTTATCCTAAACGGAGAACAACAAGGTCGAACTGGTGGACAGTATGCAAGACCAAAGCTAGAAATACCTTTGAGGTTGACGATATAGCTTATCAAGATGATGAGCTACCTCTTGTAACAAATATTATAGAAGTGGACACGACGGAAGTTCCTCATTACACATCTAATTGTGTAGAAGAATTAGAATTATCTGAAGAGGAAGATGCAGATGAAAGTGAAGATATAGAGGAAGAAGAAGAAGAAGAAGAAGAAGAAGAAGAAGAAGAAGATGATGAGCTAAACAAACTAGATGAATTTTCAGAAGAGGATTAAATCTGTACGTTTGTTTTATCATCATATTTGACACTTTAGTGACACTTTTATCATATAAATCTGTGACACTTTAGTGACACTTTAGTGACACTTTTATCTGTGACTATGATATTTTTCAAAAATCTGTGATATCTATCATATAAATATGTATTTTTATTTTATTGTCATATGTTATTATCAGGTATGACTAGACCATCTGGACGACGCGGAGGATTTTATATTAGGCAGTCCCTTCTGCCTCGGGCTGGGGATGGAGATTCCATACCCTCATCCTCATCTTCGAGTACGCCATTGTACCGTTCTGTTCCCGGTCCATTACCGGGACAGGGCAGTTCCAGCAGGTTGGCGACTCCTCCCTCGTCGTCCAGCGTTCCTGATCCCGCATCCAGCATTCCTGATCCCGCGTCCAGCATTTCTGATCCCGCGTCCAGCATTCTTCCTGTCGACGGCTCCATGGGGGGAGTCGACGCCGAGCAAATGGAGGACGGCGATCAGACTGATCCTGCCCAGGCAGGAGGTGAGAGCGAACCTCCATGCGCCCCCCCCCGGACGAGACGCATATAGAGATTTGGACGGACGGGCCTACGAAGTAAGTTAATTAGTTAATATATATTTCTCAAATGATTATATGTACATATATATATTCATGAAAATTATTATTGTATAGATATCGGCCTCCTACAATACAGAGATAGCTGGAGGTATTTCTGAGGCAGAACTATGGTGGGCCTTGGATTAACTACTCAGATGCTCCCGCTGATAGGAAGGCCTTTTGGTTCGCCCACTTCAAGGTAAAAAATTTGTTTATTTTTAAATTTTAATAATCATTTGTGTATATTATACAACTTTTCTATTTTACTTCTTGTAGAGGACCTATTTCTATCCACCACATCGGACGGCGAAGATCGAGGCCCAATTTTTTGCCGTCGCAGGCAAGCTCATCCGTGATGCGATCCACGACCAGAAGTCTCGTGATCGCTCCGGAAAGCCGATCCACGGTTGGATAACGCCAGAGCAGTGGACTGCGATGAAGGCTAGATTCGCCGAGGCCAGGTACCAGAAGCGGTCTGACAAGGCCAAGGTGGCGCGGTCGAGCACCGGTAAGTGGTATGGTGGCTCCATTCCGATGACGGAGCATTTTCGTCGTCTGGTACGTTTCCTATGACGGACATCATTTTATATATAGTTCGATAGAATGTTTAATACTAATAATAGATAATATATTTTAACAGGTAAAAAAGGGTGAGGACCAGAACATGGTGACCGTCTTCCTGGTCATCCATCGGAGGGCTGGGGAGTTCATTGACGAGAGGGCGACGCAGGCATATGTACGTTTTATTCTTTATATTAATTTACTATAATTTAGAAAACAGAAAAATAGATATCAATATAGACTTTAGCAAACACTTATACGTTAGCAAACATTGTTCTAGGCCAAGTTTGTTCGGCTACAAGAGGAGGCGGCTGCTGCTGCTAGTGCGCCAGCAGAGGGAGGGGCTGGTACTTCCTCCCAGCCGCCTACAGCTCCATCGCCGGACGAGCTCTGGATGACCGCCGTTGGCGGTCTTCAAAAGGGTACGTACTACGGTACGGGATCCTACGACGCCTATTTGGCTTCGGAGTCATCCCGGGCCCCCTTTGTCAGTGCACAATTTCCAGCTTCGCAGGCGTCATCACGAGCGCAGGATGTGTGCAGACAGCTCCACGAGCTGCATCGCGAGTTACAGCAGCAGATTTCTGAGGCAGCTGGGGCAGAGCGACGATCCGATGATCATCGGACGATTTGATACGGTCGAGCGCAGTATACAGGAGTTGATGAGTCTGCAGCAGGCTACAGCTGCCAGGTTGCACACGCTCACCGAGTCCACGCAGCGCACAGAGCGTAGACAGGTCGAGCTGGAGGGATCGCAGAGGACCGTGGCTGTCTCACTCACCCAGCTGCATACTTCTCTTGAGGTGAGTACTCAGAGGATGGTCAGTACCCTTGCTGCGCATGGTGACCGACTACGAGAGCTGGAGCAGATACGTCCTCCCGGTCCATCGACGGCGCCGACTCCAGACGTTGCACTGCCTCCTACTGCCCCTACGGTACAGCTCACACAGGAGCACTATGAGTACATGTTATCCCAGATGCGCGGCAGGGGTCCTCAGTGATCCAGTAGATTTTTTTATCATCTTTGTATGTATTGGTCCTATGGGCCCATTGACCGTTCTGTACACTGATTTTTATTCTTATTTTCCCTCCATTGTGGACATGTATGTTTGTTGGATATTTACTTTATGATATTTACTTTGATGGTATTTTCATTGTGATATTTACTTTGTGATATTTACTTTGTGATATCTGCGACGGGGATGACAAATATACCTACGCTGTGTTATAAGCGATGATCTGATATACAAAGGAGGTGCTGCCCAAATTTTAAAAAAATATAATGTGTATTTTTGTGATGATGTGAGTCTGTGTTTACAGTGTGTGTGAAATACAGTGTTCGGACCATCGATAGTTTCGATTACAGTTGTATGTTTTATCTTGGACAGAAAGAGCAACTGTTTAGGGTGTACTTCTGAGAGCTTCATTTTCACATCCTTCACTCTCTCGGGAAGTCGTACAGGATCCCGAGAAGGTGAAGGACGTGAAGAGGAAGCTCTGAGAAGTGCACCCTGAACTGTTGCTCTTTTTATCCAAGATAAAACATAGAACAGTAAGCGAAACTATCGATGGTTCGAACACTGCACTTCACACACACTGTAAACACAGACACACAGCATAACAAAAATACACATTATATTTTTTTAAATATTTTTTTTATTATTCTGCGACGTATAGCGACGGATAGCGACGTATAGGTACGTTGCTAAATAGCGGCGTTGCGTCGCTAATCGTCGCAATCCGTCGCTTCACTGTAGAATACTGACGTCGCTAATACGTCGCTGTACGTCGCTAAGATGCTGACGTGGCATGCATGCCATGTCATCACATAAATATATCTGGATGTCGCTAATACGTCATACTACGTCGCTAATTTTACGACGTCAAATTTCATCGCCCTCTGTCGCTACTTTTGCGACGACACAGCGACATTGTGATGACGTCGCAAACAATGACGTAGGGCGACGAATGTGTCATTTGCAACTAGGTTTTTCGCGACCTTTATTTTTCGTCGCTAAATACGTCGCTAAATAACTTTAGCGACGTATATACCTTAATTAGCGACGTATCTGGACGTCGCTAATTTGGCTTATTTTTGTAGTGATGGTCTAGTCGTCGCGAAACGTCGCTCTGATGTTGCTAATAGCGACTAACTTAGCGACGGTAGTGATAGCGTCGCTAAATTCTAATTATATCCCCCCCACCAATTTATTTCCCCCCATTTTACTCTCCCACTCTCTCTCCTCTCCCCTCCGGCGCTCTCACTCTCTCCGGCGCTCTCACTCTCTCCGGCAACTCTCATTCTCTCCGGCGCTCTCACTCTCTCCGGCGACTCTCCTCCCTCTCTGGTTCGGTTCGGTTCGGATTGAATTTTAAACGGGCCGGTTCGGCTCTCATCTGGTCGATTCGGCTTTTGTTCGGTTGTCCAAAAAGTCGGTTCGGTTGGACCGAACCGACCGTTTGCACACCCCTAGACATGATTCAACATGTTGAAGCAATTAAGAAATCTAAATAAACAGTCCTACGCTAATACGCTTACCCATAAACGGTCAGATTAACATAAACTGTTTATTAAATAGCCAGATTAATATGATTAACAGTCCTACGCTAATACGCTTACTCATAGACAGTCAGATTAACATAAACTGTTTATTAAACAGCCTAAACAGTAAACAGTCAGATTAACATAAATAGCCAGATTAATATGATTAATGGGCTCATAAACATAAACAGTCAGATTAATAGAATTTTATGCTCATAGAAAAATAAACAGATTAATAGTTCACAGATAAACTGAGATTAATAAACAGATTAATAGTTCAATGATTAATAAACTGAGATTAATAAACAGATTAATAGTTCACAGATAAACTGAGATTAATAAACAGATTAATAGTTCACAGATTAATAAACTGAGATTAATAAACAGATTAATAGTTCACAGATTAATAGAAAAATAAACATAAACATGGGATAAACTGAGATTTGAAAAAATAAACAGATTAATAGAATTTTATACCACTGATAGAGTGATAGTCTGACACTGAGATTTGAGAAATAGAACGTCAGAACCGAGTATATAGTTCACAAATCTGTCAAGGAATAAATACAACAAAATAAATTATCATGATTGAAACATTATAAATTAATCTAAATAAAAACAAACTCATCCACAACATATAAATTAATAGAAAAATAAAACTTACAGAGCTATAGATTAGGGTTTGGAAGAGGAAAACCCTTGTTCGGGACACCAACAGAGCCACAAATCTAGAGATTTGGGTTTTGAAGAGGAAAACCCTTGTTCGGGACACCAACAGAGCCACAAATGTTGAGATTAGGGTTCGGAAGAGGAAAACCCTTGTTGGGGACACCAACAGATGTACAGAGCCACAAATCTAGAGATTAGGGTTTGTCATCAAGAGGAAAACCCTTGTCTCCGACCGTTTGCTCACCCCGAGATGACGAGATCTAGATATTAGGATTTGGGAGAGGACAACCCTTGTCTCTCTGAAAATGGGGGCAGATCGCCGGAGTAGGAGAGAGCAGCGGAGGGGGAGGAGAGAGCAGGGCCGGCCCGGAGGATTTTAATGTCCAGGGCAAAATTTCAAATGGTGTTCTTTTTTTTTCCTAGAAGCAATGAAAAAAAAAGGTTCATCTATGAATTAATTAAAGTTCAATACAATGTCACAAAAGGGTTACATCCTTTGGATATAGTTTCAGATCGGAAAAAAAAAAACTAAATGATTGATTACAACGAAACAAATTATAAGCCCAAATAACACTTCATCTTTCTTGTATCACTTCATCTTCATTGATCCACATCTTGGCCAAATAAAAAACTTTTATATGTCTTCTTTCTTCCAAAAATTTCTTTATCATCCATCTGAAAGAAATAACCACAAGCAAAAACAAGCAATAAAAACTGAAAATAAAGAATAAAAACAAGTTAAACAGTAATAATAAGTTTGTACAAGCCATTTTAGATGTAACAGCTTGACAATTTAGGAAGAACATCCTTAAAATTTGTTAAAAATAAAACTAAGAATCATAGAATGAAAACCCATCACTTATAAATAAATTTTTTAAACTACTCTAGAATGAAAGTAGAATGCAAGTTAAAAAGTAAATTTGTTAAAACCAAGTCAGACTCAGTTTTCTCCATTTATAATTAAATTTGTTAACATCCCTAAATTTAACAAACAAAACAGTAAAAAGTAAGATCCATACCAGTAAAATATATTAATCTTGGTTGTTCAAGATCAAAAACAGTAAAAAGTAAGATCCATAACACAGGTAGAAGAGGAAAAAAACTGAGAAGAAAGAGTAAAGATGGAAAAACAAATGAGATAAGCTTCAATTATAAACCAATAAAATTAAAGATATTACCGTTGGACTTGGGAAGAAGAATCGTCATCAAAGAAATCGGGGAGGCATCTTTTCTTCCCGGAAAAAAAAAGAAACAGAGAGGAAGAGATACGAGGAGACAGAGAAATTAATTGGGGAGGGGGGCGGTTATTTATTAATGGCTGCTACAGATTTTTATGTGGGGCCTAGGTTTACTAATTTAGTAATATACCAAAGTTAGTCCAGGCCCAGGATACAAAGAAATTGAACCCTCAATACATAATACACTAAAAAAAATTGGTGCCCCCAACAATATGGGGCCCTGGGCTTGAGCCCTGTTTGCCCTGGGCTTGGGCCGGCTCTGGGAGAGAGCGGAGCGGCTCAGGCTCAGCGACCGAGCTTTTGCAGCCGGCAGGAGAGAACTTTAGAGTTTTTAGTCTGAGTGAATGAGAGATGAGAGAGAAATTTAGGGTTTTTTTGCTTTTATATAATATGGGGGGTAAACTGGTAATTTCATTAGTTTAGTTCGGGTTTCGGTTCGGGTCGGCCCGCAAAACTCAAAACCGTAATCCGACCCGAAATTCGAACTTTAAATTTCTCAGACCCGAATTTCGAACTTGAAATTAAAAAAACCGAACCGAATACTTATTTCGGTCTGGTTCGGTCTTTTTTTTTGGTTCAGACCGTTAAATGCTCACCCCTAGTTGGGGGGGGGGGGGGGGGGGGGGGGGGGGGGGGGGGGGTTAATTGATACTGATACGAATGTTCTAAAAAATTCGGATTGGACCGGCAGTTCAACCGGATGATAAGTGAATCTTTAACTTTTCTAGACCGAGTCAGTATTGATCCACTATTTTTTTAAAAGCTGAATGTAAATAAATATTTTTATAAAATTGGGTCACCTTTGAAAACACTGAAAATTGGGTCACCTTTGAAAACACTGATTGATACTTCAACATGACCTTGAGATATGGATCCATATTCATAATAGAATCAGTCCCAGATTATAATACGTAACATTATTTTTATATGTAGGCCTTTGGCTTCTTGGTTTAGAACCTTAGAAAAAAAAAATAAAGAATTGAAATGCACAGCTATTAATGCTCTGAGTCTTTAAAATTAAGAATTACTCATGAGTTCCTCTAGGATTTTTGCATCAAAATATACTAATTCCAAAAGAGTGATCCTCCGCACTTGTTGGAGCACAGCCACCTCTTCATTTCCCTTTTTAGCACATGTGCCACTCAACTGCATCGTTAGATCACTCACATCCTTAGCTGCCAACTCCTACAACTAAGCCCAACCCATGCATGCAAACTTACTTGCAACAACACGTACACAAACCCCAAAAATCTCATCATTCTTTTTCTTCTTCCTCCTCCATCTCCAATGGAGGCATGGTGTTGGTGTTTCTAGAAGAAGAAGAAGAAGAAGAAGAAGAGCAAATCCTTCTATAGCGACATATAAACGTAACAGAACACACAATAGATATGGAAGGTGGTGGCGAAGGAACCAAGAGCAAGGACATAAAGGAGAACTCCTCCTCCTCCCCGGCTCCGGCGCTGAAGAAGGGCCCGTGGACCGCCGAGGAGGACGCCATCCTCGTCGACCACGTGCGCAAGAACGGGGAGGGGAACTGGAACTCCGTGCAGCGCAGCACCGGCCTCGCCCGCTGCGGCAAGAGCTGCCGCCTCCGGTGGGCCAACCACCTCCGCCCCGACCTCAAGAAGGGGCATCTGACCCCGGAAGAGGAGCTGCTCGTCCTCCGCCTCCACGCCCAGCTCGGCAACAAGTGGGCCCGCATGGCCGCCCAGCTCCCCGGCCGCACCGACAACGAGATCAAGAACTACTGGAACACCCGCGTCAAGCGCCGCCAGCGCGCGGGGATGCCGCTCTATCCTCCGATCCTCCACCGGTGCCACCGGCCCCCGCCGCTTCTCATCCCCTCCAGCGGTCCTACTACAGCCGCGGAGGTGCCGAGGGGGGCAAAGAGGGCGAGGGAGGATTACGGGATGACGATGTTCCGGTTCCCGGTGTCCCCGGCACCGTCCGTCGTGCCGGGGATATGGCACACGGCACCGTCGACACCAACGGGGAGGACGATGTTCGACTACAGCATCATGCCGGCGCCGATGACCCCGCCTATGCCTCCGTCGGCCTATTCCGCAGGCATCGAGATGTCGGCGCATTCTTCTTCAAGCCACGTGCTGGCCTGCGGCGGGGAGGTGGAGCTGATGGACAAGCTGCTGCTGCTGCAGCAGCAGGAGGAGAGGACAGGGGATCATCATGCATTCAATTGGGCTGACCCCTCTGGTGGCTTCAACGAGGGGAAGGAGAACAATGTGGGCGCAGGAGGAGAGGCTTTCCTTGGGTTGGAGGAACTGGACTGCAGCACCAGCCCTTTCCCTACAAACTACAGTGAGTATAATCATTTATGGTTAGGTGAGATAACGACGACGACGACGGACTGGCACAACGGCGACGGCAGCGACATCTCCGATCTCACAGTAGACCAGCATCAGCTTGCCTCGTCCCCGTCACTCCGACGATGGAACCAGACTGGAACATCGAATCCTGCCGCGGGAACAATATCCCCACTGGACTGCAACATCACGTCCTGCCACTGGGACAACATGCCCGAACTCGTCTAACGCGATCGATACTATTATCAGTGTAACTAATCATGATTGAGAAACTACTGTCAGACCTCAATGTGTTAGTGCCGGGGCACAATTTTTCGATGGAAAACTGAGAATAAGAAACAATTGTAAGAACAATGTTCCAACGCAACACTTCTAGGAAGGTTGCGCAAGTATAACGAAGATCTAAGAAGAACTTGTTATTGTATTACGAGAATCTAAAAAGATTTCGTAATCTACAGCAGCATATGATATACGAGAATCCAAGAAGATTTCGTAATCACAACAGCAAAGAAGATGACAGGCGAAAGATGGAAGATGGCCTGCTGGAGTGAATGATCACCGTAGCTCAAAGCTATATTCGCCCCACACGAATAGCTTCCAGGAACCAGCAAGTTCGTCGGAGAACTTTGGAACACTTCTGCTCTTCTGACTCCTCGGATCGTACACGAACACTCGTGCAAAAGCAACGCTGGTGCAAAGCTTCTCTTCTCTCTCACAGACACTGTTTACTTGTGTGAACACTTGTAAACTTTCGAGACTCTCTGAATGTATTCTGTATAATCCTCCTGTCTGTGAGAGAGAGGAGACCTTATATAGGCCCGAGTAGCAACTGTCCGGTTAGCACAATATTCGGGACGTGGTAATAACCCCTCCGAACGTGCA
The DNA here is from genome assembly GCA_029216955.1 of Iris pallida. Classification (NCBI taxonomy): domain Eukaryota; kingdom Viridiplantae; phylum Streptophyta; class Magnoliopsida; order Asparagales; family Iridaceae; genus Iris; species Iris pallida. The sequence goes on from JANAVB010031818.1 coordinate 4,426,134, forward strand.
GTAACCGCTCAGATCATGCACAGGCACGATCTGAAGCAAGTTGCGCCACTCTGGCACCCTGCGCGCCTTGCATACTGCGCACTGAGCCACTTGCGCCAACCTGCGCCACTGTGCCACTGCACAACCTGCGCGACCTGCGCCACCTTGCGCCACTCGCGCAAAGTGCGCCACGCGCGCCACGCGCGCAGCCAGCTCACCCGGCGCAACCTGTGCGCAACCTGTGCACAACCTGGCGCGCAAGCTGGCGCGCACCCTGGCACGCACCCTGGTCGCGCAACCTCTGGCGCGCAACATGGCAGCGCAAGTGGCTCGCGCAACGAGCGCAACTAAAGCGCACTATGCGCCTAGCGACGATGCTGACGTGCTAAGTGCAAAGTGCGCCAACAAAACGCCACATTACGCCTCATGAGCCCGAGTCCAAGTCCGAGTCCGAGTCCGAGTCGCTACGGGGCTTAGCTCCCATGGAAATAAATTTCCCAAGAGCAAAAAGCATGAATGCTTTCAATTGTTGATTTAGCCTTTTTTTATTAGAAAAATAACCCCACATGGCACACCCATGTGCACCTCCACACCACATGTGCATCTCTAAACTAGCAAAGCTAATATATAGAGATACAAGTCCTTTGGTCTAGCCAATGTGGGACTAAAATTTATTTTGAAAAAGACGAAATCCCAACAATCCCCCACATATCTCTATATATGAGTATAAGTGTTCCCCATAGTAACTGTCCATCATGCATTAGGAGAGATATCGCTGACGACTTTAATCTTCCCGCATGGTTCAAACAACAGACTATAATACAAGAATGAACTAAGCCTTGAATTCTGCATCATAGCTAAAATTCTTTCCACTCACATAATGTAGTTACATGTACTTCTGGCTACACATTAAAGGCCCTGTGCTAGCCTGGTTTCAGTGTATAATTTTGGGCGTCTACAAGTTTACCCTCAAGAGACGGCCTGATATCTCTTTGTCCATACACTATAGGTGAGTTCATTATAAAGAGACATGGCATAAAGCGCTTTGCGCTTCCCTTGCGGTGCTACGCCGCTATGACATGGCTTAAAGCCGAGGCCTTACCCCGTACCGGGAACCTCATCGTAGTGTCATACTACTGTAGCATGAGGCAACCGCCTCTTTGTAGTGCCAAACTACCCAGCATGAAGCCTTAGGCTCCCTTGCGGTGTTACGCCGCAACGACATGGCTTGCAAGGCCGAGGCTTTATCCCTAACCGGGTACCTCATCGTGGTGTCGTGCCACTGTAACATGAGGAACTCCTCCTCTTTATAGTGCTGACTACACCCCTCTTCATTTTAACATACAACATTAGGCTAACTGCCTATTTGCGGTGCTATACGCCGCTGTGACTTGGCTAGCAAAGCCGAGGCATTACCCCATGCCTGGGAACCTCATGGTGGAGTCACCCCACAGTAGCATGGAGTTTCACTTCTTGTAGTGCTGTTCTACCGTGCTTCCTGTAAAGTACACCAGGCATTCACTCTGTCTGTGAACTCATTAAGGCATTTAAGCCAACCTTCCCACAGGATCCGTTTTTCGTAGAAAACAACAGTAGACAACAGTGGTTATAGGTCCGTAACCTCTCCATGCCCAATGGAACATGTACCCACCGTTCATGATATTCTTTCGATTAGTGGTCCTCCCTTGAACCAAAAGCTAGATGCCTAGTAGATTTTTCTTTGAACTATTAGCATAAAACTTTATGGTAGGAATACAATAATACAATATCAGAATGCCTTCAAGCCCATTTTACAAGCTGTGTCATCGACCAGCTGGCGCTTGAGGCCCTTGGCGAACGGATCCGCCAGGTTCTCCTGACTCCGAACATCAATCACTACAATAACACCTCTCTTGATAAGATCATGTACTGCCCTGTGCTTCAACCGCACAGTCCTCTTATTCCCGTTGAAGAGATCATTTGATGTCACCGCCGCAGTCGCCTGGTTGTCGCAGTATATCGGTATCGCCGGTATTTGTGCCCCAACCACTGAAAGATCATACATGAGCTCCCGAAGCCATTCTGCTTCCTCGGCTGCAGTATCAAGTGCAAAGAACTCAGATTCCATGGATGACCGCGAGAGCATAGTCTGCTTCTTCGACTTCCACGATACAGCAGCTCCATCCATTGTGAAAATGAATCCACCTGTGGACCTCTCGCTCTCCACCTCTGAGGACCAGCTGGCATCACTGAAGCCTTCCACTACCGACGGATCTCCGCTGTAGTACAGTGCATATGTCTGAGTCTTCTTGAGATATCTCATAACCCGTTTCACAGCTTTCCAGTGTTCAACACCTGGGTTGCTCGTGAAACGACTCAGCATTCCTATGGCGAAAGCTATGTCAGGTCTTGTGGCAGTAGTAGCATACATCAAGCTCTCGATTACGCTTGCATACTCCAGCTGCCTGACACTTTCCCCTGAATTAGGCTTCAGCTTCATATCACACCTGTACGGCGTATCGATCCCTGGAAGATCCCGATATCCATAACGAGTGATCATTTTCTCAATATAATGGGACTGTGACAGCGCTAGTCAAGTGTCTGTCCGGATGATCTTGATCTCGAAGATCACATCAGCTTCCCCCAAGTCCTTCATACTGAACTTGCTCGAGATGAATTTCTTTGTCTCCGTGACACAGCTCATATCCGTACCTAGAATAAGCATGTCGTCCACGTACAGACAAACGATCACACCTCTTCTATCAGCGAACTTCGTGTAAACACACTTGTCCGTCTCGCTGACCATGTAGCCATTTGACCTTATAACTTTGTCAAATTTCTCATGCCACATCTTGGGAGCCTGTTTAAGACCGTACAAAGATTTTACCAACTTGCAGACTGTCTTCAAGACCCTTGACGACAAATCCCTCTGGCTGTTGCATGTATATCTCTTTGGTCAGCTCGCCATTTAGGAAAGCCGTTTTCACATCCATCTGATGTATCACCATTTTATGTATTGCTGCAAGAGCAATCAACACTCTGATGATGGTCATCCGGGCTACTAGAGCATACGTGTCAAAGTAGTCAATCCCCTGCTTCTGAGAAAATCCCTTGGCTACCAACCGAGCCTTGAACTTGTCAATAGTTTCGTCTGCTTTCATCTTCTTCTTGAAGATCCATTTGCATCCGATGGGTTTCGCTCCTTCAGGAAGATCAACCAACACCCAAGTGTTATTTGATGTGATAGAATCAATTTCTTTGTTAATCGCCTCCTTCCAGAAAACTGTGTCTCTGGTCTTCATCGCCTCATCATAGGTAAGCGAATCAGCTTCCACATGATAGGTGACAAAGTCACTTCCGAAGTCCTTCGGCCTCCTCATACGCTTAGCTGACGGCTCAGCTTGTTCTGGTTCAATTGTTGTTTCAACAACAACATCTTCTTGGACCACATCTTCATTGAAGACTTCAGTTTCCTGCGCACCCTCATTGTTCTCCGGTACATCCGTAAAAATAATATTTTTGTGCCTTGCAAATTTGTCTTCAAAATATTCTGCGTCGCGAGATTCAATGATATGATTTGACTCAATATCAAGAAATCTCCGAGCATCACTCTTCTCGGCATACCCCAAGAAGATCGTCCTAGTAGTCCTTGTCTCAAGCTTCTGAATCTTCAGATATGGAAGCTTGACATATGCCAGACACCCCCACACTCGAATGACATTCAAGTTAGGTCTGACCTTGAACCAGAGTTCATGAGGAGTAACGTCTGAAGTTGCATAAGGCACTCTATTTAGAATAAAAGTGGTCGTCAATGCAACTTCTCCCCAGTAGCACTTAGGAAGACCAGCAGTCAACAACATTGAGTTAATCATTTCTGTTAACGTTCTGTTCTTCCTCTCTGCTACTCCGTTTGATTGAGGAGAGTACGGAGCCGTAGTCTCATTGACAATTCCATGTTCTTTGCAGAACGATGCGAATTCATGAGACCTGTACTCCCCACCTCGATCACTTCTTATTCTTTTGAGTTGTTGTCCAGTCTGCCGCTCAGCTTCGGCTCTGAACTCCTTGAACTTCTCGAATGCTTCGTCTTTAGCCTTCAGCAAGTAGACGAACGCATACTTTGAGAAGTCATCGATGAAGGTTATGAAATACTTCATCCCGGCCTTTGTAGAGAACTGCTTGAAGTCACAGATATTGGAGTGTACCAACTCCAGAAGATCTGTACTTCGATTAACCCGAGAAAAAGGTTTCCTTGTGATCTTCGTTTGAGCACAAACTTTACATTTCTCTACCTTACCCCTACACTTGGAGATAAGTCCTATACTAGACATTCTGTTTATTCGTTTACAATGAACATGTCCTAGCCTATTATGCCATAACTCAAGAGTATAAGTAGAAGGAGTGATTGCATTAATTACATTAATTATATTGGACTGATTCACAAGCTGAATTTTGAACATCCCTTCGGTATAAAAAGCTTTTCCGAAATATATTCCCTTAATAGACATTACCATCTGGCCAGCATTGATGTCCATCCTGAGGCCTGCGTTGCATAGTAGGCCTCCTGAGATCAGGTTCTTGGTGATAGCAGGTACGTGCTTCACGCCTTGAAACGTCAGAGACTTTCCAGAAGTCAGCTTCAACACCACCGTCCCGATCCCGAGCACTTCAGCTTGTTCCTGGTTCGCCATCATAACCACTTCAGAAGTAGGTGTGTAGGTGGTGAACCACTCCTTACTGGAGCAGACATGGCAGGAGACTCCAGTGTCTACCCACCAGTCAGAGTCAGTCCTTACCGCATGTCACGCCCCAGAACCAGAATACTGGAGAGCGGGGGCAGACATAGCCAGCTACGTATATTGAAATGGATTCCATCTCGCTATACGGTCACGGCTGTCTAGATACATGAGGGTTTACTACAAGCCAACAGTCTCCTATGGTCATGAACAAGCCTAGTGTCTCAATCACAAGCAAGTAAGTAAATGTTACAAGATGTATGATCATTAAATATACAATAATAAGGCATCCCAAATATTACATATTCAGCTGATCATGAAGCTAGTCGTTACAAAATGTGAGGACTAGCAAGAGTTTAGTCATACATGATCAACCCTAGGATCTGTCAATTATGTTACAGCCCGTAGGCAGACAGTAAGTAAGTGCAATCGAGCTAACAGGTGCTCGTCGGCTAAACGCCTCAAAAGAATATTTTTACAATAAAGTGGGAGATCAAAAAAATAAACCCACTCGTTGCCAGGGTTCCGTCTAGTGGTCACCATCTGGCTGGAAGGCCGATAGATCCTCTGGAGCTGCTCCGAAATCTGGCCATACAAAACCAGCTGGGTCAGATCCCAGAAAGAGCAAGTGCCACAAAGGAAGCTTCACTTAGGAACTAAAACCAGCAATCAGCACAGGAATATAAATAATATAATAAAAGACAGGAATATAATTAAATGGTAAAGACTGGAAATAAGGAAAAACATGCCAGGATGATATACGACGAGATAACCATGGAACTATTCAGATAGCCAGGTTACAACCCGTAAACCAAACAAGGACCGGGGTTGTAACCCTTCGTCTGAACGGAGCTTGGTTTTTCACCATTTATCGAGAAAATAAATACAAGCATGCTGGTCATGTAACAGTCTGGAACAAGATTAGGGTAAGACTAGACTGGTTAGACTCCATCCAATCATTCACGGCCAAGCAAGAACTACGGCTTGATACTTTAACTAACTAGGGTTGTCACAATCCTAATTACTAGCAAGATGCAGTGAGATTATTCCACAGCCACAAGCCCTGCAGACCATCCAGGTTACCCAGGTCGAAATTAGGGGTTGAATTCAGGTCGGTACATCGTCCAGGAAACGCATGTACCCTTAGGTAGCTTGAAGGGTGCAACACATGACAGTGTGCTGGAAATGTGCCCTACTCGACGGCAGGCTACAGATCCCAGGCGCGCCCAGGTAACGGGATTGCCTGTAGCTGGGAAATCTCTTCATGACTAATGTGTTAATCTAGTTATTAACCTTAGTCCATTTCAATAGGTACTCCTGACCGTGGTACTCAGGAGCTCCCTCCCTAGACATGATGCACGACAGGACTGGTTTATTTGTACAAGCACAATCGCCCACGGTGTCCATGTAATTTATACAGGTCATGTCATGTCAGGTAGCCGTCGCAACAGCTTCTCAAGATATATCATGCCAGGTTATCATGTCGAGTGTACTTGTCAGGAGTGCGCCACGGCGGGCCACTATCATGTCATGTCAGGTTAGTCATGTCAGGAGTGCACCACTACGGGTCACTGTCAGGTCGTGCTCAATCATCAGTTCCAAACATATCCAATGAATTCATGATTTTCAAGTTCAGGACAAAAGGCGTAAGGATATAAAATGGACGTTAAATATCTAATAAAATATCAATATTCAAGGCTATAGAAGAGCCATGCGGCTAAAGCATATGCGGTCAGGAAAGGGTAAGACTCATGCGGCCCAATTAGAAGAGCGCATACGGCCATGGTCACTGGATCCCATGCGGCCAAGACAGGGGGGCGCATGCGGCTGGAAGGGAGCAAGGGCACATGCGGCCAGGGGGACAAGGGCGCATGCGGCCAGGGGGACAAGGGCGCATGCGGCTGAGGATGTAATGGCCCCACGCGGCTGAGATCAATCGAATCCATACAGCGCAGGGTTCAAACCCTCGCGGCTGGAATCAATTTGGATCCATGCGGCCCGATTAATTGAGTCCATGCGGCTCAGGTCAATCGAGTCCATGCGGCTCAATCAATCGAGTCCATGCGGCTCAACCAATCGAGTCCATGCGGCTCAACCAATCGAGTTCATGCGGCTCAACCAATCGAGTTCATGCGGCGCAGGTAGGAGCGGAGCTTATGCGGAAGCGGGGTCACGCGCCTATGCGGCTGTGACTCAAGTGGGGGCTCATGCGGCTAAGATAATCTATGCGGCTCAGAAGAGTACAAGAGCGCATATGCGGCCAAGTGGGGGAAAGTCCATGCGGCCAAGAATGAGACTCAGCCGATGCGACTGAGACTAAGTTCCTTGCGGTTCAATCACTTGCCGCATGAATTGTCATGCGGTCAAGTCAAGTCCAAGCACAGTTCATCTTCTCCAAATTTCTGAGAAGATGAACACCATGAGAGCCGAGTTCTCAAGCTCCACAACTCCATCATCCGGAGCCCAAATCCGAACTTCCATAGGTCAAAACGGGGTAGAACGAAATTCTCTACAACATGAAACCATCAAAACTAGGAAATAACAAGATTAAGTAGATCAAAACCCAAGAAATCCAAAAAATAAGCAAATATAGATCTACAAGAATCTAGCCATGGGAAGTAAAAATGCCAAGTTCTAAAGTATGTTAAACTGCTGTAAGGAAGAGAATGAAGCAATAAAATCGAAGTTCCTCCATGAAGCAAGTTGCACTTGCCTAGACCTCTCTCTTCTCTCTCTGGTAGGTAAGAAGTAATGAGGAAGAAGAAGATGAGATTAATGAAGAGAGAGAAAAGAATGGGCTAATAAATACAAATGGTGGTGGTAGGTAGGGGGTTCATCCAAGGTTCATGATAGACCAAAGAAAACCGAACCAAGCCAAGAAATAACCAAGCCAAGATGCAAGCTAAACAAGAAATCATGCAATACAGAATAAAATACGTACACGTATTCCAAAAATACGTAATATGGACAACAGGCATTACACCGCATCCACCTGCTCAATCATAGCAACAACGTCAGTGATCATAGATACCTTACTAGGCTCTCATTGCTCTGATTGTTTGGTCTTTGCTTTGCATTCACTTTTGAAGTGGCCCTTCTTGCCACACTTGAAACAAGGCATCTGAGACTTTGCCTTCTTTCGCTTGAAGGAAGTCCCCTTCACGTTCAGATTGTTAGGGTTCTTCTTCTTGATGTGGGAAGCCTCCTGCTTTCCCCTTGGTTCCTTGGTATGAACTAGATTGGCGTTAGCCAATTGCTTGGACAGTGTGTCCACCTTAAGTTGAGCCCGCATTTGGTCCTCAACATAGATTTCCTGCAAGAGATCTTCAAGGCTGATCTCAAGCTTCTTCCTATGCATGTTTGCATAGAACTTACTCCACCCAGCGGGGAGCTTTGAGACAATCCCTCCAACAACAAACTTGTCAGAGAGGGGCATCGCCTCGTCTTCCAACTTCTGTCGCAACTTCAGAAATTCTTTTACCTGCGGCAACATGGACTTCTCGTCCTCAAAGAGCCATTTGTGATATTTTTCAACCACAAATATCTTGCTCATGTTCTTGTCTTCTTCGTACAATTTCTCCAGAGACTCCCATATGTCTCTGGCAATTGGTTTTTTCTGTAAGATTCTGCTAGAGAATCCTCCATAGCATTCAGGATAAGCAGCCTGCAAATGCTATTTTTTTTTCTCTACTTGGCCTGAAGTTTAGTAGCCGCAGCGATTGCAGCAGCAGACCCAGTATCTGGAACAGTAGGTTTCTCTTCAAGAAGCACGTGGTCAACGTCTCTGAGTTGAAGAGTGAGATAAACCTTCCTCTTCCAGACTTGATAATGCTCTCCATCAAACTTTTCTAACTTACAAAAGTCAGTATTGAGGAGTGAAGCATTAACGTTTTCCATCGTAGTAATATAGCTTTGAGATTGTTAGTGCCGGGGCACAATTTTTCGATGGAAAACTGAGAATAAGAAACAATTGTAAGAACAATGTTCCAACGCAACACTTCTAGGAAGGTTGCGCAAGTATAACGAAGATCTAAGAAGAACTTGTTATTGTATTACGAGAATCTAAAAAGATTTCGTAATCTACAGCAGCATATGATATACGAGAATATAAGAAGATTTCGTAATCACAACAGCAAAGAAGATGACAGGCGAAAGATGGAAGATGGTCTGCTGGGGTGAATGATCACCGTAGCTCAAAGCTATATTCGCTCCACACGAATAGCTTCCAGGAACCAGCAAGTTCGTCGGAGAACTTTGGAACACTTCTGCTCTTCTGACTCCTCGGATCGTACACGGACACTCGTGCAAAAGCAACACTGGTGCAAAGCTTCTCTTCTCTCTCACAGACACTGTTTACTTGTGTGAACACTTGTAAACTTTCGTGACTCTCTGAATGTACTCTGTATAATCCTCCTGCCTGTGAGAGAGAGGAGACCTTATATAGGCCCGAGTAGCAACTGCCCGGTTAGCACAATATTCGGGACGTGGTAATAACCACTCCGAACGTGCAGTAACCGCTCAGATCATGCACATGCACGATCTGAAGCAAGTTGCGCCACTCTGGCACCCTGCGCGCCTTGCATACTGCGCACTGAGCCACTTGCGCCAACCTGCGCCACTGCGCGCATTGCGCCACTGCGCAACCTGCGCCACTCGCACAACGTGCGCCACGCGCGCAGCCGGCACAACCTGTGCGCAACCTGGCGCGCACCCTGTGGCACGCAATCTGTGGCACGCAACAAAACGCCACATTACGCCTCATGAGCCCGAGTCCAAGTCGCTAAGTTCCCATGGAAATAAATTTTCCAAGAGCAAAAAACATGAATGCTTTCAATTGTTGATTTAGCCTTTTCTCCATTAGAAAAATAACTCCATATGGCACACCCATGTGCACCTCCACACCACATGTGCATCTTTAAACTAGCAAAACTAATATATAGAGATACAAGTCCTTTGGTCTAGCCGATGTGGGACTAAAATTTATTTTGAAAAAGACCAAAACCCAACACAATGTAGTACTGATACTTGTTCTCCTGCACATATAAACTCAATTTGACATGATTCACATATGAACAAATACCTAAACACGCAGAAATTCGCGGAAATATACAAAAACCCAAACAAAATGAGTGTGCAACCAAAAATCTGCACCCCGTAGAAGTTACATCTGCTAATCCCAGATCATACTCTCTCCACAACTTTCTAATAGTGTTACTGCAAATCTCCGAGTATGAAGTAAGAAATCAGAGCACCAGTACCCATCATGCAAGCACTTAGAAAGAAGCAATTCATGGTGGCTGACGAGCACCGGCCAAGAAAGTTGGGCAATCCTTCTGTAACTCTGTGAAACCAACTCATGCCGCCAGAATTTCTGAGGGGCCTGACTGGCCTCTTCCTCTGATTAGGAGTTTTTGCAGTCGGGTTGGCTGTCGAAGCTTCTGAAAGCGTTTTGGGAACTATATTGAGCTGGTTCTCGTTGTAAGGATCAAGATGGACGCCTCTGTCGACAATCTCGATTGTTTTACTCAGAGACTTGCCATTCCTGGTCTCCATCTTGCTCACTTGGAGTTTGATCCTCTGTTGATGCATTGCAGTAACAGGTTTCAATCTCCGCTGCCTCAATTGAATCTCTGCGTCCGAACTGTCGTTATTTGGAGCATATGCCGAGGCCATCTCCATGCCATTGTTCACTTGAAAGAAACCATCATGGTGGTTTTCTGGAAGAGTGCCAAAAGAATCGAAGCTTCCGATATCAAAATCTCCATAGACACCAAAGTTCTGATAATCAGATTGTAGCATATTGAGGTATGCGTCTTCTGAAATTTCTGGAAGAAAACATGGATCCACAACCTCCTGCTTCAGAGCAAGAGAACCTCGTCCTGCCTGTGAAATCGCAAACACAGGACGGATAATGGAGAATTAGCATCTTGCTTCAAATTTGCAGAAGATTGTATGCATAAAGACTTCTCTGTCTTTCAAGTTCTTTTTTCAGTTGCTAACATTAATATATAATGTTCAATATTCAAGCACTATTTCTCATACGTAACTTTATCTTATGGGATAAACGATGAAGACTACAAAATCCAAGAAATTTATATATACTGGAAACACAGAATACATTGGCCACGACATGTACAAGCGAACTAGGTAAGATAGACACATACACGATACATATTCAGAATGCAGTATTTGTTAGAGAATAAGCTGACACCATGGTTATGGCCATATATACACATAAAAAAAAAAAAAAAAAAAAATGTCTGCCCTAGGGTTTCCTTCCACGGAAGGAGAACCACGAGCGGACGACACGGCGGATGGCAATCGGTTCCCGGCGGACTCTGAGGCGGCGGAGGAGATACGGTTTCGAGAAGAGGCCGGTGGCTGGACTACTATCGACAGGCGGAGGAGAAGAACCCCGCCTTCTCAGCCGGAGAGACGTGAGAAGGATATCCCACGGCCAGGGGGACGCTACGCCGGCCGGCCTAACCAGAGAAACTTGATGCGGAGAAGCGGCTCGGTGGGAGCGGTTCGGCACGGTGGTCCATCTACTACCATCGGAAACCCCACGTCGAGCGGAGGAGAAGGGCTGAGAGATAAGAAGACTAGGCAGATGCCAGAGGGCCCTAACAGGGCACCCCATGTGCCTCCTCCACGAAGACAGGGGACGAGCAGCAACGGAGAACACTCCAAGCCAGTATCATGGGTGGACGTATGCAAAACGACGTCGGCCCAGGAGGAGGTTGATCTGCAATATATTGAACCTACCATCATCAATGGAGAGAAGGTGGCAGAAATCACGAGTGATGATATACAAGAAACATCGGAATATTGGAGAAACACTCTGGTCCTGTACGTGATGGGCAATAGGCCGTTCTATGCACAACTACGTGGATATGCGCTCCGACAATGGAAACCGAAAGGGGGGATGGACATCTACTCGAGGGAGAACGGGTTCTACTTTATCAAATTCGACCTCAAAGAGGATCTAGAGCGTATATTACAAAGAGGCCCGTGGACGTTTGATGGTCGCCTAGTTGTCCTAAAACGATGGTGCCCGGATACCAACTTTGAGAAGGATCGATTGACATCAATCCCCGTATGGATCCGAATGCCCTGGCTGTCTCCCCAACTGTGGAGTAACCCGGCCATAATAAAGCTGGCCAGCATTGTGGGGAAGCCCCTCCGCACAGACATACCAACGGCGAGACGGCAGCGACTCTCTTATGCTAGAGTCTTTGTTGAAATCTAGGCTGCAGAAGTGCTACGGAGAAAGATATCAAGTTACCCAATGGGGAGCGTATGGAGCAGGATATTGAGTATGAATGGGTACCTCCGTCATGCTCCTACTGCCAATGTTTTGGCCACACACATACTCAATGCAAGAACATGGGGATGCGTACAGAAGAGGATAATCAGGAGGAACAGATGATAATGGATGATCAGCGGGCAACAACCATCTCACATGCATTGGACGGGACTACAACTGTTATGGTTGACCGGATGGAACAGGATATGGGACTAGAGCATATATCACAAGGCATGGCCTTGCAAAGGGCTTCCATACTAGGGAAGCGACCAGGCACGGAGCGAGAAGGGTCGCCGGATGTAGGCATCTCGCAGGAATTGGTATTATATAGCAATGGTGGAAGTGCCAGTACCAACGCGGTGGATGTACAGAAGACTACTCGCAGGATGGCTGGTAACGACCTTGCGGGGAAAGACGGAGGTTCCAGTAGGCCGGTAACAATGGCAAACCCGTTTGAAATACTGTCAGAGATGGGGTTAGACACGAATAACTCAACCATATCGGAGAGTAGCAAGGCCCTCACTATGCCAAATCCTAAGTGGAGTTTACTCGTGAAAGGCAAATCGTCTGAATCAGGGTCGAAGACAGGTGACAACCAGGAGGTCACGGGCTCTCTCCCCATCCGTCCAAGGGAGAGTCAGCGTCTCAAAAAGGACACTATCCCCCCCCCCCGGTCAATAAATGTCGATTCTAACATGAAATGTTAGAGGTGCCAATTCAATAGGGAGGTGGCGTGAAGTCAACAACTTAGTGAAGAAGCATAAATGCTCGATAGTAGCTATATTAGAAAGCGAGATCAAATCGGAGGCAGTCATCGAGAGAAGGACGCCACACCAATGGACATCCGTTCACAACCTGGACACGAGCAACATGGCGCGCATCTGGGTAATGTGGTTTAATGGGGAGTGGTCCGGTCAGGTGCGGTTCCTTACTGACCAATTAATTTGTATTGATTTCACTAATAAAGGTGGGCTCAAAGTAACAATCGGAGCAGTGTATGGCCACAATGATCGGAGATTGAGATACAATTTGTGGAGAGACATTACCACGATTGCTGCAGAAGTCGATGATAGCCTCCCGCTTCTCCTTTGCGGAGACTTCAACGCGATTCTCCGAGCTGAGGATAAGTTGGGGGGCAGACAGGTCCCGCCGTCTATCCTCAATGATTTCCAATCATGCCTTCTCCAATCGGGACTTCACTGCTTATCCCGAACGGGACACCTGTGGTCCTGGAACAACAGCTCCACTACAAATCGGGTGGTATGTCAGCTAGACAGAACGCTTTGCAACCTTAAATGGTTGGAGATGTTCCCTGCGGGTTGTGCGGAGGGTTTGCCGTGTGGCACAAGTGACCACACACATTTGCTGGTCCGTTTGTGTCAGGAACAACCCAAGAGACGGCGGCCCTTTAGATTTAACAATGCGTGGCCATCCATGGAGGGGTATACCCAGGCGGTGGAGCATGGATTAGCACCTGATTACCATGGCAACACTCAATTCCGCCTGGTTCAAACACTTAAACGTGTAAAGGCTGCTCTCAAGACATGGAACCGCATGCGACCGGTCACCATATTAGCGGAAAAGGAGGAGGAGCTTGCTGAGCTACAATGTCAGCTCCAACTCTCCCCTATGGACCCGACGCTAGCAGCCCAGGAACTTGCAATGCAGGAGTTAATCCGGCGACTTCGTTTCCAGGAGGAAGTGGAGCTCCAGCAACGGGCCAAATGTGTGTGGCTCAAGGAGGGGGACCGGGGTTCCAAATTCTTCCATTCTACGATCCGAGCACGGCAGAATAGGAACTCCATTGGATCGCTTATTGATGATGAAGGGCGGGTACTCACTGAAGAAAACATGATTGCGAATGAAGCCATCTCTTACTATAGTAAGCTATATAACCAATCTGACTATTCTTCTACCTTCCCGGAAATTATATGCAAAAGACTTATTACTGATGAGGGAAATGCGAAGCTACGTAGCGAGATCACTATGGAAGAGATCGAGCAGATAGTTAAAAACACGGATGTCAATAAAGCTCCTGGTCCTGATGGGTTCAATGCGGGTTTCTTCAAACAGCACTGGGACCACTTCCGGATTCCTCTTCTCCATATGGTTCAGGATTTCTTCAAAACTGGGCGCTTGTTGAAAGAAATTAATCATACTTTCTTAACACTGGTTCCGAAAAAGGAGGGGGCTTCCGGCCTGGGAGATTATCGTCCAATAGCCTGCTGTAACTTCCTGTATAAAATTATTACTAATATCATGGTTTCTAGAATGCAATGTTTGATGCAGGAACTCATTTCACTGAACCAGTCTGCATTCATTAAAGGAAGGGCTATTGCGGAGAATTGCTTACTTGCACATAAACTTGTTCGTGAATTCAACAAGGCAGGAGGGCGGAAAGGGTGTATTAAACTTGACCTACAGAAGGCTTATGATATGGTGAACAAAGATTTTGTGTGCGAGGTTCTACAAAGTATGGGATTTGCCAGATGGTGGGTGGACAGGATTCGGGTGTGCATTACTACGCCTACATTCTCGATACTCATCAAAGGACAACCAATGGGTTTCTTCGGGAGCAACCGGGGACTGCGTCAAGGAGATCCCCTCTCTCCATATTTATTCACTACTGTCATGGAGCACTTCACATGCAAGATGGACCTCGCGGTTATCCAGGGTAATATTCGTCCACTTTACCATCGTATTTCTCCGAGCATATCGCACCTTATATATGCAGATGACCTATTGGTTTTCATGGAACCTACGGAGAACGGTTTTGATTCTTTAAAATCTATATTGGAAGATTTCAAGAAAGTTTCTGGCCTTCAACTTAATAAAGACAAAAGTATGCTGTACGTCAATAAAGACTGTCCACAGAAGGAACGGTGGCCCGCGTTGTTGCAAATTAACATGGGGCAGCTCCCGGTCAAGTACCTTGGATTGCCTTTATCCATTAATTACGTTCGGGATACTGACTGTTCTGGCTTAATCCAGTACGTCACCAGCAGATTGGAAGGATGGCAATCACAAGTCCTCTCGTTTGGTGGAAGAATAGAATTGGTAAGGGCATTGATTTTTGCTATTACTATGTACTGGATGCAAGCCTTATACATCCCAAATAAGACCATCAAGAGAATTGAGAATTTATGTGCTAATTTTATTTGGAGACGGGGTATACACGCCATCTCATGGGATGAACTCTGCTTAACAAAGGAAGGAGGACTGGGACTCAGATCCTTATGGATACTATGAGAAGTTGCCATGATGAAATTAGCATGGAAGTTTATACATGGCACATCTTTATGGGCCCAATGGACGAGAAGTCGTTATATCAGATCGGGAAGTTTCTGGGTTCAAGAGATTGACAACTTCTCCGTAACATTCAAGAATCTACTCCGGTGTAGGGGAAAGCTGAAGAGCCAAATAACCCGAGTTATCAGTGATGGATGTAAAACCAGTTTATGGTTTGATCCATGGATTCCACATGAGAGCTTGATTGATAGGCTCGGATGGCCGACTTATGAACTGGTGGGAAATCTGGAAACTGTTAGCGTGCTCATACACAACGATGCTTAGGACTTGGCCTCTCGACAAGAGGGGCGCTGGTATGAGAACGAAATCAATCAGATTTCGTTAAACAGGGAGGCGGCAGAGGACAGTTGGCATTGGACGGGATCGGCGGACGGTGAATTCTCTAGAAAAGTGGCTTATGAGCAGCTGCGGCCACACCGAACTCCGGTCGAATGGGCTGAACTAGTATGGGTAAAGGGAGTGGCTACAAAATTCAAGCTATGTCTATACAAAGGCATTCGAGGTCGACTTCTGACTAAGGATAGGTTGAGAAACTTTGGGATCCAAATCACTAACCCCTCGTGTATTCTATGCGAGCGTGAGGAGGAAACGAGAGACCATCTATTTTTTACTTGCCCAATGTCTGGCTACATATGGCATCACTTTCGAGAAAAGTTGGGGTTACCTAACAGGAACTATGATGGACTGCAATGCAGTGTAGATGAGATCCAAGGATTGAAGGCCAAGGGAGCTGAGATCTACACTAGAGCTAGAATCAAGCTTCTATCAGCAGTTTGGCACGTATGGCGCGAACGAAACAATCCCATTTTTGAGGACAGGAGGACGTCTATTACAGGCGTCATTAATAATATCCATAGTGATATTAGATGTATGGGATTTACTGATTAGATGATTGCCACATCTGAGCTTGTGTAATTGTAAAAGCAGTATTAATAAAATCACCCATTCTTCAAAATATATATATATATATATATATATATATATATATATATATATATGAACTCAATGTTTTAAATAGTAGTGAGGTTCCAAAAAATTCTAGGACCTATTCTAGAAGAAGTTTACTTCATATCTGTTCTCTGGTACAAACAAGAACAAGAGATCCCTTTGGAAACTGTCTCAAGGAAGTGTCATGTAGGACACACACACACACACACACACACACATATATATATATATATATTAAAAAAAAAAAAAAATATATATATATATATATATATATATATATATATATATATATATATATATATATATATACCTATTATGCATGTTAGGTCATATATATATATATGAACTCAATGTTTTAAATAGTCGTGAGGCTCCAAAAAATTCTAGGACCTATTCTAAAAGAAGTTAACTTCATATCTGTTCTCTGGTACAAACAAGAACAAGAGATCCCTTTGGAAACTGTCTCAAGGAAGTGTCATGTAGGACACTAATATGGATCTCTTGAGGTATGTCCATGAAACCTAGGCACACAAAATCAACAAGTATCATGCACTTGGAATAGAGGCACGAGACTAGGTTGTGACTTGTGGGAGTTCCTGTTGCTGGTGATATGGAAGGGAGAACTATAAGAAATGAAACTAGAAGAAAGACATGGTTATTATAGAGATTGAAGCCTTGATATCTTCCTGCTTGTAGAAAGTGCCAACACAACCTTTTAAATATTTTTAGCTGAGAAAATATTCCAGGTAACCTAGTATTTCTAACAAAGTGGAAAATTTTGACAAAAACTAAAACATGTTAAAAAAATAAATCTAGTAATGAAGAAACGCCTAAATTCACCAGCTATTATGTGATGTAAAGAGTAATATTCGATTGCTATACATCAAACTGTAACTAAAAGTAAGCTTTATATTTGCACAATTTTCATGTTCAGTACAAATGACAATCTAACCACAACTCAGTTATAAGTGCCTGTACCTATGCACCATACCTTGGGTTCAGTCTTGACTTCCGTAAGAGCAGAGATGGGAGGGAAGTTGGGATCAAAGAGTTCTGTAAACCATTTTTCAATGTCCTCTACATTTTCAGATGGACAAAAAGATTCCTTTGGAGCTACCACTGCAGTCATATCCTCTGGCTGCTTTCCGCAGTTCTCAACTTCATCAGTCTGGGGGGAGACGCTCTCACCCTCCGACAGCCTCTTGGTAACACGACAGAGGACATAAGAACCCTGCAGCAAGATAGAGACAACATAGATGACTGCAGGAAAATCAACTGTCAAGTGCAAAAAAAGATATATATATATATATATATATATATATATATATATATATATATATATATATATATATATATAATGACCTCTAGCCTAGTGGTTAAGAGAGATGCATGTGGCCCAAGTGGTCGGGAGTTTGAGCCCCAGTGGAGGTGAGTTCGCCACAATTACCCATTGCTTCAATATATATATATATATATATATATATATATATATATATATATATATATATAGAGAGAGAGAGAGAGAGAGAGAGAGAGAGGGATCGTGATTCCCCAGTTCAAATCAACGGTTAAGATTTGATGACTTAAACAAGATCTAACAGTTGTGATCATGGGGATGCTTTGGGGATGCAAAAATGTAATATATATATATATATATATATATATATATATATATATATATATATATAAACACTAAGAACATGGCCTAGTCCATTCTTTCCTGATGTTACTAATGTCATCTAATTGAAGTGTGGGAACTACACTCAGTATAAGAATTACCTTAAAATAACATGTTTTACATTATATTTCAATACGTGGGTATACTTATTTTGCCATCTATCTGGTTTCTAAAACAAGAAATCCATTGACTTTATATGGTGTGTGTTCAGATGGACTTTAACAATCCTAAGTCCCTTGTGTCATGAACTTGGATTCACATTCAAAAAATTTAATATTGATATTTTGAGCTTCTCATATTCTGAGATCATAGTCGCAGAAGGAATGATCAATATTCAAAAACCGTTTCAAAGAGAACAAAAGAGCTAGACAACATCAACATGATTTGAAAATACAAACTCCTAACCCATCTCTCATAATAAGCTTTCCAATGAAAATTTTATAATTCACAGAAGGCTCAAAAAAAAAAAAAAATCAAACAAAAAGTCATGAAGTGCTTTGTTCCTGTCTATTATTATGTATCTTCTCGATGACTCCTTGAAGTTGATCAACAGGGGCTACGATCAGGGATACTGACTCGGGAAGGAATAAGGGGGGCTCATTTCGTAAAGTATTTTCATAAAGAAAGGCGCTCGGCCTTGGACGAATTGTATTACTTTCTATAATCTAACCAATGTAGGTCTCGCACTAGTATGACAGGCCCATGTTACCATAAGAATGACTATAACTGCTTCTAGATTTTCTGAGTTGATTTATTCAGCACGCCAAATCCTCAATGAATTGAAATATATTACCTTCACATTAGGGGAAGCGTTACACTCGTTCTCATTTAAATAATATTCATGCATGATCCATTCAGTACGTTTTCCACAAGGAGGTCGACCTTCATGGAAAACCAGAGTTTTCTTTGTCCCTATGACCCGATTGTTAGACCTGATGCTTCGATCTTTACCGGTAGACTTCCAATATCCTGCTTCCGTTGCTCTATTTGAACGAGAACCATTGGGATACTTTTTGTCACGAGAAGTGAAGAAGTGCCACTTGCTATCTCTAGTGGGGACGTGGCATCTCGCTGCAAAGTAGAGCAAAGAAGAAAGAGTAAGACGTAAAAAAGATTTTAGGAACAGCTTCCATGAAATACAGCCTACAATTTTTTTACTCTCTGAAGGTTTTAGGAACACCTTTCTAGAAATACATAGTTGGCTATGATAGCCACCGTCATTGTAGTTAGATTTAGTGATATAAGATCCCTAAAAGATTCAAATTGTCTGACACTAGTTATAGTGTGTGAACACATGCTGCAGACCAGATCACTGAGGATCTAACCCTCTTTTGAGAATGTTCAAGAAAAGAGGCACCAATCTAGCCATGAGATGTTTCGTTGTGTTCAAGCCTTCTAGGATAAATCCAATCGAAAGCATACAACTCCTCCTTGGAATGCAAGAATTTTATCAATCTTCAGTAGTAATAGTGGTATTGATCCACATGGAAGAAAACGATTCATGTCATCAAACCCAAAGATTTGAAATGAAGGGTTTGTCACTGTCTTTCTTTGTTTAGTTTGTATCATTTTTATGAGGTCACTTTGTTTGTCTTAAGTCTGTGATTTTGATGTATAAGTTATTCCTGTAGAACCCCAGCAGCAACAGTAACAAAGTCCAAAAATTAATTACCAGGTAAATCCCAAGGTTCATGCTTATAGATATCCACCTCTGGGATCACTTCAAAATCAATTTTCAGGCCATGAATTTTCCTCCTTAAATAATGAGAAACAAGTTCGACATCAGTTGGATGAAAACCAAATCCTGGCGGAAGAGAAAAAGCACTTAAAGTTTCCATCTCGTGAAAGATCTGCAAATTGACAACAAACAACAACAACAAAAAACAGAACATCAGTGATAGAGAACTACTTCATATAAAGAACAACGATAACAACAAAGAATTACTTCGTAAAACACAAAATAACTAATGTGGAAGTTCCCCTTAATTGATCTTAGTTGTAGATAAATCTAACATGGCTTCATGAATCGCATATGAGAAATTGCAGGAGATTTATCATATATTGATAATGTTATTGATACTTTTCCCAAGTGTGAAAAGAATGTGGAATGAGAATTAAGATACTAGTAATGCAACAAGGTTGCAGCAAACAACACAATAGAGCAATGGTGCAATCTCCTGAAAATCAATGAACAGACTGAAGGAACAAAGATAATTATTAGCCAGCTGCTTTTCTCAATTTTTGGAGGTGGCTTCTCTGCTTCAGAAATGACAAGGTACAGGCTTCTGGCTCAACTTTGCTGGTCAAGTTGAAGAGAAGGTCCTCATATACATAACATAAAAGAAAAACAGTGAAGCCTTCATGCCTTCACATACATGAACCCTATTTCTTAGTTTCTATTAACGAATATATCCTTAGAAAATTAGCTCATTCCAAATCCATCTGCCATTTGGTCTACAACTCAGCCAAATAGCATCTTCAAATGCAATTATATCGCTCCTAAGTGGCAGACACCAGTCTCCATTGCAGACATTCAAACCATATCCATGATTATCCTCATATTTGTCCTTGAATGCGTGCTGCCTCTAAGTTTCTAGCTTCCCGTGAATGTACATTTCCTATTCTATCTTCTCCCTTGTCCATCTCAGCATTATTCCAGCTAAACTCAACTTTCAGCCAGGGGAGGCGTAATGAAAAGGAAGGATAAAATATACATAGGAAATAATTATAGAGACGATAACCAATTTAAGAGTTCAACCATGGATGACCCCAAAAATAAAGCAAAAAAGGAATAGGGATATAGCACTACAACAAAATAGTAAGTGGCTGGAAATGCTATACTTCATGCTTTTCATGATCAGTATGTTAGCGGTCAATAAAACTAATTAGCTCAGAGCATCAAATCGTGTGGGTCTTTCGAAGGCATCTACAATTTTGCATATAAGACTTTAAGACTTAGTTTCCGGGCATAAGGGCTTAAAAAGAGCAATAACCAGTCAACCAAACCCACAGCTTGGGGTGCCGGTGGGGTAGGTTAACTGTCTAGATGCATTATGCTCCTCGAATGGAACAAACTAGGATGCCCTAGATAGAAACTTAATTAGCTTCTAAACCTGCTTCATGATGGACGAAGTGGTGCTAACCTAGTCTGGTTCAGATATACACATCGCAGCTATAGACATTCAGCAATATCTCTCACAACAGAACTTTGTTTTAGATAGAAAGATACTGAAAAGATCTAAAACTTTATCGTTAAAGTCCCTAATTCAGCCATCTCGGACTTTAATATGCGGAAAAGCAGAGACGATAACAACAACAAAGTCTCAACAGCAGCAAACTAAGACATGAGCAGTTATAGTAGCTTTAGTTTCCTAATTATGTAAAACTTAGTTTTTTTTTCCGCCTAGTTTAAGGTTTTAAGCTACCTACATAAAAAGCTTATTTTATGGAGTTGCAACCACATTTCGTATTATCAACAAAGTTGTGACTTTCGTCTCAAAAATGATGGATTCCAATTTTCTGTGGATATTAGGGTTGCATGTGCATTCTTAATGTTTCTCTCTCAGCTACAATTCAAACAGTCTATTATCATCCCATCTACGAATTCACTCTGTCATTAATTTCCATCTAATACTAAAAATTCATGACTAAAATTGGGAAAAGGGAACCATCTTCCTATTGCCCATGACATGAACTAAACAACAATGTAATCTTCGCCAATCTAGTTTAGAGTTCCGATATCAATTCCACTTAAACATCACACTTTTACATCGATCCAGACATCGAATCCCCAAGCTATCAAAAAACCCACCACCAAATAGACACAAAAGGCTAAGGAACCCAGTAGTATGAAAACAAAGGAACCATCTTTTCATCGTCCGGAGCACAAAACTATACAACCCACCAAGCAAACATCAACAGCCTCGCAAATTCGCCACTATAATCGATTAAAAGCATCGAGTGAGCAAATCCAACGTCGATTCCCCTTCAAAGATCGCAACTTTCGTTCGATCCAGCCATCGAACTGACCAACCCACCGATCAAGTGAGCAAATAAACACCAATTCAATCACAAGCAAGTCGGAATCGAGGAATCGAAGGGAGTATCGAGGAAACCCTACCTTTTCTTTTCGGAGAGAGCGAGAGCGCGCCGGCGATCGGGAGAGAGAGAGAGGAGGGCTGAGAGCAACTGCTCCTTTCTTATGCGAGAAGGAAAGCGCGTGGGCTCAAAGACGACATGGAAAGTCTCCATCTAAGCCAGTCAATTTGAAGGTGAAGTTACCGGATGGAAACTTCGAAGAAGTAGAGTCAAGTATAAAAAGAGAAATAGGTGCTGGTAATTTAATTTATTTATGATTTTTTAGGTTATTTCTAAGGGCACCACCATATTTGCTAGGGGGCAGCCCTTACTTGGGGGCAGCCCAAGGAGGTGGAGAAATTGCTAGGGGGCTGTTTGGTTCGTTGAAAGTGGGGGTGAAAGTTGGAAAAATTTGCAAGTCCGCTGAACTTGCTTCAGTTCAGCTGTTTGGTTGAAAAGTTGAAAGTGGGGTGAAAGTGGTTGATGGGACGCGGGGAAGTTCCTGTCTCCTTCATTTTTGGTACACTTTCACCACACCATTTTTTTGGTGAAAGTGGTGGAAAGAGAAGGAAAAGTGTGGAAAGAGAAAAGTGATTTTCGTTTAATATATCTCCAACCAACATCCACTTTCAACAACCATCCAAACAACGGAATTCTTTTTTTTCCACTTTCAACAACCATCCAAACAATGAAACTCCTTATTCCTCCACTTTCATATTTTTCAACCATCAACCAAACATCTTTTGGAAACTCAAATTTATGCGTACGCATCGCGGTGCGCAAGTTTCGTTTTTCCACTTTCGCACTTTCAAACACTTTCGTGCAACCAAACAGGCCCTAGGGGGCACCCAAAATTTACTTGGGGACAGCCAACCCCCCAAACCCTAATTTTTTCCCTCCTCTTTTCTCCTCCTCTTCCTTCCTCCGGCGGCGGCGGCGCCACCACCACTACCAGCAGCCACCGCCACCGCCGGAAGCTCCGCCGCGATCTTGTAGAACCCGTACAGCTGCAGCTGAAGCTCCGCCGACACCTTCGCCAGAGTTCCGATCGGCCGCGGTGGCCGCAACGAACGTCGTCGCCGCGCCGAACAGCTCCTCGAGCTCGCTGCTCTCCACCCCTTCCCAATCATCGTCGTCGTCGCCCTCGCTGTCCACGCCTAACAACTCCCCTTCCTCTTCGGAATCAACCGCCTCTCGTTCTTCTTCGGAAACCCTAGCTTCGACTTCTTGGGGGAGTAGAGGAATCTAGGGTTTGGTGCTCGTCATGGCGGGCGACGGTGAGGTTGTCCTCGCGGAAGGAGAGGACGGCGGAGATGAGCTTGGCGACGGTGAGGTTGTCCTCGCGGAATCAATCGCCTCTCGTTCCTTCCTTTCTCCTCTCCGAGGAGGACTGCCACCTTGTTGGCAGTCCTAACGTATGTTAGGACTGCCAACTTGCTGCAGTCCTAGGACTGGCTTGGGCTGCCCCAAGTAAAAAAATTGATGGCAAACTTGTAATTTTTTTGAACATTTTGGGCTGCCCCCAAGTAAAAAGTGCGGTGCCCTAGAAAAAACCTTTTTTATAAGGGCACATCAATCAGGGCTAGCGAATTCTTAATTTTCATTTATTTACCAGTTTGTCACTGAAAAATTTACTCAGGACTATCCAATTCTTAGGTATAAAAGACAACCTTTTTTTATTTTTTTTCTCTCTCTTCTCCTTCTTCACAACAAAGAACAAGAACAAGAAGAAAGAAGAAGAAGAAGAAAGAAAACAAAAAAAAAATATCTTTCTCCAAATCCTAGTTTATTTTTTTGCTCTCTTCTAATTTCTCATATTATTTTTTCTCTAAACCCTAGTTTATGGATGAAATTCTAGTTGTAGAAAAAATTTGGTTACCAAATCTATCAAATTTACTAATCTATTAATCAATTTTTCTTTATTAATAAAAGAAATTATGGATGAAATCCTAATTCTAGAAGAAATCGATTTGTTGAGCAAGTTTATATCAGGACTGCCACAATTTCTGGCAGTCCTAGAAGTATTGAGGACTGTCAGAAATTGTGGCAGTCCTGAAAGGGACTTGCTGTACAACAGGACTGCCATAATTTTTGGCAGTACTCAATACTTCTAGGACTGCCAGAAATTGATAATATAATGAAATATACATTTTAGGGTTTATTTTCATGCATTTTTTGTGAGAAAAGAATGAAATAAACATGTTAGAATTTATTTTCATGTATTATTTGTGAGGAATCAAAATGGTGAGAATGAAAATTGTGGAGAGAAAACTAGGGTTTTGATGGAAATGATGGAAAAGAAAACTAGGGTTTAGAGTAGGAAAATTGTGGAGAAGTAGATGTGTAGTTTGGGGAGTGAAAAATTGTGAAGAAGAAGAAGAGGAGGAGGAGGAGGAAGAAGAAAGTTAGAATTTTGGAAGAGAGAGTGAAATTTGCAAATGATAGTGAAATTTGGGGTTTGGGGGGTGTGGGGTCGGGACAGTGTAGCTCCCCTTCCCGGAAATTCTTAAAAATATTTTTTTATTATTTATTTGATTTAAATGGTGATTTTATGATTTTTATAAATAATAAATTAGATAATTATTACGATAGATGACTTTAGCCACAGATGAGTTTTGGAGTACAAGACGACTAGGAATCATGGCACGGATAGTGCAGTAGAGTGCTTTGACTAGTGTTTAGCCATGGTAGGGGAAGGCCGAGTCATAGGATTGTTCTAACTAGAAAAATCAGGCCAAGTTGCGACTTAACCTCTAAAGACGTTTTAATTATTTATTATTTCGATTATTGACTTTTAGAAGACCCGGTTGTACCAAACTAACCTGAACCCAACCCAAACCCATGTAGGCACATAGGGAGACCAAATGCGACCATGTAGACGTATGTTGTGTCACTATTCTAATTTAGTGACCTGGTAGTCGATTTCACAAAAGGTGGTTGTATATATATATTATATTATAAGTTCTTAATATTAAATAATATTTTATTAATATTATAATAAATAATTTTCTTAATAAATATGTTGGATTTTAGGATTTACCCAGATTATATATACATGTGTATATATAGAAATATATTCATAGTACATGAAAATAGGCTTTTATACGTATATATAAAACAATATTATTTTATTTATAAAAAATATTGTGTATATAAATTAAGAATTCTATGTTGCAATATTAAATATATTTAGAATAGTTTATTGCTTAAAATTGTATTCATAGTGTATATATATATATATATATATATTATATATATATATATATATATATTAAAAAAAAATATATATATATATATATATATATATATATATATATAATAATATATATTATATATATAGATATATAATATATATATATATATATATATATATTATATATATTTTTTTTTATATATAAGTATGTATGCATATAAGTATGTATGTATAAATAAAATATGGTATATATACGTATTTATATCTAATATATATATGTGTGTGGTGTGTGTGTGTTGTTTGTGTTGTGTGTGTGTGTGTGTGTGTGTGTGTACGTGTATGTATATATAAAATAATTATATATGCGTATATGTGTAAATATAAAATATGTGAGTATGTGTATGTAAATATAAATATCTACTATATGTGCGTATGTGTATATATAAACGTATATAGTATTATGTTTATACATAATTGTGTTTTTTTTTTTTTTATAAATAATTGTGTGTGTGTGTATATATATATATATATATATATATATATATATATATATATATATATATATATATATATATATATATTATATATATATATATATATGAATGTATTTATATATTAGTAGTTGCTAATAAATAAATAGAAATAGAAAAGAAAAAGAAAAAGAAATAAAACCAAAAACAAGGCCAGCCCAGCCCAAGCCAGGCCAGTCCAGGCCCGAGTCCAAACTCCCAGCCGAGCGGAACACAGGATTTCCCGATCCTGTTATAACCGGCTACATGTACGCTCGAGAGAGGAACAAAACCCTAAATCCATCGTATCTAGCGACCCCACCGACCTTGAAGGCAACGGCGCGCCACCCCAGTGTCGTCGCGAGGCAGCAGCGGCGGCCAAAGCCGTCGTGCAAGCGCACGCAGCGCTGAAAGCACTGACCGACAGCAGCAATAGCAGTTGGTACGCCCGACTTCGCGTGCGTTATCTCCGTCGTCGTGCAGTGATTTCACGAAGCACTTGAATAGGTCTGAACCTAACCTATACCTCTTTAAATCCCTTCAAGTAGATTGATTTGTAGTGCATTAGCGTGATGTAGAAATCGAACAAAAAAATCCCAAGAAACTTGTTCAAATCTGAACAAAAATGCGAACCAAACCCCCGACTTGGAAGGCTGATTTCGGCCAACCTACTGACAGTTCCGCAGAACCAATTCATGTCAGTCATCGACAACCTATACACGATCGAAACCCCAGTTGTAGTTCATATATTCATTAACTGGATGCGAAGAAAATAGTGGGAAAAGATCGAGGAAAACCTATTTTTAAAACCATAAAAATCTAGAAAAACCCTCGATACGACGTGCGTCCCGCCAATCCGGGCGACGTGGTTGTGAACTGAAGGCATATAAAGGTGCGTATCGGCTTTGTGGACGTGTGGGCTTTGACGGAATTCAAAATGGTTGCGTGTGCGCGACGAATTTGATGCGTATCCGTCGAAATTCACCGTATCGACCTCTGTGCAAAATTTTCAATTATTTTGTGCACATTTGTCAGATCTAGATGAAACTTGCGCCAATAGGACCGTATCATTTTTCTGGTCCTGTATGCCAAGTTTGGTCCAATTCTGAGACAGTTGATCGGATCGACGTTTCGCGGACCACACGATCCGATTCAACGGGCGATTTTGTGCACGGCCCACCGGAATCTAAAATTGGACATACCGTTGGGTTCGTATCATCAAACCAGATCCGTAGAATGTAGTTTGACAACTTTAGAGACCATTGACTCTGGCATGCTTTCGGTGCAAAGCGGGTCCAACGGCGGACACCGTTTTGACCCGAAATTACCGTTTTGTCCCTGTGTTCAGAATTGAACTTAAGGACAGACAATCCTAGCTAATTTTACTATTCTGAGAATGTTGGCAATGTCTTTTCAGCTTTCGGAGACAGTTGTGATGATTTGGACTTTATAGCTTATCGGTTGACGATATATTATTGGATCTGCGTACAACCCTCCAGGCAAGATACATTGCCTCCCTCTACAGTCTATTATCATGCTTATAGATATCCTGTTGTTATCATGTTATCTTTCAGTTTCTCTAGTTGCTATGGATTCATATGTTATCTTTAGTTCTCTAGCTAAATTGACTTGATATGTTTTCTTCATACCATGTTCACCTGTTTATTATCTGCTTGACTGGATAGTGTAGTATACCAGCTTGTTCACATTATAGTCCATGTTAGAGTAGTCCTTACCTGTGTCATGACTGAGTTGTACCATGTCGTCACCTGTATCTTGAATGAGTCGTGTCTACAAGTATGTGTGATTGAACTGCTATTCCTGTATCGTTTCCACAACCTGTGAGTCCACACACGGGGCGAGGGTTGTCCGTTTGCACCTGCGAGTCCACACACGGGGCGAGGGTGACTTGTCTTGAAACTGAACTGCGAGTCCACATTCGGGGCGAGGGTTAGTGATTAGTTCAAACCAGCGAGTCCATACCTCGGGGCGAGGGTTGGTATTCCATTGATCTCTGTTCTTCAGCAGTTCATTTATGTATAGTTGATCCTGTATCCGTGTTCAGTACCTGTCAGTAGCCACATGTCAGTCTCATGTCTAGTTCCTGTTATACCTTGTTTATATTATTGCATGATTAAACTGTTAGATAGGCATATTTTTATGTATCTTGCTATATCCCCTGAGGACCTGATGATCTCTTCAGGTAGATTGCATGGAGTTAGTTAGCGGCTCATGATGGTAGTGATTACGCTGCATGGATACAGGTATTTGCTTGTGATATTTCTTTATTATCCTCTCATGCTTATATTTCATACCGTGATATATCTGCTTATTTCATAGACTCATATCATTCTTGGTAGGGTGTCAACGGATGCTTATCGGTACGGATAGGACAATATCCGTATCGTATCCAAATTTTTTTGTAATATCCGAATCGATCCAATATCCGAACGAATATCTCTTTTGACACTCCGAATTCGTATCCGTCTAGTTTAACAGATATCGGATATATCGATCCGATTATTCTAAAAAATTCGAATGCTAGTATTCGAATATCCGAAATCCGAATATTAAAAATTTAGTTATTATCCGAATATCCGAAATCGGAAATATTAAAAATTTAGTTATATATCCGAAACCAAAACCAAATTCAATTTCTTACATATTTGAGTCCTTTCTTCTTCTTGTAAATTGTAATTAAATATATCTATTATATATAAATTTATTATTAATTTATGTAAAAGTCAGTGAGAATAAATACTTAATCTCTCTATAATTAATATATATTACATATATTATACTATATATATATAAAATTTTGGATATCCGAATCGATATCCGAATTCGATATCCGAAATTTGCAATTTAAAGTCGGATCGGATATTAACGGATTCGAATACCTTAATATCCGAATTTGTCCGAAAATGGATAATATCCGAAAAATATTCGGATATCGAATCCGATATCCGAAATTTTGAAAAATTTCCGAAAGTCGGATACGGAATCGGATCGGATTCGAATTTTCGACTATCCATGACAGGTCTAATTCTTGGAGTCTAATCGGACAATGCTAATGGGCTGCAGACTATGACCCATAATTTTCATCATGTTTCATATTCTTATTGTGGATGAGAATAGATTGTATTGCCATGATTTGGCAGTATACATAGTCTTGACAGCGTTACGTATTCGAGTCGGGCTGGAGTCCGCTCGATACGTAGCTGCCTTGCTCACGAGCTCGCTGTCTGAAAAAACGGGTGCGGGTCGTGACAAATTTTTGTGGTGGCCCATGCAGGTCAGAGCATATCGTATCGGTTACATAACTGTACCGGTACGAGCCTGCGAATATGAAAACCTTAGAAATCTCAATCCACTCTGCCTTGAAAATTCTCTTAGAAATTCTTTACGTCCTTGAAAACTCATATTTGCTCTTGATTATACTTCCTTGTTTCCGTACCATTGATCTCGTCCTTCCTAGCTCGGGGGTGACGAATGATCATGCTGTCTAGAATTTATCAAAAATCTTAAATTATAGTATAATTGCTGACTATTGAATATTAGGTTGTTTATAGATATGAGGAATATAGACGCATATGCCCTAAATATCTGTTAGAAGGATTGTTAGCAACTAGTTAGAAGATTATAAGATGTTAGTGACCTATTTTGAGGAGTAGTATGACCAAAGGTGGGTAGAAGTCCTCAAGTATTCAGGGTTATAAAATAACTGGAGAAGGTCATAAAATATTTTGGAGAAATTAAATTTGAGGAGATTAAGGTGATAGTAGACTTTGATTTTCAAGGAATAGTTATGAATTAGAATTTCGAGGACGAAATTATCTTTAAGGTGGGTAGATTGTAGCTCCCCTTCCTGAAATTCTTGAAAATATTTTTTTTTTATTTATTTGATTTAAATGGTGATTTTATGATTTTATAAATAATTAATTAGATAATTATTACGATAGATGACTTTAGCAACAGATGATTTTGGAGTACAAGACGACTAGGAATCATGCGGATAGTACAGTAGCGGGTGCTTTGACTAGTGTTTAGTCATGATAGGGGAAGGCCGAGTCATAGGATTGTTCTAACTAGGAAAACCAGGCCAAGTTGCAACTTAACCTCTAAAGACGTTTTAATTATTTATTATTTCGATTATTGACTTTTAGAAGACCGGTTGTACCAAACTAACCTGAACCCAACCCAAACCCATGTAGGCACATAGGAAGACCAAAGGCGCCATGTAGATGTATGTTGTATCACTATTCTAATTTAGTGACCGTAGTCGATTTCACAAAGGTTGGTTATATATATATATATATCTATATATAATATTATATATATATATATATTATATATATATATAATATATATATATATATATATATATTAATATATATATATATATATATATATATATTATATTTTTTATATATATATAATATATATATATATATATATATATATATAGTATATATTATATTATAATATATAGATATAATATATATATTATATATATATATTATATATATATTATATATATCTATATAATATATATATAAGTTCTAATATTAAATCATATTTTATTAATATTATAGTAAATAATTTCTTAATAAATATGTTGGATTTTGGGATTTACCAGATTATATATACATGTGTATATATATAGAAATATATTCATAGTACATAAAATAGGCTTTTATACGTATATATAAAACAATATTTTATTTTATTATATAAAATTTGGTATATACACTAAGAATTCTATGTTGCAATATTAAATATAATTAGAATAGTTTATTGCTTAAAATTGTATTCATGGGTGTGTCTATATATATATATATATATATATATATATATATATATATATATGTGTGGTGTGTGTGTGTGTGTGTGTGGTACGTGTATGATATATAAAATATATATATATGTGTATAAAAAAAATATATATATATATAAATATGTGAGTATGTGTATGTAATATAAATATATCTACTATATGTGTGTATGTGTATATATATAAACGTATATGTATTATGTTTATACATAATTGTGTGTATAATATATATATATAATATATATATATATAATATTATAATATATATATATATATATATATGAATGTATTTTATATATTAGTAGTTGCTAATAAATAAATAGAAAAGAAAAAGAAAAGAAAAAGAAAAAGAAATAAAACCAAAAGCAAGGCCAGCCCAGCCCAAGCCAGCCCAGGCCCGAGTCCAAACTCCCAGCCGAGCGAAACAGGATTTCCCGATCCTGTTATAACCGGCTACGTGCACGCTGGAGAGAGGAACAAAACCCTAAATCCAATCGTATCTAGCGATCCCCCCGACCTTGAAGGCGTCGACGCACCCCAGTGCCGTCGCGAGGCAGCCAGCGGTGTCCAAAGTCGCCGTGCGAGCGAGCGCGCGCTGAAAGCACGACCGATAGCAGCAATAGCAGTTGGCACGCCCGACTTCGCGTGCGATTATCTCCGTCGTCGTGCAGTAATTCCACGAACCACTTGAACAGGTCTGAACCTAACCTATACCTCTTTAAATCCCTTCAAGTAGATAGATTTGTAGTGCGTTAGCGTGATGTAGAAATCGAACCAAAAATCCGAGAAACTTGTTCAAATCTGAACAAAAATACGAACCGAACCCCAACTTGGAAGGCTGATTTCGGCCAACCTACTGATAGTTCCACAGAACCAATTCATTCAGTCATCGACAACCTACACATGATCAAAACCCCGGTTGTAGTTCATATATTCATTAACTGGATGCGAAGAAAACAGTAGGAAAAGATCGAGGAAAACCTATTTTTAAAACCATAAAATCTAGAAAAAACCCTCGATACGACGTGCGTCCCGCCAATACGGGCGACGTGGTCACGAACCGAAGGCATCGAAGGTGCGTATCGGCTTCGTGGACGTGGGACTTTGACGGAATTTAAATTGGCTGCGTGTGCGCGACGAACTTGATGCGTATCCGTCGAAATCACCGTATCGGCCTCCGTGCAAATTTTTTTAATTACTTTGTGCACGTTCATCAGATCGAGATGAAACTTATGCCAACAGGACCGTATCATTTTTTGGGTCCTGTATGCCAAATTTGGTCCAATTCTAAAATAGTTGATTGGATCGCCGTTTCGCGGGCCCCACGATCCGATTCAACGGGCAATTTTGTGCACGGCCCACCAGAATCTAAAATTGGATATCGTTGGGTTCGTATCATCAAACCGGATCCGTAGACATAGTTTGACGACTTTAGAGACCACTGACTCTGGCACGCTTTTCGGTGCAAAGCGGGTCCAACGGTGGACACCGTTTTGACCCAAAATTACTGTTTTGCTCCTGCATCAAGAATTTGACTTAAGGACGGATAATCTTAGCTAATTTTACTATTGAGAATGTTGGCAATGTCTGTTTCAGCTTTCGGAAACATTTGTGATGATTTAGACTTTATAGCTTATCGGTTGACGACATATTTTGGATCTGCGTACAACCTTCAGATAAGATACCTTGCCTCCCTCTACAGTCTATTATCATGCTTATAGATATCCTTTGTTATCATGTTATCTTTCAGTTTCTTTAGTTGCTATGGATTCATATGTTATCTTTAGTTCTCTAGTTAAATTGACTTGATATGTTTTCTTCATACCATGTTCACCTGTTATTATCTGCTTGACTGGATAGTGTAGTATACCAGCTTGTTCACATTATAGTCCATGTTGAGTAGTCCTTACCTGTGTCATGATTGAGTGTACCGGTCGTCACTTGTATCTTGACTGAGTCGTGTCTACAAGTATGTGTGATTGAAATGTTATTCCTTATCGTTTCCACAACCTGCGATTCCAACATGGGACGAGGGTTGTCCGTTGTACCTACGAGTCCACACACGGGGCGAGGGTGACTTGTCTTGAAACTGACCTGCGAGTCCACATTCGGGGCGAGGATTAGTGATTAGTTCAAACCTACGAGTCCACACTCGGGGCGGGGTTTAGTATTCCATTGATCTCTGTTCTTCCAGCAGTTCATTTATGCATAGTTGATCCTGTATCCGTGTTCATAGTTACCTGTCAGTAGCCACATGTCAGTCTCATGTCTAGTTCCTGTTTATACCCTATTTATATTATTGCATGATTAAACTGTTAGATAGGCATGTTTTATGTATCTTGCTATGTCCCCTGAGGACCTGATGATCTCTCAGGTAGCTGATTGCATGGAGTTAGTTAGCGGCTCATGATGGTAGTGATTATACCTGCAGGGATACATGTATTTGCTTGTGATATTTATTATTATCCTCTCGTGCTTTATATTCCATACCATGATATATTCTGCTTATTCATAGACTAATATCATTCTTGGAGTCTAATCGGACAATATGCTAATGGGCTGCAGACCATGACCCATAATTGTTCATTCATGTTTCATATTCTTATTATGGATTGAGATATAGATTGCATTGCCATGATTGGCAGTATACCATAGTCTTGACAGCGTTTACATATTCGAGTCGGGCTGGAGTCCGTCGATACGTAGCTGGCTTGCTCACGAGCTCGCATCTTAAAAGCGGGTGCGGGTCGTGATAGACAACCCCATGAGTAGAAAATTGGATAGCCCCAGTAATTTCTCCTCAACATGGGCTAGCCTCAATCCTAGCTAGCCCTGATCAAGTTTGATGTGTCCTTTAAAAAATCTTTATTTATTTGAGAAAATGTTGAAGTCGCCGACTGCTAAAATATTAAAAAATTTTGAGTGGCACCCCACTTAGTTTAACCATTTATGCGGTGCACTCCACATTGTTTGCTTAATGTATAAGTAGTCCCACATCTGACGAAAAACGTCAGTTTTGACGGTCAACATAGTTTGACTGATAATTTATGACGAAAATACCTTCGTCTTCTCCCAAACCCAAACCAGTCCCGCCGCTGTCGCGCCCCCACCTCCACCCCGCCGCTGTCGTGCCCCCGCCCTCCGCCCGCCGCTGCCGCGTTCATCATCACCACCACCACCACCACTACCACCACCTTCACTATCACCATCACCACTACCACCACCTTCACCTTCACAATCACCATCACCATCACCACCACCACCACCACCACCACCACCACCACCACCATCATCATCACCAACACCACCACTGCCCCCTGCCCCCGTCCCGTTTCGCCCCCCTCCGTCCCCTCCCCGTCCCGCTCTGCCACCCTCGCCCCCTCCCCCGCTCGCTCCGCTCCGCTCCGCCCCCCTCCCCCAATACAATACCGCATTAGCAGCAGCGGCGGTAGCTAGCAGCAGCGACGGCGACAACCAGCAGCAACAACACACAGCGCAGCGACAGCCAACAACGGCGGCGGGCAGCGGGGGTGAGGAGGGGGGGCGCTCACCGGAGAGGAGGGGGAGGGGGACTCGTCGAAGAAATAGGATAGAGTGGAAGGAGGGAAGAAATTGGGTTCAAAAAGAAGACAAAGAGGAATGGGCATTTTCGTCTTTTTTAACGGTCAAACATCGTTGACCGTCAAAACTGACATTTTCTGTCCAATGTGGGATAACTTATACATTTAACAAACAATGTGGGATGCACCGCATAAATAGGTCATCCAAGTGGGGTGCCACTCAAAAATTTTCAATATATCTGACATAATGTATCGAATTTTGTACATGCTACGTTGCATGTTATTTGATTCGACACACACCTACGCCTCTCCGTGGTTCGATTTCAAAACCGGCTAAGAAGATTATGCATCTCCTGTTGACCCACATTTTGGTATTTTAATTTTATTTAATAAAATAATATATTCGACAGTCATTCACTGGTTTAATCTTCCATATTTGTAATAAACCAAGACAACCATTGGTTGGAAAAAGATTAAAATTAATTGAGCACAACATAGGCTAGGTAACCCATAAGATTAGATAATGGTTGATAGGAAATTTAAATTAAATTTTTTGGAAAAAAAATTCTTTTACAAGCAACCATGTATATCTAGTAATATAATGCAACTTGAAAAACTATTCAAAATTGAGCCGTCAAATCGTTTGTAATTCATCTACTATTTAACCCAAAAAAGACCAAAGATAATAACTCTACAACTAACTTTATCTTTTATTCACATATATTCATATAAATTATAATTAAAATATAAACAAATATATAGCAACATAAGTAAAATATAAACATCTCTACTAATGTAATGCGGTTTGGAAATGGTACTCAAATGAAACCATTCAAATCTTAAATCCTCCACTATTTAACTAAAAAAACTTAGTAAAGATAATAAATAATAACTCTAAAAAAAATTTCTCTTCTCTCTCTCTCTCTCCTCTCTCTCTCTCTTCTCTCTCTCTTCTTCTTCTTCTTCTGCAAAATCGAAAGCCTCCTCTTTTATTAACATATATCCATGATAAATTACAATTAAAATACAGTCCGACTGGAGAAACACAAATAGGAACTTACAAGTTGGTTATGACACGAGACATTATTTTTGTATTTAGGCCATTGGTTTTTTCTGCTTAGGTCCTTGAAAAAATCAAGTGCATTTGTCCAAAAATCATACCAATCCGCAAAATCGTTTGAAGTTGGGTGAAAATTTTTGTGGATGGAGTTAACCATTTCGATAATATATCAAAATATAGTTCTTCTTAATCATAATGAATTCCATTATTTTAATGAATAAAGTAAACAGTACCAATACAGGCAGAGAAAAGCATAGTATTGTCTGATTCATAAGGATATGTACAAGTGTATTATTTTTAAAATAAGTACTAAAATATTGAATATTATTTCTTACATTTTCATTAATTTGATATGTATCCTTTGAAAAAAAGGACCCTATTATTCAATGTTTATAAAAGGAAACTTTTATGACTATCATAGGGACTTCTTTTCCCCATGTGTATCTTCTATATATAAAGAGGCTTCAAAACGGCTCAAAAGTGAGCCATATAAGTCGTATAATATTATTAATCATTTAAATAAATTTAAAAAATAATAATAAATAACTAATAACTACCTAAATCTCCACTAATTATTATTTTTAAATAACTAAGTATTTAACTATCTAATAAGATATATTTACAAGTAAATAGTCTAATTCAAGTGGTTAAGGTAGGATGTATGTTTATTGGTTGTTTGAGTTCATATGCTAAGTTTGATAATTTTTTATAATAAATTTATATTTAATTTTTTTAACATTTTTTCGTGCGCATTGTCACGCCCCGACCCAGAAAATCGCTCGTCCTCGCATCGATTTATCCGAATCATCGTCCTCGCTGGGGCATGATGCCTTACGAGTCTGGAGTTGCACTCATACAAGGCAAGATGACAAGTTCTCAAATGGTTATCTTTAATTTGATATTAGTAACGGAAGAAAACAGAGTATACGAATAATTCTCTTTATTGGTAATGAACTGAGATTACAAAGGCTTTTAATAGCCCAACTGAATTTGTCAGATTGGCTACAACACTCAAGTTCTCTCTTGCCCACGAAGGATTTCATCGTTTCATACATCATGTCTTTTATCTCGGTCACATCAATCTTGTTGCAAGTCCGAGCGTCAATGCGATCACACGCTTCAAACGCTACGGCATTCCATGCCTCTGTGCGATCAAGTAAAGCTTCGCTGTGAGCAATCCATTCCCTACACCCTGCATGAGAGCTGGGGGGATCAGTACGTTCGTTCTCGCATGTACTGATGAAAAGACCCACTTTCTAAACCGACATTTAGTATTTATGTTGAATCATGCAACTTAGCTTATGATCTTGCTATATTCTCCTTAGAGTCAATTTTATGGCATATTCGAAAGCGGTAAAGCATATATCATGGCAAATATGTTATTCGAACTGAATAGGCAAGCAGGCAAGCAATCTCGTGTTTGTTTCGTGGCGCGACTTCTTACTAATATAGACGCACTCGCTCTTTCACCGACGCAAGGTGAATACGCTATATTCCTTCCCTGTCATGTTATAAGTGCTCTCTATGTAGGATCTATGTGTGCAGGATACATACGTGCCTACACTTTCAACCCATCATTCCTTAACTATATGAAGGTCCTTGGCGTATCCGCGCCAGAATGGACTAAAGGTTACTGTTTTCTTTCTTTCTTTATTTTCTTTATTTTTTTTCTTTATTTTCTTTATTTTCTTTCTCTTCTTTCTTTCTTTTCTTTCTCAAATTGGGTAGCCCGGCGCCTCTCGTAGTGGATTGCTATACCAATTACGGAGACCTTCTGTTGCTACCATCATTTGTGGCTTTTTACATCTCGCTAAGCGGTCGCTAATCGTCTTACGGATGTGCGTCTCTCAAATTATATCCCTCCTAGGCCGAACGGTTCCGGTGCCCCGACGTAACCCATTTGAAGGAACACCCGTGCACGGGAGATTATCTCATCATTTTCTCAAGTCCATTCGACCATGTAATGCACTATTATTCATACAATCAAACATAGTCTTGAGTCCGAGACTCATTCTTTATCATCTCGTATTTCTCCCATTAACTTTCTATGTTCTCACATTTCATACTTCGTTTTAATGTTCAATGACATCATGCCTCAACTCAATGTTCGTCAACCGAATGACCCGAAGGTCCCGAACACTTTTCGAGACATCATGTCACATCTGACAGTTCTGTCACCTTCATGCCACAATTGTTCTCTTCGCAACGAAGCCATCTTTTATGATTCTCGTGCACGTAGGCACGCTTTGACACGATTGTTCTCATTTTTTCGAGTCGTGCATGCGATGCATGCCTCGATACCGTAATTCCATGTTCTTAGCCTTAATGTTCAATGTTCGTGGCTTGCACGCTAGGGCGCTCGCCTTCATAATCTTTCAATGTGCTAGCCTTTCTAACTCGTGTGCGAAGGCACAGAATAACTCATGCACGAAGGCACTCGCCGAATACAGTTAGCCCATGTTCTTGTGGCTTGCGCAC
The DNA here is from genome assembly GCA_029216955.1 of Iris pallida. Taxonomy (NCBI): domain Eukaryota; kingdom Viridiplantae; phylum Streptophyta; class Magnoliopsida; order Asparagales; family Iridaceae; genus Iris; species Iris pallida. The sequence goes on from JANAVB010031818.1 coordinate 4,463,780, forward strand.
CGAGGCGCTCGTCTTTAAGATATCCAATGTTCCATAGAAACTCGTGTATTTGATGCATATTTTATTTCAATTGTTCTAAATAGTGTTCGACACACACAATGATTTATCTTTCGATCGGACTACGCCCGTGGCGTCGATAGGTTAATTTAGCATACAATGATATATTTTTACTTAGGCATGAAGAAGTAAAAAGAAGAGTCAGTCCTACCACCTTAAGCCGATATGCCTTGTTGTTTGTCGAGCCGATGCAGCTCGATTTTATAACTTTGTTGCATGGCCAAATCTTCTGACTTAGCCATTCGAGCACTTCTTGTTTTTAATCTACTCGATCGATTCTGGCCTACCGTGCCCAAGTTTCAGCCCGTTGCGAGACGGTGATTTGGTTTTGCGGACCCGTTGCGAATGAGGCAAAATGTCGACCTCTAATATTTCAGCGTAAACGGATAGCCTGTACACGAAACCAACTAAAATTAATACTTGCATCGATTCGGACTTGTGCCTTGGGTCGATTCGATTTCTTAGAATCTTCGAGCTGACTCAATGAACTTATCCTTCGGGGCAATACAGCGCTTCGCATCGATTCAACTCGATGCATTCTTTGGGACAATACAACTCTTCGCATCGACTTAGTTCGATGCATTGCTCGGGACAACATAATTCTCGTATCGATTCGCATCGATACATTTTATTTGGTCAACGCGACTCTTTGATTCAACGTCTCATCGTAATACGCCGTGCGGAGCGGGCCATTACAGAATATACCACTCAAAACAAGGTTCGCCTTTGAACCAAAACCAATACTCCGATTAAGTATTTTATAGATCGTTTCACGATCTCGTCCAACTATCGTTGTTCTATTTCAAACACTCGTGCAAGCTTTCATTAACTTTTAGTCTTTTCTGCAGCTCAATTTGAATTCAGTATACAACTTGATTTGGATCGTACACCTATTCAAGGCATCCCAAAAATATGTGTATTTCAGCCAAGCCCAGTGGTAGAGAATTGGAACAAAGCTGACAGGTAATTTCAATTCTATGCTTGCCATCTCGTACTCCCTATCGGACTTATCTTTAGCAACTGTTCTCGAAATTTTATTGCATACATATATTCGATATATATGTGATTCATTCAATAAAGTTACTGCACGCGACGCGATTCAAATCGTATTTCTCGTTTCGTATATTTCGTATGGACTATCAATCCTATACATTACGTCGAGCCTTCGTACATCCGATTACAACGATCCTTCGCAACACCTTGCGTTTGAGGTCGTCGCCCAACTAATTTCGAAGTCTGGCTATGCAACTTATCTCGATACAATTTTCTTTGTTGACTTGCAAATGCATCAACATTCAGGACTACGCCCGCTAGGTTACTTACCTATACATCGTGCTTAAATTCTCCCGACATAACTTTAATATTGCACAAATGCCACAATCTATCCAACACAAAAGTTTACATCGAGGCGACGGTGCTCAAGGCAACAATCGCTTTGACTCAAAGTCTCTACGATGCGTCTTACGTTCGATTCCTATCGAGTAGGAAATTCAGTAGCCAAATTCTTAACTTGTCCGTCTCGCAACTGTAGGAATAATGGCACCTCTAGAGGGGGTGAATAGAGTGCAACGGAGAATTTTAGCAATTAAAAAATTAACTCTAAGCAGGTGAAGCAATAATATGAAATAATTGTAAGTTAGTCAGCAAAAATCAGGGCAAAAAGCAATACGCAGAGACAGCAGATTTATATTGGTTTTCCACTGTGAGGACTAGTCCAGTCTCGAGTCTCGACCCGATGTTTGAATCAACTATTTTGAATAGAGATTACACCACGTGTTTTGCACCAAAGAACCGCCAACTTCATGATGGAACTGGGGATTCCCAGGACCCTTCCTTTGGTGTGCGTATTGATCGATAGAAAGTTAAACAGATCTAATACGTGTTCTAACCCTTCATAGGCGGAAACTAGGGTTCACGAATTATACCTGCAGCAGAAAGGAGACAAGTAATTCCTGGCAATCTCGAGCGGACGACCCCAAGATCTTCTGCACGTATTCCTTCCTCGAGTTGGACGTCGTGTGGGCGACGATCTTCCAATCTTTTCTTCTTCTGGCAGCCCTCTCTTTCTCTCCTTACGTGAATCACGAATTTAGAGAAAGTTTCAGATTTCTGATCAGTAATATGGCGGCCAGAGAATAGAGGATATATATAGGCTACGGCAGGGACCATGAGGAGAAATTAGGGTTAGGCCTCCAAACGGATCTGGATATCCCGTGTTCAGCCCGAACACACAATCCAGACCCTTAACAATAGCTCGGTCCACTAATGAGCTATTGTTGCACTACCTTCCTAATCCCAAATTATGTTTGTGGGCTCCTTTTATTATATGCTCGTTTGGCTCCCATGTTAAGATATCGTATGTCCGTCGATCAAATTAAGTTACTGACAACTATATTGATTCGACATCTTTTATCCTTAAGTAGTACCGCTCAACTTTATTTGTCATATCGGATATAATCTACCTGCAGGGTTTACATGACAATCCTTATGAGCTCCTTAAGGGGACATCATCAACCCGATGTATCGGGACATAGATTCCATTTATAATCAACAGCCCATCATACATACAATATTATTACCCAATTTATAGAGGTTGTTGATCCATAATGAATCTCACTCTTTTATGAGTCAAAGTAATGCACACTGCATATACATGTCCGTTATTATATCCGGATTAAGAGCACAAGCATCCATAATAACAGAGGTGTTTGTTCTCTTATGTAGTCAGTACAAGAGAACAACCTCAAGTGGTCCTGTTCAATACACACAAAGTGTACTAGTGTAAACCTATAGTCAAGATAGACTAATACCAGATTACACTACAACCTTTCCAATAGATTGTCCAAGTCCATCTAGGTTGTGAACTATTTATATACTCCATAGGAAACTGATAATATGATCTTCTGTGACACCACACACCATATTATCTACAATATAGAATATCAGACATTTAACACTTGCAACAAATATAATGCAAAGATTTGCCTATATGATTCTCATTCAAAATTTAAGAAAATAAGGTTACTACAAAAGTGATACTTTTAGTATATAACCCTAACACTTCACCACTGTCGTATTTTTATCCGAAGTCCACGAACAAACTTCAACACCTTTCTGAAGAAAGCTTTTATACGTCAAGCTTGTACAACTCGAAACTCCTACTCGAAAACCACCGACACTTAGAAGAATTGAGTTGACTTGGAGATTTGAAGATTAAAGCTTTAGAAATAGAATAGGAAGCTTAGAAATGAATAGAGAAGATGAAGATTGAATGTGTGTCTAGAAATGAAAATTTCTTCTCTATTTATAGGTTTTTGTAGGACAAAGTTCGGGCAGAACTCGGTACCCTAACGTTCAAAAATTTAAGCGTTGGAGATCCACAGGAATAGGTAAAGCTTCTGACCAGGAGTAATTTGGTCTAACCGAGTTCGGTCCGAGTTCGGGCAAAACTCTGGCCGAGTTCGGTTAGCCCAATTCTAGAGCCATTTTGGGTTTTGGATCTGGTTTGGTTTGGGATCAAAACTAGAATAGGTTTGGTTTGGTTCAAGATAGAATCAAGATGGGTTTGGTTAAGGATATAATCAAGGATAGACTTCTAATTGCCAGTGATCCCGATTCACAAATATTCTAGACTCAATAAATAAAAACAGAATAATATAAAATCTCAGAGACGATGCAATCTGTATTCTTTGTTTCTTTTTATATCGAGATCGAATTTTAAGACACTTATCAAAATCGGTTTGACTATGGCTAAATGTGCCAACAATCTCTCCCATTTTGATAATATGACAAAACTTACGATTGATACTTAAAGAATGGTTCAGCTTGAAGTGGAAGTAGACTTGATGAGTACGGAAGGTACGGTAGTAGCTTTTTGTCCGTCAAACAGTTGGTACAATGCAATGTTCAAAGCTCCCCCGTAGTGTACGATCAAGTCTTATCACTCTCCCGTAATAAAATATTCTGCTGAAACTATATCCGTAGAGTCTTAAACCAACATTCTTTCAAACCAAATTAGTGATACAGTGAATAAGCATCATAAATCTTAAGTTATAGCCAAGATGAAGTAGATCAATCTTATTATCAAAAACAATGAAATAAATAAATCTTAATCTTATCAATCTTACTCCCCGTTTTGTTATAATAGCTAAATGGTATAGCAATATTTTGAAACCATAAAAGATGATATGCATGGAATAATGGAAATACTGGCATAAACTGAAAAGAGTTTTGTATACATCACCAAAAAATGAAAAAGTCATAACTGATAATGCTTGAAAGAAGCATTTATCACTAATACATGCATAAAGTCAAACATAACAAAAAGTCACTGAATATCATGAGGAAAAACATATCCTCAACTATCATCCTCATCATCATCAGCAGTTGCAGCACCAGCAGCACTAGAAGGGCCGATCTCAGCAGATCGGCTGGGGTCATATCGAACGGCAGCAGGATCAAAGTAACGCTGCGCCTCACGTCATCAATGCGATATCCAAGCCTGGATGGATCACGAACCATAGGAATGGGGCCACTAGGGTTGTGAGCAAGGCTATACGATAAATCATGAACCATGTTCGAGATGGCCTGGAGCTGAAGGGTAGTACGAAAATCCATAGCTCGGAGCTAATCCAGCATGAGAGTCTGAAGGGACTCAAGATTAACACCGGCAGGAGGATGAGTTTTTCACTTAACAAAATGCCTAAAATTGGCTTTTGAAAGAAAACTAGAAAAAGTACAAAAGTACAAATTGTTTCTGGAAAGTATTGCTATGAAAGTCTGATCAGAGCTATCACTTTGTTCCTTGGACCATATGATGATGAAGAAAACTGCTTGAGGAAGACGAATAGTCGGAAGAACTAAATCACTAGAAAGGTATCGAGCAATGGCACTAATGGTACAGTCGAATGCTTTCCTGCTTTGCTTCACCCTGTTCTCGAGAAAAAGTTGAAGAAATGCTTCCGGAATATCACTCTGAAAGTATGAGTTTTCTCAGAATCTCCTCTCCTGTCTTTCTCTTGATCTCTTGATCCTGTCTGTATTAAAAATAAGTCTATTTATATACTAGACCCTCTGTGCGTAAAAAGTAACATAATCGGGTCCCTACGCAAGTAACTGTCACCCACGATGAGAATCATCCTCTACGCGCGATGACACGTGTCCCATGTAGAGTTTTAATCTCTACGCATGGTGACACGTGTCCCACTACTTTAATAAAATGTGGAGAGCACGTACACACGTTCCTCGATAAATGTAGCATAAAAGTCACGTATGCAGACCACGTTCTCATGTAGCCAGAAAAGATCGGGCGTAAAAATGACCCAGAATATACTTCCTGCGTAAAGTAGCAGACCATGCGTAAAATAGCCCAAAATAAACTTCCCGCATAAAGTAGCTGAAAATAGCCTTGAGCGTAAATTAGCTCAAATAAACTTTACGCGCACAACAGCCTTGAGCGTAAAAAGCTCGAATAGCTTTCGTGCATAAAGAAGCAATCTCTTGAGCGTAAAGTAGCCCATCTGCACACTAAACGACAAGTGTTGGATTTGGTGTAAATCAAATCTTCTCGACTTCTGTGCTGTCTGCTGTCAGAAAATCATTATGTCAGAACAGTATCACGTGCATTAAATGCATGATCTGACAGCCTGTCCTTCGCGTAAAAGCTTTGAGGATGGCTCTCGCGTAAAGCAGCTCGCGTAGAGTTTTACTCTGTTTGTCTTGCGTAAAGTCTGAGTTTGACTCTGTTTGACTTGCGTAAAGCTTTTAACTTTCTTTGACTTAGTCTATGAAGCACTTTTTACGCTCCTACAAGACCCCCTTCAAAGTTTTTAAATATTTTCAAAATTTGAAATACTTTGAACAGAAGCGTAAAATTCGGGATATCCAACGGTCATCTGCGTAAAATTTGGGATACTTAACAGTCCGCGTAAAAGTCGAGATATCCAACCGTCAGCGTAAATTTCGGGAATTTGAACCGATTTCAAATTTCTCTATAATGGAGTTTTACGAATATAGAGAGAACTTTACTCTTTCTCAAATTTTCAATCTCTTTTATTCTCTTTCCCTTCATACTCTCACTTTGACTCGTTGGCCCCCAAGAGCAAGACCGCCGTCGGTATCAAGGACAAGAGCCCGTCGCTTCGTCGACAGCCAATCGTGCAGAAACCAACACCCTATCATCGGCGGCACCTCGACAGTCCAACCTCGCTGTGGCTCCGGCCATAAAAGGTAGAGCACTACCTAACTTTGGCCGTGAGTTCGCCGGAGAAGAAGAAGAATCGAAGAATCGAACTTAAAACTCCACGCCCACGTTATACGTGTCAGCGTAAAACTTGAAATAAGAATATGCCCACGTTTATCGTGTCAGCGTAAAAATAGAAACATACGCCCACGTCTATACGTGCCAGCGTAAAAATCAAAACGCTCACATCAATATGTGCCAGCGTAAAACTCGCATTACGCTCACATTAATATGTGCCAGCGTAAAATTTACAATACGCTCACATCAATATGTGCCAGCGTAAAATTCACAATTGAAACACTTTGCATAAAAACAAAGAACTTTACACTTTAAATTTTTTATCAACTTTAATAAGCGTAAAGTTTGCATAGTCAGAGTCTTTAATCTTTATGCGTAAAACTCAGACCAAGTCATTTGCGTAAAATTCAATTTAGATTTTTACTAACTTGATTTTTCTTTTTCTTTTGGCAGTGGATTTGCAAATTCACTCGCTTGCAGAAATATTTGGCTCATCAGCTGGTATGGTGGGCTCAAATTACTTGGAGAACTTATCCCATGTAGAGTTCCCTCAGTCGAATCCTGAATACCCTGAAGAGACAACAACTGATCTCTCAAGGGAACAGTATGTTGTTGTCCATGATACATAGAGAATTGTTGACATCGCTGGATGGCCAACAATTTGCAAAGCCAGCTTTCTTGTTCGTGGATGCGATAGATTTTCAGTCACAAACACACCCCAAGAAGGAGGCTTGGGTGTTCAAGTTTGGTGTAATGCCCCAGTCCCAAAATACGTAGGACTAGGAACGTAGACATGCCAGCTGTATTCATACGAAGTATACTCCAATATATGAAAGTCTCGTATAAATACATAAGCTGTAAAATGCAGTAGAACCATAACTAATCTCATCCACAACAAAATAAATGAATAAAAGACATCATATAATGATAATGAATTGTCTTGATACAATATGTTGGACGGAGACAAATCCACTACCAACAAGTAAAGGAAATACATAAGAAGATATGAATTTGGCGAGCGAAGCGAAGACGATCCAAGCGCAATCATCCTCGAAAAATAGGGATAGTCACGGCTAGAGCTAGAACACCTGCGAAGACAATAGCACACACCTGGCGAGATAACCAGGTCCTCAGAGGGACGTAACAAGACACATAATATCATGCCATAAACTGAGTAATAAAAGCTCAACAAAGAGTATATATAACTAAACAAATAAAGGTCCTTAACCATTCTAGGTGTAGATGCATTTTGAAGACAACGTTCCACACAAGGGCTCCCGAAGCTAGAAACACGGCACGTTAGCGTTTCAACCAAGGCACTAGTGGCGTCTAAAAAAAAGTAAATGCACGGCCACTAGCTCTTGGGTGAGTCACTAACGGCAGCTAGAGGAAAGTAAATGCACGGCACATTTGTGTTTCAACCGAGGTACTAGTGGCATCTAGAGAAAAGTAAATAAATGCACGGCCACTAGTCTCTCGACTGAGTCACAAATGGCATCTAGAGAAAAGTAAAGGTGTGAAAGCCCCTGTGCCTAATAACTGTCTTCACCCTCCCCATGCACTACTCGTGCTGAATCCACATCACGACATTCCTAATAACTGCTAAGTCGCTAAGTCTTCTAGACAACCATAATTATTTAGCAGTTATTGCCTATCGCACGGCATGTGCGTACCGATGGCCAGTCGATACGTACGTTCGAGATCTATATGAGACTCGTGACTCGTGATACGCAAGTGTCGGGCCAATGAATGCAACACAAACAAAGGTGGTCCCTTAACTCTAAGCCATATGCAACTAAAATATAGTAATTTGCAAGTACAATTTATATTTTCTAGAATAAGTAAAAACATGCATGATATTGAGCAAGAAATTAAACAGTGAAGGCAAGGTGTCTTGCCTGGTAGTACGCCTGGTGTGCTGCAATGATCACGGTGGCACGAACTGCAACTTCGATATAACAACTATGCAAGGTGACCTCTGATGGTGGCACGGACAGTTCCATTGGGTCCGGAAGGGTCAAATTAGTTAAGGTGGACATAATGGAGTATGATTGGCAAAGGAATAGGAAT
>JANAVB010031818.1:4472178-4614678 GCA_029216955.1 Iris pallida
CCTGTAGAACCCCAGCAGCAACAGTAACAAAGTCCAAAAATTAATTACCAGGTAAATCCCAAGGTTCATGCTTATAGATATCCACCTCTGGGATCACTTCAAAATCAATTTTCAGGCCATGAATTTTCCTCCTTAAATAATGAGAAACAAGTTCGACATCAGTTGGATGAAAACCAAATCCTGGCGGAAGAGAAAAAGCACTTAAAGTTTCCATCTCGTGAAAGATCTGCAAAATTGACAACAAACAACAACAAAAAAAACAGAACATCAGTGATAGAGAACTACTTCATATAAAGAACAACGATAACAACAAAGAATTACTTCGTAAAACACAAAAATAACTAATGTGGAAGTTCCCCTTAATTGATCTTAGTTGTAGATAAATCTAACATGGCTTCATGAATCGCATATGAGAAATTGCAGGAGATTTATCATATATTGATAATGTTATTGATACTTTTCCCAAGTGTGAAAAGAATGTGGAATGAGAATTAAGATACTAGTAATGCAACAAGGTTGCAGCAAACAACACAATAGAGCAATGGTGCAATCTCCTGAAAATCAATGAACAGACTGAAGGAACAAAGATAATTACTAGCCAGCTGCTTTTCTCAATTTTTGGAGGTGGCTTCTCTGCTTCAGAAATGACAAGGTACAGGCTTCTGGCTCAACTTTGCTGGTCAAGTTGAAGAGAAGGTCCTCATATACATAACATAAAAGAAAAACAGTGAAGCCTTCATGCCTTCACATACATGAACCCTATTTCTTAGTTTCTATTAACGAATATATCCTTAGAAAATTAGCTCATTCCAAATCCATCTGCCATTTGGTCTACAACTCAGCCAAATAGCATCTTCAAATGCAATTATATCGCTCCTAAGTGGCAGACACCAGTCTCCATTGCAGACATTCAAACCATATCCATGATTATCCTCATATTTGTCCTTGAATGCGTGCTGCCTCTAAGTTTCTAGCTTCCCGTGAATGTACATTTCCTATTCCTTCTCCCTTGTCCATCTCAGCATTATTCCAGCTAAACTCAACTTTCAGCCAGGGGAGGCGTAATGAAAAGGAAGGATAAAATATACATAGGAAATAATTATAGAGACGATAACCAATTTAAGAGTTCAACCATGGATGACCCCAAAAATAAAGCAAAAAAAGGAATAGGGATATAGCACTACAACAAAATAGTAAGCGGCTGGAAATGCTATACTTCATGCTTTTCATGATCAGTATGTTAGCGGTCAATAAAACTAATTAGCTCAGAGCATCAAATCGTGTGGGTCTTTCGAAGGCATCTACAATTTTGCATATAAGACTTTAGACTTAGTTTCCGGGCATAAGGGCTTAAAAAGAGCAATAACCAGTCAACCAAACCCACAGCTTGGGGTGCCGGTGGGGTAGGTTAACTGTCTAGATGCATTATGCTCCTCGAATGGAACAAACTAGGATGCCCTAGATAGAACTTAATTAGCTTCTAAACCTGCTTCATGATGGACGAAGTGGTGCTAACCTAGTCTGGTTCAGATATACACATCGCAGCTATAGACATTCAGCAATATCTCTCACAACAGAACTTTGTTTTAGATAGAAAGATACTGAAAAGATCTAAAACTTTATCGTTAAAGTCCCTAATTCAGCCATCTCGGACTTTAATATGCGGAAAAGCAGAGACGATAACAACAACAAAGTCTCAACAGCAGCAAACTAAGACATGAGCAGTTATAGTAGCTTTAGTTTCCTAATTATGTAAAACTTAGTTTTTTTTTCCGCCTAGTTTAAGGTTTTAAGCTACCTACATAAAAAGCTTATTTATGGAGTTGCAACCACATTTCGTATTATCAACAAAGTTGTGACTTTCGTCTCAAAAATGATGGATTCCAATTTTCTGTGGATATTAGGGTTGCATGTGCATTCTTAATGTTCTCTCTCAGCTACAATTCAAACAGTCTATTATCATCCCATCTACGAATTCACTCTGTCATTAATTTCCATCTAATACTAAAAATTCATGACTAAAATTGGGAAAAGGGAACCATCTTCCTATTGCCCATGACATGAACTAAACAACAATGTAATCTTCGCCAATCTAGTTTAGAGTTCCGATATCAATTCCACTTAAACATCACACTTTTACATCGATCCAGACATCGAATCCCCAAGCTATCAAAAAACCCACCACCAAATAGACACAAAAGGCTAAGGAACCCAGTAGTATGAAAACAAAGGAACCATCTTTTCATCGTCCGGAGCACAAAACTATACAACCCACCAAGCAAACATCAACAGCCTCGCAAATTCGCCACTATAATCGATTAAAAGCATCGAGTGAGCAAATCCAACGTCGATTCCCCTTCAAAGATCGCAACTTTCGTTCGATCCAGCCATCGAACTGACCAACCCACCGATCAAGTGAGCAAATAAACACCAATTCAATCACAAGCAAGTCAGAATCGAGGAATCGAAGGGAGTATCGAGGAAACCCTAACCTTTTCTTTTCGGAGAGAGCGAGAGCGCGCCGGCGATCGGGAGAGAGAGAGAGAAGAGGAGGGGCTGAGAGCAACTGCTCCTTTCTTATGCGAGAAGGAAAGCGCGTGGGCTCAAAGACGACATGGAAAGTCTCCATCTAAGCCAGTCAATTTGAAGGTGAAGTTACCGGATGGAAACTTCGAAGAAGTAGAGTCAAGTATAAAAAGAGAAATAGGTGCTGGTAATTTAATTTTATTTATGATTTTTTTAGGTTATTTCTAAGGGCACCACCATATTTGCTAGGGGGCAGCCCTTACTTGGGGGCAGCCCAAGGAGGTGGAGAAATTGCTAGGGGGCTGTTTGGTTCGTTGAAAGTGGGGGTGAAAGTTGGAAAAATTTGCAAGTCCGCTGAACTTGCTTCAGTTCAGCTGTTTGGTTGAAAAGTGAAAGTGGGGTGAAAGTGGTTGATGGGACGCGGGGAAGTTCCTGTCTCCTTCATTTTTGGTACACTTTCACCACACCATTTTTTTGTGTGAAAGTGGTGGAAAGAGAAGGAAAAGTGTGGAAAGAGAAAAGTGATTTTCGTTTAATATATCTCCAACCAACATCCACTTTCAACAACCATCCAAACAACGGAATTTTTTTTTCCACTTTCAACAACCATCCAAACAATGAAACTCCTTATTCCTCCACTTTCATATTTTCAACCATCAACCAAACATCTTTTGGAAACTCAAAATTTATGCGTACGCATCGCGTGCGCAAGTTTCGTTTTTCCACTTTCGCACTTTCAAACACTTTCGTGCAACCAAACAGGCCCTAGGGGGCACCCAAAATTTACTTGGGGACAGCCCAACCCCCCAAACCCTAATTTTTTCCCTCCTCTTTTCTCCTCCTCTTCCTTCCTCCGGCGGCGGCGGCGCCACCACCACTACCAGCAGCCACCGCCACCGCCGGAAGCTCCGCCGCGATCTTGTAGAACCCGTACGCTGCAGCTGAAGCTCCGCCGACACCTTCGCAGAGTTCCGATCGGCCGCGGTGGCCGCAACGAACGTCGTCGCCGCGCCGAACAGCTCCTCGAGCTCGCTGCTCTCCACCCCTTCCCAATCATCGTCGTCGTCGCCCTCGCTGTCCACGCCTAACAACTCCCCTTCCTCTTCGGAATCAACCGCCTCTCGTTCTTCTTCGGAAACCCTAGCTTCGACTTCTTGGGGGAGGTAGAGGAATCTAGGGTTGGTGCTCGTCATGGCGGGCGACGGTGAGGTTGTCCTCGGAAGGAGAGGACGGCGGAGATGAGCTTGGCGACGGTGAGGTTGTCCTCGCGGAATCAATCGCCTCTCGTTCCTTCCTTTCTCCCATCTCCGAGGAGGACTGCCACCTTGTTGGCGTCCTAACGTATGTTAGGACTGCCAACTTGCTGGCAGTCCTAGGACTGGCTTGGGCTGCCCCAAGTAAAAAATTGATGGCAAACTTGTAATTTTTTTGAACATTTTTGGGCTGCCCCCAAGTAAAAAGTGCGGTGCCCCTAGAAAAAACCTTTTTTTATAAGGGCACATCAATCAGGGCTAGCGAATTCTTAATTTCATTTATTACCAGTTTGTCACTGAAAAATTTACTCAGGACTATCCAATTCTTAGGTATAAAGACAACCTTTTTTTATTTTTTTCTCTCTCTTCTCCTTCTTCACACAACAAGAACAAGAACAAGAAGAAAGAAGAAGAAGAAGAAAGAAAACAAAAAAAAAATATCTTTCTCCAAATCCTAGTTTATTTTTTGCTCTCTTCTAATTTCTCATATTATTTTTTCTCAAACCCTAGTTTATGGATGAAATTCTAGTTGTAGAAAAAATTTGGTTACCAAATCTATCAAATTTACTAATCTATTAATCAATTTTTCTTTATTAATAAAGAAATTATGGATGAAATCCTAATTCTAGAAGAAATCGATTTGTTGAGCAAGTTTATATCAGGACTGCCACAATTTCTGGCAGTCCTAGAAGTTGAGGACTGTCAGAAATTGTGGCAGTCCTGAAAGGGACTTGCTGTACAACAGGACTGCCATAATTTTTGGCAGTACTCAATACTTCTAGGACTGCCAGAAATTGATAATATAATGAAATATACATTTTAGGGTTATTTTCATGCTTTTTGTGAGAAAAGAATGAAATAAAATGTTAGAATTTTTCATGTTATTTGTGAGGAATCAAAATGGTGAGAATGAAAATTGTGGAGAGAAAAACTAGGGTTTGATGGAAATGATGGAAAAGAAACTAGGGTTTAGAGTAGGAAAATTGTGGAGAAGTAGATGTGTAGTTGGGGAGTGAAAAATTGTGAAGAAGAAGAAGAGGAGGAGGAGGAGGAAGAAGAAAGTTAGAATTTGGAAGAGAGAGGAAATTGCAAATGATAGTGAAATTTGGGGTTTGGGGGGTGTGGGGTCGGGACAGTGTAGCTCCCCTTCCCGGAAATTCTTAAAAAATTTTTTTATTATTTATTGATTTAAATGGTGATTTTATGATTTTTATAATATAAATTAGATAATTATTACGATAGATGACTTTAGCCACAGATGAGTTTTGGAGTACAAGACGACTAGGAATCATGGCAGGATAGTGCAGTAGAGTGCTTTGATAGTGTTAGCCATGGTAGGGGAAGGCCGAGTCATAGGATTGTTCTAACTAGAAAAATCAGGCCAAGTTGCGACTTAACTCTAAAGACGTTTTATATTTATTATTTCGTATTGACTTTTAGAAGACCCGGTTGTACCAAACTAACCTGAACCCAACCCAAACCCATGTAGGCAATAGGGAGACCAAATGCGACCATGTAGACGTATGTTGTGTCACTATTCTAATTTAGTGACCTGGTAGTCGATTTCACAAAAGGTGGTTGTATTAGATATTATATTATAGTTCTAATATTAAATAATATTTATTAATATTATAATAAATAATTTTCTTAATAAATATGTTGGATTTAGGATTTACCCAGTTATATATACATGTGATATATGAAATATATTCATAGTACATGAAAATAGGCTTTTATACGTATATATAAAACAATATTATTTTATTTATAAAAATATTGTGTATATAAATTAAGAATTCTATGTTGCAATATTAAATATATTTAGAATAGTTTATTGCTTAAAATTGTATTCATAGTGTATATATATATAATATATATATATCTATATATATATATATAGATAAAAGAAAAATATAATTATAGATATATATTATATATATATATATATATATATATTATAATTATATATATAATAATATATAATATATATATATATATATAGTATATATATTTTTTTATATATAAGTATGTATGCATATATAAGATGTATGTATAAATATAAATATATGGTTATATAGTATTTATCATATATATATATGTGTGTGTGTGTGTGTGTGTGTGTGTGTGTGTGTGTGTGTGTGTGTGTGTGTACGTGTATGTATATATAAAATATATTATATATGCGTATATGTGTAAATATATAAATATGTGAGTATGTGTATGTAAATATAAAATATCTACTATATGTGCGTATGTGTATATATATAACGTATATAGTATTATGTTTATACATAATTGTGTTTTTTTTTTTATAATAATTGTGTGTGGTGTAGATATTATATATATATATATATCTTATATATATATATATAATATATATATATATATTATATATATATATATATATATGAATGTATTTATATATTAGTAGTTGCTAATAAATAAATAGAAATAGAAAAGAAAAAGAAAAAGAAATAAAACCAAAAACAAGGCCAGCCCAGCCCAAGCCAGGCCAGTCCAGGCCCGAGTCCAAACTCCCAGCCGAGCGGAACACAGGATTTCCCGATCCTGTTATAACCGGCTAACATGTACGCTCGAGAGAGGAACAAAACCCTAAATCCAATCGTATCTAGCGACCCCCCGACCTTGAAGGCAACGGCGCGCCACCCAGTGTCGTCGCGAGCGGCAGCGGCGGCCAAAGCCGTCGTGCAAGCGCACGCAGCGCTGAAAGCACTGACGACAGCAGCAATAGCAGTTGGTACGCCCGACTTCGCGTGCGTTATCTCCGTCGTCGTGCAGTGATTTCACGAAGCACTTGAATAGGTCTGAACCTAACCTATACCTCTTTAAATCCCTTCAAGTAGATTGATTTGTAGTGCATTAGCGTGATGTAGAAATCGAACAAAAAAATCCCAAGAAACTTGTTCAAATCTGAACAAAAATGCGAAACCAAACCCCCGACTTGGAAGGCTGATTTCGGCAACCTACTGACAGTTCCGCAGAACCAATTCATGTCAGTCATCGACAACCTATACACGATCGAAACCCCAGTTGTAGTTCATATTCATAATGGATGCGAAGAAAATAGGGGAAAAGATCGAGGAAAACTATTTTTAAAACCATAAAAATCTAGAAAAACCCTCGATACGACGTGCGTCCCGCCAATCCGGGCGACGTGGTTGTGAACTGAAGGATATAAAGGTGCGTATCGGCTTTGTGGACGTGTGGGCTTGACGGAATTCAAAATGTTGCGTGTGCGCGACGAATTTGATGCGTATCCGTCGAAATTCACCGTATCGACCTCTGTGCAAAATTTTCAATTATTTTGTGCACATTTGTCAGATCTAGATGAAACTTGCGCCAATAGGACCGTATCTTTTCTGGTCCTGTATGCCAAGTTTGGTCCAATTCTGAGACAGTTGATCGGATCGACGTTTCGCGGACCACACGATCCGATTCAACGGGCGATTTTGTGCACGGCCCACCGGAATCTAAAATTGGACATACCGTTGGGTTCGTATCATCAAACCAGATCCGTAAATGTAGTTTGACAACTTTAGAGACCATGACTCTGGCATGCTTTTCGGTGCAAAGCGGGTCCAACGGCGGACACGTTTGACCCGAAATTACCGTTTGTCCCTGTGTTCAGAATTGAACTTAAGGACAGACAATCCTAGCTAATTTTACTATTCTGAGAATGTTGGCAATGTCTTTTCAGCTTTCGGAGACAGTTGTGATGATTTGGACTTTTAGCTTATCGGTTGACGATATATTATTGGATCTGCGTAAACCTCCAGGCAAGATACATTGCCTCCCTCTACAGTCTATTATCATGCTTATAGAATCCTGTTGTTATCATGTTATCTTTCAGTTCTCTAGTTGCTATGGATTCATATGTTATCTTTAGTTCTCTAGCTAAATTGACTTGATGTTTTCTTCATCCATGTTCACATGTTTATATATGCTTGACTGGATAGTGTAGTATACCAGCTTGTTCACATTATAGTCCATGTTAGAGTAGTCTTACATGTGTCATGACTGAGTTGTACCATGTCGTCACCTGTATCTTGAATGAGTCGTGTCTACAAGTATGTGTGATTGAACTGCTATTCCTGTATCGTTTCCACAAACCTGTGAGTCCCACACGGGGCGAGGGTTGTCGTTTGCACTGCGAGTCCACACACGGGGCGAGGGTGACTTGTTTGAAACTGAACTGCGAGTCACATTCGGGGCGAGGGTTAGTGATTAGTTCAAACCAGCGAGTCCATACCGGGGCGAGGGTTGGTATACATTGATCTTGTTCTTCAGCAGTTCATTTATGTTATGTATAGTTGATCCTGTATCCGTGTTTAGTTACCTGTCAGTAGCCACATGTCAGTCTCATGTCTAGTTCCTGTTATACCTTGTTTATATTATTGCATGATTAAACTGTTAGATAGGCATATTTTTATGTATCTTGCTATATCCCTGAGGACCTGATGATCTCTTCAGGTAGTGATTGCATGGAGTTAGTTAGCGGCTCATGATGTAGTGATTACGCTGCATGGATACAGGTATTTGCTTGTGATATTTCTTTATTATCTCTCATGCTTATATTTCATACCGTGATATATTTGCTTATTCATAGACTCATATCATTCTTTGGTAGGGGTGTCAACGGATGCTTATCGGTAACGGATAGGACAATATCCGTATCGTATCCAAATTTTTTTGTAATATCCGAATCCGATCCAATATCCGAACGAATATCTCTTTTGACACTCCGAATTCGTATCCGTCTAGTTTAACAGATATCGGATATATCCGATCGATTAGCTAAAAATTCGAATGCTAGTATTCGAATATCCGAAATCCGAAATATTAAAAATTAGTTATTATCCGAATATCCGAAATCGGAAATATTAAAAATTTAGTTATTATCCGAATATCCGAAAACCAAATTCAATTTCTCTACATATTTGAGTCCTTTCTTCTTCTGTTGTAAATTGTAATTAATATATATTACTATTATATATAAATTATATTATAATTAATTTATGTAAAAGTCAGTTGAGAATAAAATACTTTAATCTTCTCTATTAATTAATATATATTACATATATATTATACTATAATATATATAAAATTTTGGATATCCGAATCCGATATCCGAATTCGATATCCGAAATTTGCAATTTAAAGTCGGATCGGATATTAACGGATTCGAATACCTTAATATCCGAATTGTATCCGAAAATGGATAATATCCGAAAAATATTCGGATATCCGAATCCGATATCCGAAATTTTGAAAAATTTCCGAAAGTTCGGATACGGAATCGGATCGGATTCGAATTTTCGACTATCCATTGACAGGTCTAATTCTTGGAGTCTAATCGGACAATATGCTAATGGGCTGCAGACTATGACCCATAATTGTTCATTCATGTTTCATATTCTTATTGTGGATTGAGATATAGATTGTATTGCCATGATTTGGCAGTATACCATAGTCTTGACAGCGTTTACGTATTCGAGTCGGGCTGGAGTCCGCTCGATACGTAGCTGCCTTGCTCACGAGCTCGCGTCTGAAAAAACGGGTGCGGGTCGTGACAAATTTTTGTGGTGGCCCATGCAGGTCAGAGCATATCGTATCGGTTACATAACTGTACCGGTACGAGCCTGCGAATATGACTAAACCTTAGAAATCTCAATCCACTCTGCCTTGAAAAATTCTCTTAGAAATTCTTTACGTCCTTGAAAACTCCATATTTGCTCTTGATTATACTTCCTTGTTTTCCGTACCATTGATTCTCGTCCCTTCCTATCTCGGGGTGACGAATGATCATGCTGTCTAGAATTTATCAAAAATTCTTAAATTATAGTATAATATTGCTTGACTATTGAATATTAGGTTGTTTATAGATATGAGGAATTATAGACGCCATATGCCCTAAATATCTGTTAGAAGGATTGTTAGCAACTAGTTAGAAGATTATAAGATGTTAGTGACCGTATTTTGAGGAGTAGTATGACCAAAGGTGGGTAGAAGTCCTCAAGTATTCAGGGTTATAAAATAACTGGAGAAGGTCATAAAATATTTTTGGAGAAATTAAATTTGAGGAGATTAAGGTGATAGTAGACTTTGATTTTCAAGGAATAGTTATGAATTAGAATTTCGAGGACGAAATTATCTTTAAGGTGGGTAGATTTGTAGCTCCCCTTCCTGAAAATTCTTGAAAATATTTTTTTATTATTTATTTGATTTAAATGGTGATTTTATGATTTTTATAAATAATTAATTAGATAATTATTACGATAGATGACTTTAGCAACAGATGAGTTTTGGAGTACAAGACGACTAGGAATCATGGCACGGATAGTACAGTAGCGTGCTTTGACTAGTGTTTAGTCATGATAGGGGAAGGCCGAGTCATAGGATTGTTCTAACTAGGAAAACCAGGCCAAGTTGCAACTTAACCTCTAAAGACGTTTTAATTATTTATTATTTCGATTATTGACTTTAGAAGACCCGGTTGTACCAAACTAACCTGAACCCAACCCAAACCCATGTAGGCACATAGGAAGACCAAAGGCGACCATGTAGATGTATGTTGTATCACTATTCTAATTTAGTGACCTGGTAGTCGATTTCACAAAAGGTGGTTATATATATATATATATATATATATATATATATATATATATATATATATATATATATATATATATATATATATATATATATATATATATATATATATATATATATATATATATATATTATATATATTTTTATATATATAATATATATATATATATATATATATATATATATATATATATTATATATATATATATATATATATATATAATATATATATATATATATATATATATATATATATATATATATATATATATATATATATAAGTTCTTAATATTAAATCATATTTTATTAATATTATAGTAAATAATTTTCTTAATAAATATGTTGGATTTTGGGATTTACCCAGATTATATATACATGTGTATATATATAGAAATATATTCATAGTACATAAAAATAGGCTTTTATACGTATATATAAAACAATATTATTTTATTTTATTTATATAAAATGTTGTGTATATACACTAAGAATTCTATGTTGCAATATTAAATATAATTAGAATAGTTTATTGCTTAAAATTGTATTCATGGTGTGTGTCTATATATATATATATATATATATATATATATATATATATATATATATATATGTGTGTGTGTGTGTGTGTGTGTGTGTGTGTACGTGTATGTATATATAAAATATATTATATATGTGTATAAAAAAAATATATATATATATATAAATATGTGAGTATGTGTATGTAAATATAAATATATCTACTATATGTGTGTATGTGTATATATATAAACGTATATAGTATTATGTTTATACATAATTGTGTGTATAAATATATATATATATATATATATATATATATATATAATATATATATATATATATATATATATATGAATGTATTTATATATTAGTAGTTGCTAATAAATAAATAGAAATAGAAAAGAAAAAGAAAAAGAAAAAGAAATAAAACCAAAAGCAAGGCCAGCCCAGCCCAAGCCAGCCCAGGCCCGAGTCCAAACTCCCAGCCGAGCGTAACACAGGATTTCCCGATCCTGTTATAACCGGCTACGTGCACGCTGGAGAGAGGAACAAAACCCTAAATCCAATCGTATCTAGCGATCCCCCCGACCTTGAAGGCGTCGACGCGCCACCCCAGTGCCGTCGCGAGGCAGCCAGCGGTGTCCAAAGTCGCCGTGCGAGCGAGCGCAGCGCTGAAAGCACCGACCGATAGCAGCAATAGCAGTTGGCACGCCCGACTTCGCGTGCGATTATCTCCGTCGTCGTGCAGTAATTCCACGAACCACTTGAACAGGTCTGAACCTAACCTATACCTCTTTAAATCCCTTCAAGTAGATAGATTTGTAGTGCGTTAGCGTGATGTAGAAATCGAACCAAAAATCCCGAGAAACTTGTTCAAATCTGAACAAAAATACGAACCGAACCCCCAACTTGGAAGGCTGATTTCGGCCAACCTACTGATAGTTCCACAGAACCAATTCATGTCAGTCATCGACAACCTACACATGATCAAAACCCCGGTTGTAGTTCATATATTCATTAACTGGATGCGAAGAAAACAGTAGGAAAAGATCGAGGAAAACCTATTTTTAAAACCATAAAAATCTAGAAAAACCCTCGATACGACGTGCGTCCCGCCAATACGGGCGACGTGGTCACGAACCGAAGGCATCGAAGGTGCGTATCGGCTTCGTGGACGTGTGGACTTTGACGGAATTTAAATTGGCTGCGTGTGCGCGACGAACTTGATGCGTATCCGTCGAAATTCACCGTATCGGCCTCCGTGCAAATTTTTTAATTACTTTGTGCACGTTCATCAGATCGAGATGAAACTTATGCCAACAGGACCGTATCATTTTTTTGGGTCCTGTATGCCAAATTTGGTCCAATTCTAAAATAGTTGATTGGATCGCCGTTTCGCGGGCCCCACGATCCGATTCAACGGGCAATTTTGTGCACGGCCCACCAGAATCTAAAATTGGACATATCGTTGGGTTCGTATCATCAAACCGGATCCGTAGACATAGTTTGACGACTTTAGAGACCACTGACTCTGGCACGCTTTTCGGTGCAAAGCGGGTCCAACGGTGGACACCGTTTTGACCCAAAATTACTGTTTTGCTCCTGCATCAAGAATTTGACTTAAGGACGGATAATCTTAGCTAATTTTACTATTCTGAGAATGTTGGCAATGTCTGTTTCAGCTTTCGGAAACATTTGTGATGATTTAGACTTTATAGCTTATCGGTTGACGACATATTATTGGATCTGCGTACAACCTTCAGATAAGATACCTTGCCTCCCTCTACAGTCTATTATCATGCTTATAGATATCCTGTTGTTATCATGTTATCTTTCAGTTTCTTTAGTTGCTATGGATTCATATGTTATCTTTAGTTCTCTAGTTAAATTGACTTGATATGTTTTCTTCATACCATGTTCACCTGTTTATTATCTGCTTGACTGGATAGTGTAGTATACCAGCTTGTTCACATTATAGTCCATGTTAGAGTAGTCCTTACCTGTGTCATGATTGAGTTGTACCGTGTCGTCACTTGTATCTTGACTGAGTCGTGTCTACAAGTATGTGTGATTGAAATGTTATTCCTGTATCGTTTCCACAACCTGCGATTCCACACATGGGACGAGGGTTGTCCGTTTGTACCTACGAGTCCACACACGGGGCGAGGGTGACTTGTCTTGAAACTGACCTGCGAGTCCACATTCGGGGCGAGGATTAGTGATTAGTTCAAACCTACGAGTCCACACTCGGGGCGAGGGTTTAGTATTCCATTGATCTCTTGTTCTTCCAGCAGTTCATTTATGCATAGTTGATCCTGTATCCGTGTTCATAGTTACCTGTCAGTAGCCACATGTCAGTCTCATGTCTAGTTCCTGTTTATACCCTATTTATATTATTGCATGATTAAACTGTTAGATAGGCATGTTTTATGTATCTTGCTATGTCCCCTGAGGACCTGATGATCTCTTCAGGTAGCTGATTGCATGGAGTTAGTTAGCGGCTCATGATGGTAGTGATTATACCTGCAGGGATACATGTATTTGCTTGTGATATTTCTTTATTATCCTCTCGTGCTTTATATTCCATACCATGATATATTCTGCTTATTTCATAGACTCATATCATTCTTGGAGTCTAATCGGACAATATGCTAATGGGCTGCAGACCATGACCCATAATTGTTCATTCATGTTTCATATTCTTATTATGGATTGAGATATAGATTGCATTGCCATGATTTGGCAGTATACCATAGTCTTGACAGCGTTTACATATTCGAGTCGGGCTGGAGTCCGTTCGATACGTAGCTGGCTTGCTCACGAGCTCGCATCTTAAAAGCGGGTGCGGGTCGTGATAGACAACCCCATGAGTAGAAAAATTGGATAGCCCCAGTAATTTCTCCTCAAACATGGGCTAGCCTCAATCCTAGCTAGCCCTGATCAAGTTTTGATGTGTCCTTATAAAAAATCTTATTTATTTATTTGAGAAAATGTTGAAGTCGCCGACTGCTAAAATATTAGAAAAATTTTGAGTGGCACCCCACTTAGTTTAACCATTTATGCGGTGCACTCCACATTGTTTGCTTAATGTATAAGTAGTCCCACATCTGACGAAAAACGTCAGTTTTGACGGTCAACATAGTTTGACTGATAATTTATGACGAAAATACCTTCGTCTTCTCCCAAACCCAAACCAGTCCCGCCGCTGTCGCGCCCCCACCTCCACCCCGCCGCTGTCGTGCCCCCGCCCTCGCCCCGCCGCTGCCGCGTTCATCATCACCACCACCACCACCACTACCACCACCTTCACTATCACCATCACCACTACCACCACCTTCACCTTCACAATCACCATCACCATCACCACCACCACCACCACCACCACCACCACCACCATCATCATCACCAACACCACCACTGCCCCCTGCGCCCCCGTCCCGTTTCGCCCCCCTCCGTCCCCTCCCCCGTCCCGCTCTGCCACCCTCGCCCCCTCCCCCGCTCCGCTCCGCTCCGCTCCGCCCCCCTCCCCCAATACCAATACCGCATTAGCAGCAGCGGCGGTAGCTAGCAGCAGCGACGGCGACAACCAGCAGCAGCAACAACAACAGCGGCAGCGACAGCCAACAACAGCGGCGGCGGGCAGCGGGGGTGAGGAGGGGGGGCGCTCACCGGAGAGGAGGGGGAGGGGGACTCGTCGAAGAAATAGGATAGAGTGGAAGGAGGGAAGAAATTGGGTTCAAAAAAGAAGACAAAGAGGAAGATGGGCATTTTCGTCTTTTTTAACGGTCAAACATCGTTGACCGTCAAAACTGACATTTTCTGTCCAATGTGGGATAACTTATACATTTAACAAACAATGTGGGATGCACCGCATAAATAGGTCATCCAAGTGGGGTGCCACTCAAAAATTTTCAATATATCTGACATAATGTATCGAATTTTGTACATGCTACGTTGCATGTTATTTGATTCGACACACACCTACGCCTCTCCGTGGTTCGATTTCAAAACCGGCTAAGAAGATTATGCATCTCCTGTTGACCCACAAATTTTGGTATTTTAATTTTATTTAATAAAATAATATATTCGACAGTCATTCACTGGTTTAATCTTCCATATTTGTAATAAACCAAGACAACCATTGGTTGGAAAAAAGATTAAAATTAATTGAGCACAACATAGGCTAGGTAACCACATAAGATTAGATAATGGTTGATAGGAAATTTAAAATTAAATTTTTTGGAAAAAAAATTCTTTTACAAGCAACCATGTATATCTAGTAATATAATGCAACTTGAAAAACTATTCAAAATTGAGCCGTCAAATCGTTTGTAATTCATCTACTATTTAACCCAAAAAAAGACCAAAGATAATAACTCTACAACTAACTTTATCTTTTATTCACATATATTCATAATAAATTATAATTAAAATATAAACAAATATATAGCAAATCATAAGTAAAATATAAACATCTCTACTAATGTAATGCGGTTTGGAAATGGTACTCAAATGAAACCATTCAAATCTTAAATCCTCCACTATTTAACTAAAAAAACTTAGTAAAGATAATAAATAATAAATAACTCTAAAAAAAATTTCTCTCTCTCTCTCTCTCTCTCTCTCTCTCTCTCTCTCTCTCTCTCTCTCTTCTTCTTCTTCTTCTGCAAAATCGAAAGCCTCCTCTTTTATTAACATATATCCATGATAAATTACAATTAAAATACAGTCCGACTGGAGAAACACAAATAGGAACTTACAAGTTGGTTATGACACGAGACATTATTTTTGTATTTAGGCCATTGGTTTTTTCTGCTTAGGTCCTTGAAAAAATCAAGTGCATTTGTCCAAAAATCATACCAATCCGCAAAATCGTTTGAAGTTGGGTGAAAATTTTTGTGGATGGAGTTAACCATTTCGATAATATATCAAAATATAGTTCTTCTTAATCATAATGAATTCCCATTATTTTAATGAATAAAGTAAACAGTACCAATACAGGCAGAGAAAATAGCATAGTATTGTCTGATTCATAAGGATATGTACAAGTGTATTTATTTTTAAAATAAGTACTAAAATATTGAATATTATTTCTTACATTTTCATTAATTTGATATGTATCCTTTGAAAAAAAGGACCCTATTATTCAATGTTTATAAAAGGAAACTTTTATTGACTATCATAGGGACTTCTTTTCCCCATGTGTATCTTCTATTATATAAAGAGGCTTCAAAACGGCTCAAAAGTGAGCCATATAAGTCGTATAAATATTATTAATCATTTAAATAAATTTAAAAAATAATAATAAATAACTAAATAACTACCTAAATCTCCACTAATTATTATTTTTAAATAACTAAGTATTTAACTATCTAATAAGATATATTTACAAGTAAATAGTCTAATTCAAGTGGTTAAGGTAGGATGTATGTTTATTGGTTGTTTGAGTTCATATGCTAAGTTTGATAATTTTTTATAATAAATTTATATTTAATTTTTTTAACATTTTTTCGTGCGCATTGTCACGCCCCGACCCAGAAAATCGCTCGTCCTCGCATCGATTTATCCGAATCATCGTCCTCGCTGGGGCATGATGCCTTACGAGTCTGGAGTTGCACTCATACAAGGCAAGATGACAAGTTCTCAAATGGTTATCTTTAATTTGATATTAGTAACGGAAGAAAACAGAGTATACGAAATAATTCTCTTTATTGGTAATGAACTGAGATTACAAAGGCTTTTAATAGCCCAACTGAATTTGTCAGATTGGCTACAACACTCAAGTTCTCTCTTGCCCACGAAGGATTTCATCGTTTCATACATCATGTCTTTTATATCTCGGTCACATCAATCTTGTTGCAAGTCCGAGCGTCAATGCGATCACACGCTTCAAACGCTACGGCATTCCATGCCTCTGTGCGATCAAGTAAAGCTTCGCTGTGAGCAATCCATTCCCTACACCCTGCATGAGAGCTGGGGGGATCAGTACGTTCGTTCTCGCATGTACTGATGAAAAGACCCACTTTCTAAACCGACATTTAGTATTTATGTTGAATCATGCAACTTAGCTTATGATCTTGCTATATTCTCCTTAGAGTCAATTTTATGGCATATTCGAAAGCGGTAAAGCATATTATCATGGCAAATATGTTATTCGAACTGAATAGGCAAGCAGGCAAGCAATCTCGTGTTTGTTTCGTGGCGCGACTTCTTACTAATATAGACGCACTCGCTCTTTCACCGACGCAAGGTGAATACGCTATATTCCTTCCCTGTCATGTTATAAGTGCTCTCTATGTAGGATCTATGTGTGCAGGATACATACGTGCCTACACTTTCAACCCATCATTCCTTAACTATATGAAGGTCCTTGGCGTATCCGCGCCAGAATGGACTAAAGGTTACTGTTTTCTTTCTTTCTTTATTTTCTTTATTTTTTTTCTTTATTTTCTTTATTTTCTTTCTCTTTCTTTCTTTTCTTTCTCAAATTGGGTAGCCCGGCGCCTCTCGTAGTGGATTGCTATACCAATTACGGAGACCTTCTGTTGCTACCATCATTTGTGGCTTTTTACATCTCGCTAAGCGGTCGCTAATCGTCTTACGGATGTGCGTCTCTCAAAGATTATATCCCTCCTAGGCCGAACGGTTCCGGTGCCCCGACGTAACCCATTTGAAGGGAACACCCGTGCACGGGAGATTATCTCATCATTTTCTCAAGTCCATTCGACCATGTAATGCACTATTATTCATACAATCAAACATAGTCTTGAGTCCGAGACTCATTCTTTATCATCTCGTATTTCTCCCATTAACTTTCTATGTTCTCACATTTCATACTTCGTTTTAATGTTCAATGACATCATGCCTCAACTCAATGTTCGTCAACCGAATGACCCGAAGGTCCCGAACACTTTTCGAGACATCATGTCACATCTGACAGTTCTGTCACCTTCATGCCACAATTGTTCTCTTCGCAACGAAGCCATCTTTTATGATTCTCGTGCACGTAGGCACGCTTTGACACGATTGTTCTCATTTTTTCGAGTCGTGCATGCGATGCATGCCTCGATACCGTAATTCCATGTTCTTAGCCTTAATGTTCAATGTTCGTGGCTTGCACGCTAGGGCGCTCGCCTTCATAATCTTTCAATGTGCTAGCCTTTCTAACTCGTGTGCGAAGGCACAGAATAACTCATGCACGAAGGCACTCGCCGAATACAGTTAGCCCATGTTCTTGTGGCTTGCGCACCGAGGCGCTCGTCTTTAAGATATCCAATGTTCCATAGAAACTCGTGTATTTGATGCATATTTTATTTCAATTGTTCTAAATAGTGTTCGACACACACAATGATTTATCTTTCGATCGGACTACGCCCGTGGCGTCGATAGGTTAATTTAGCATACAATGATATATTTTTACTTAGGCATGAAGAAGTAAAAAGAAGAGTCAGTCCTACCACCTTAAGCCGATATGCCTTGTTGTTTGTCGAGCCGATGCAGCTCGATTTTATAACTTTGTTGCATGGCCAAATCTTCTGACTTAGCCATTCGAGCACTTCTTGTTTTATTGAACTACTCGATCGATTCTGGCCTACCGTGCCCAAGTTTCAGCCCGTTGCGAGACGGTGATTTGGTTTTGCGGACCCGTTGCGAATGAGGCAAAATGTCGACCTCTAATATTTCAGCGTAAACGGATAGCCTGTACACGAAACCAACTAAAATTAATACTTGCATCGATTCGGACTTGTGCCTTGGGTCGATTCGATTTCTTAGAATCTTCGAGCTGACTCAATGAACTTATCCTTCGGGGCAATACAGCGCTTCGCATCGATTCAACTCGATGCATTCTTTGGGACAATACAACTCTTCGCATCGACTTAGTTCGATGCATTGCTCGGGACAACATAATTCTCGTATCGATTCGCATCGATACATTTTATTTGGTCAACGCGACTCTTTGATTCAACGTCTCATCGTAATACGCCGTGCGGAGCGGGCCATTACAGAATATACCACTCAAAACAAGGTTCGCCTTTGAACCAAAACCAATACTCCGATTAAGTATTTTATAGATCGTTTCACGATCTCGTCCAACTATCGTTGTTCTATTTCAAACACTCGTGCAAGCTTTCATTAACTTTTAGTCTTTTCTGCAGCTCAATTTGAATTCAGTATACAACTTGATTTGGATCGTACACCTATTCAAGGCATCCCAAAAATATGTGTATTTCAGCCAAGCCCAGTGGTAGAGAATTGGAACAAAGCTGACAGGTAATTTCAATTCTATGCTTGCCATCTCGTACTCCCTATCGGACTTATCTTTAGCAACTGTTCTCGAAATTTTATTGCATACATATATTCGATATATATGTGATTCATTCAATAAAGTTACTGCACGCGACGCGATTCAAAATCGTATTTCTCGTTTCGTATATTTCGTATGGACTATCAATCCTATACATTACGTCGAGCCTTCGTACATCCGATTACAACGATCCTTCGCAACACCTTGCGTTTGAGGTCGTCGCCCAACTAATTTCGAAGTCTGGCTATGCAACTTATCTCGATACAATTTTCTTTGTTGACTTGCAAATGCATCAACATTCAGGACTACGCCCGCTAGGTTACTTACCTATACATCGTGCTTAAATTCTCCCGACATAACTTTAAATTAATATTGCACAAATGCCACAATCTATCCAACACAAAAGTTTACATCGAGGCGACGGTGCTCAAGGCAACAATCGCTTTGACTCAAAGTCTATACGATGCGTCTTACGTTCGATTCCTATCGAGTAGGAAATTCAGTAGCCAAATTCTTAACTTGTCCGTCTCGCAACTGTAGGAATAATGGCACCTCTAGAGGGGGTGAATAGAGTGCAACGGAGAATATTTAGCAATTAAAAAATTAACTCTAAGCAGGTGAAGCAATAATATGAAATAATTGTAAGTTAGTCAGCAAAAATCAGGGCAAAAAAGCAATACGCAGAGACAGCAGATTTATATTGGTTTTCCACTGTGAGGACTAGTCCAGTCTCGAGTCTCGACCCGATGTTTGAATCAACTATTTTGAATAGAGATTACACCACGTGTTTTGCACCAAAGAACACGCCAACTTCATGATGGAACTGGGGATTCCCAGGACCCTTCCTTTGGTGTGCGTATTGATCGATAGAAAGTTAAACAGATCTAATACGTGTTCTAACCCTTCATAGGCGGAAACTAGGGTTCACGAATTATACCTGCAGCAGAAAGGAGACAAGTAATTCCTGGCAATCTCGAGCGGACGACCCCAAGATCTTCTGCACGTATTCCTTCCTCGAGTTGGACGTCGTGTGGGCGACGATCTTCCAATCTTTTCTTCTTCTTGGCAGCCCTCTCTTTCTCTCCTTACGTGAATCACGAATTTAGAGAAAGTTTCAGATTTCTGATCAGTAATATGGCGGCCAGAGAATAGAGGATATATATAGGCTACGGCAGGGACCATGAGGAGAAATTAGGGTTAGGCCTCCAAACGGATCTGGATATCCCGTGTTCAGCCCGAACACACAATCCAGACCCATTAACAATAGCTCGGTCCACTAATGAGCTATTGTTGCACTACCTTCCTAATCCCAAATTATGTTTGTGGGCTCCTTTTATTATATGCTCGTTTGGCTCCCATGTTAAGATATCGTATGTCCGTCGATCAAATTAAGTTACTGACAACTATATTGATTCGACATCTTTTATCCTTAAGTAGTACCGCTCAACTTTATTTGTCATATCGGATATAATCTACCTGCAGGGTTTACATGACAATCCTTATGAGCTCCTTAAGGGGACATCATCAACCCGATGTATCGGGACATAGATTCCATTTATAATCAACAGCCCATCATACATACAATATTATTACCCAATTTATAGAGGTTGTTGATCCATAATGAATCTCACTCTTTTATGAGTCAAAGTAATGCACACTGCATATACATGTCCGTTATTATATCCGGATTAAGAGCACAAGCATCCATAATAACAGAGGTGTTTGTTCTCTTATGTAGTCAGTACAAAGAGAACAACCTCAAGTGGTCCTGTTCAATACACACAAAGTGTACTAGTGTAAACCTATAGTCAAGATAGACTAATACCAGATTACACTACAACCTTTCCAATAGATTGTCCAAGTCCATCTAGGTTGTGAACTATTTATATACTCCATAGGAAACTGATAATATGATCTTCTGTGTGACACCACACACCATATTATCTACAATATAGAATATCAGACATTTAACACTTGCAACAAATATAATATGCAAAGATTTGCCTATATGATTCTCATTCAAAATTTAAGAAAATAAGGTTACTACAAAAGTGATACTTTTAGTATATAACCCTAACACTTCACCACTGTCGTATTTTTATCCGAAGTCCACGAACAAACTTCAACACCTTTCTGAAGAAAGCTTTTATACGTCAAGCTTGTACAACTCGAAACTCCTACTCGAAAACCACCGACACTTAGAAGAATTGAGTTGACTTGGAGATTTGAAGATTAAAGCTTTAGAAATAGAATAGGAAGCTTAGAAATGAATAGAGAAGATGAAGATTGAATGTGTGTCTAGAAATGAAAATTTCTTCTCTATTTATAGGTTTTTGTAGGACAAAGTTCGGGCAGAACTCGGTACCCTAACGTTCAAAAATTTAAGCGTTGGAGATCCACAGGAATAGGTAAAGCTTCTGACCAGGAGTAATTTGGTCTAACCGAGTTCGGTCCGAGTTCGGGCAAAACTCTGGCCGAGTTCGGTTAGCCCAATTCTAGAGCCATTTTGGGTTTTGGATCTGGTTTGGTTTGGGATCAAAACTAGAATAGGTTTGGTTTGGTTCAAGATAGAATCAAGATGGGTTTGGTTAAGGATATAATCAAGGATAGACTTCTAATTGCCAGTGATCCCGATTCACAAATATTCTAGACTCAATAAATAAAAAATACAGAATAAATATAAAATCTCAGAGACGATGCAATCTGTATTCTTTGTTTCTTTTTATATCGAGATCGAATTTTAAGACACTTATCAAAATCGGTTTGACTATGGCTAAATGTGCCAACAATCTCTCCCATTTTGATAATATGACAAAACTTACGATTGATACTTAAAGAATGGTTCAGCTTGAAGTGGAAGTAGACTTGATGAGTACGGAAGGTACGGTAGTAGCTTTTTGTCCGTCAAACAGTTGGTACAATGCAATGTTCAAAGCTCCCCCGTAGTGTACGATCAAGTCTTATCACTCTCCCGTAATAAAATATTCTGCTGAAACTATATCCGTAGAGTCTTAAACCAACATTCTTTCAAACCAAATTAGTGATACAGTGAATAAGCATCATAAATCTTAAGTTATAGCCAAGATGAAGTAGATCAATCTTATTATCAATAAAGTATCAATGAAATAAATAAATCTTAATCTTATCAATCTTACTCCCCCGTTTTGTTATAATAGCTAAATGGTATAGCAATATTTTGAAACCATAAAAGATGATATGCATGGAATAATGGAAATACTGGCATAAACTGAAAAGAGTTTTGTATACATCACCAAAAAATGAAAAAGTCATAACTGATAATGCTTGAAAGAAGCATTTATCACTAATACATGCATAAAGTCAAAACATAACAAAAAGTCACTGAAATATCATGAGGAAAAACATATCCTCAACTATCATCCTCATCATCATCAGCAGTTGCAGCACCAGCAGCACTAGAAGGGCCGATCTCAGCAGATCGGCTGGGGTCATATCGAACGGCAGCAGGATCAAAGTAACGCTGCGCCTCACGGTCATCAATGCGATATCCAAGCCTGGATGGATCACGAACCATAGGAATGGGGCCACTAGGGTTGTGAGCAAGGCTATACGATAAATCATGAACCATGTTCGAGATGGCCTGGAGCTGAAGGGTAGTACGAAAATCCATAGCTCGGAGCTAATCCAGCATGAGAGTCTGAAGGGACTCAAGATTAACACCGGCAGGAGGATGAGTTTTTCACTTAACAAAATGCCTAAAATTGGCTTTTGAAAGAAAACTAGAAAAAGTACAAAAGTACAAATTGTTTCTGGAAAGTATTGCTATGAAAGTCTGATCTGAGAGCTATCACTTTGTTCCTTGGACCATATGATGATGATGAAGAAAACTGCTTGAGGAAGACGAATAGTCGGAAGAACTAAATCACTAGAAAGGTATCGAGCAATGGCACTAATGGTACAGTCGAATGCTTTCCTGCTTTGCTTCACCCTGTTCTCGAGAAAAAGTTGAAGAAATGCTTCCGGGAATATCACTCTGAAAGTATGAGTTTTCTCAGAATCTCCTCTCCTGTCTTTCTCTTGATCTCTTGATCCTGTCTGTATTAAAAATAAGTCTATTTATATACTAGACCCTCTGTGCGTAAAAAGTAACATAATCGGGTCCCTACGCAAGTAACTGTCACCCACGATGAGAATCATCCTCTACGCGCGATGACACGTGTCCCATGTAGAGTTTTAATCTCTACGCATGGTGACACGTGTCCCACTACTTTAATAAAATGTGGAGAGCACGTACACACGTTCCTCGATAAATGTAGCATAAAAGTCACGTATGCAGACCACGTTCTCATGTAGCCAGAAAAGATCGGGCGTAAAAATGACCCAGAATATACTTCCTGCGTAAAGTAGCAGACCATGCGTAAAATAGCCCAAAATAAACTTCCCGCATAAAGTAGCTGAAAATAGCCTTGAGCGTAAAATTAGCTCAAATAAACTTTACGCGCACAACAGCCTTGAGCGTAAAAAGCTCGAATAGCTTTCGTGCATAAAAGAAGCAATCTCTTGAGCGTAAAGTAGCCCATCTGCACACTAAACGACAAGTGTTGGATTTGGTGTAAATCAAATCTTCTCGACTTCTGTGCTGTCTGCTGTCAGAAAATCATTATGTCAGAACAGTATCACGTGCATTAAATGCATGATCTGACAGCCTGTCCTTCGCGTAAAAGCTTTGAGGATGGCTCTCGCGTAAAGCAGCTCGCGTAGAGTTTTACTCTGTTTGTCTTGCGTAAAGTCTGAGTTTGACTCTGTTTGACTTGCGTAAAGCTTTTAACTTTCTTTGACTTAGTCTATGAAGCACTTTTTACGCTCCTACAAGACCCCCTTCAAAGTTTTTAAATATTTTCAAAATTTGAAATACTTTGAACAGAAGCGTAAAATTCGGGATATCCAACGGTCATCTGCGTAAAATTTGGGATACTTAACAGTCCGCGTAAAAGTCGAGATATCCAACCGTCAGCGTAAATTTCGGGAATTTGAACCGATTTCAAATTTCTCTATAAATGGAGTTTTACGAATATAGAGAGAACTTTACTCTTTCTCAAATTTTCAATCTCTTTTTATTCTCTTTCCCTTCATACTCTCACTTTGACTCGTTGGCCCCCAAGAGCAAGACCGCCGTCGGTATCAAGGACAAGAAGCCCGTCGCTTCGTCGACAGCCAATCGTGCAGAAACCAACACCCTATCATCGGCGGCACCTCGACAGTCCAACCTCGCTGTGGCTCCGGCCATAAAAGGTAGAGCACTACCTAACTTTGGCCGTGAGTTCGCCGGAGAAGAAGAAGAATCGAAGAATCGAACTTAAAACTCCACGCCCACGTTATACGTGTCAGCGTAAAACTTGAAATAAGAAAATATGCCCACGTTTATCGTGTCAGCGTAAAAATAGAAACATACGCCCACGTCTATACGTGCCAGCGTAAAAATCAAAAATACGCTCACATCAATATGTGCCAGCGTAAAACTCGCATTACGCTCACATTAATATGTGCCAGCGTAAAATTTACAATACGCTCACATCAATATGTGCCAGCGTAAAATTCACAATTGAAACACTTTGCATAAAAACAAAGAACTTTTACACTTTAAATTTTTTATCAACTTTAATAAGCGTAAAGTTTGCATAGTCAGAGTCTTTAATCTTTATGCGTAAAACTCAGACCAAGTCATTTGCGTAAAAATTCAATTTAGATTTTTACTAACTTGATTTTTCTTTTTCTTTTGGCAGTGGATTTGCAAATTCACTCGCTTGCAGAAATATTTGGCTCATCAGCTGGTATGGTGGGCTCAAATTACTTGGAGAACTTATCCCATGTAGAGTTCCCTCAGTCGAATCCTGAATACCCTGAAGAGAGACAACAACTGATATCTGCTCAAGGGAACAGTATGTTGTTGTCCATGATACATAGAGAATTGTTGACATCGCTGGATGGCCAACAATTTGCAAAGCCAGCTTTCTTGTTCGTGGATGCGATAGATTTTCAGTCACAAACACACCCCAAGAAGGAGGCTTGGGTGTTCAAGTTTGGTGTAATGCCCCAGTCCCAAAATACGTAGGACTAGGAACGTAGACATGCCAGCTGTATTCATACGAAGTATACTCCAATATATGAAAGTCTCGTATAAATACATAAGCTGTAAAATGCAGTAGAACCATAACTAATCTCATCCACAACAAAATAAATGAATAAAAGACATCATATAATGATAATGAATTGTCTTGATACAATATGTTGGACGGAGACAAATCCACTACCAACAAGTAAAGGAAAAATACATAAGAGAAGATATGAATTTGGCGAGCGAAGCGAAGACGATCCAAGCGCAATCATCCTCGAAAAATAGGGATAGTCACGGCTAGAGCTAGAACACCTGCGAAGACAATAGCACACACCTGGCGAGATAACCAGGTCCTCAGAGGGACGTAACAAGACACATAATATCATGCCATAAACTGAGTAATAAAAGCTCAACAAAAGAGTATATATAACTAAACAAATAAAGGTCCTTAACCATTCTAGGTGTAGATGCATTTTGAAGACAACGTTCCACACAAGGGCTCCCGAAGCTAGAAACACGGCACGTTAGCGTTTCAACCAAGGCACTAGTGGCGTCTAAAAAAAAGTAAATGCACGGCCACTAGCTCTTGGGTGAGTCACTAACGGCAGCTAGAGGAAAGTAAATGCACGGCACATTTGTGTTTCAACCGAGGTACTAGTGGCATCTAGAGAAAAGTAAATAAATGCACGGCCACTAGTCTCTCGACTGAGTCACAAATGGCATCTAGAGAAAAGTAAAGGTGTGAAAGCCCCTGTGCCTAATAACTGTCTTCACCCTCCCCATGCACTACTCGTGCTGAATCCACATCACGACATTCCTAATAACTGCTAAGTCGCTAAGTCTTCTAGACAACCATAATTATTTAGCAGTTATTGCCTATCGCACGGCATGTGCGTACCGATGGCCAGTCGATACGTACGTTCGAGATCTATATGAGACTCGTGACTCGTGATACGCAAGTGTCGGGCCAATGAATGCAACACAAACAAAGGTGGTCCCTTAACTCTAAGCCATATGCAACTAAAATATAGTAATTTGCAAGTACAATTTATATTTTCTAGAATAAGTAAAAACATGCATGATATTGAGCAAGAAATTAAACAGTGAAGGCAAGGTGTCTTGCCTGGTAGTACGCCTGGTGTGCTGCAATGATCACGGTGGCACGAACTGCAACTTCGATATAACAACTATGCAAGGTGACCTCTGATGGTGGCACGGACAGTTCCATTGGGTCCGGAAGGGTCAAATTAGTTAAGGTGGACATAATGGAGTACATGATTGGCAAAGGAATAGGAATAATGTGATTGGTCGTGGACATGAGGATAATCAAAGGGAATTATATAAATGATATATATACTAATTTAGAAAATGATTTATAATACTTTAAAAATAGAGTTTATTTAGTTAAAATAATTTAATTAAATACTTAAAAATCTAGAAATCCTTTTTAGGACAAAAACTCCAAGTTCGTCAAAATAAGCTTTCTAGATAAAACTAAATTTAGTAGAAATACTTTTAGGTAAATATTTGAAAATATGGAAAAAAATCATTTAAAGGTAATGCTATATTTGAAATATGGCTAAAAATACTATATTAATTATTATAGACCAAGAACTATAATATACTAATATTTGAGGGTTTTAAAACTAAATTTAAAAATATATGCCAAACCTAGTACATTATACAAGATAATTTAGAAACTACTAGTACACAATTTTCAAGATAATTAATAATAATAATAATTACAAAGCTTACGAATCAATACATGTATCTACAAGGTATAATAATAAAATACTAATACATATAACTAATACCAAATTAAATACTGCACAACAGTCTAATTTAAATCAAATAATAGAAAGTAAAAATAAATAAAGTAAAACCATTGTTTTCTCTCCTTTATTAACTTAATAATAATAATAATAATTATAATAATTATAATAATCCTAAAATTCCTCAAACAATTTTAATAATAACAATTATAATAATCAAAAATAACAACACACAAAAACTACACTAAATCAGCTCTCTAAGAAAATACTAAAGTAAAACAAAGAAGGAAAGAAAGGAAGAGAGAGAAAAAGCTTAGAGGGGGAGGAGACAGAGGCGGCGGAAGCGGGGTCTCGTCGGCTAGGGGAATTGGAGGGAAGGAGAGGCAGAGGGAGAGAAAAAGGAGCGGGAAGACGAGAGGGAGCTCGGCCTCGGCTCTGGTGGCGTGGCGCGCTGGAAGAGGCGGAGGGAGCTCGCCTCAAGCGGCGGCGGGGCTGGGGTTTCGCGGAGGAGGAAGCGGGGAGTGGGTGTTCGGCCGGTCTTGGCAGGCAGAAGAGAAAGGGTTTCACGGAGACTCGACGCTGGTCTCGGCCGTGCGGTCGCGGGACAGGGGAGGAGAAGAAGCGGGAGGCTGAGGTCGGCAAGGCGGTGGTCTCGTGGGAGCGGTGGGGAGGTGGCTAATCGCGGTGGCCGGAGTGAAGGTTAGGTTTTCTCTCTCTATCTCTCTCGTGTGGTGGTTTGTTGGGGGTTGGCCGGAATGGAACGTCGGGGTAGTGGCTGTGCTGGTCTTGGCCATGGTGGTTGCATCCAGTGTTGGTGATGGTCGGTGGAGGACCACGGCGAGGGGTGGTTGTGTGGTGATGATGGAGAGGGTCGGGGTCAAGGACACGGGTGTTGGGGAGAACAAGGTGATGCCCGAAAACAATGGTAGCCGGGGCAGGGCTGTGAACAGGGCGGTTGCCGAAAGGGTGGTGGTGATCATGGCGTGGTGTTTGTAGGCGGTTCTGGCGATGTTCTCTTGTATACGGATGCTGGACAGGGACGAGGGCATGGTGACAGCAAAATTAGGGATTAGGGTTAGGGTTAGGTTTAAGTCGGGAGTGTCCGACACAACGGCTGGGAGAAGTGTCATGCGAGACACGGGATGGATTGGCGTCCGGGTTTGTCGGACGCGGGAAATAAATGTATTTGTAATGGATGGAATAAGAATTTGGGACGTGGAACACGGACACGGACACGGACACGAGGCACTGCACTTGTGGTGGAAGAAATATTTGTGTGGATAAATAATGAATTGGAGGAGTACCTGCCTATTTATAGGATGTGGAAATTCCCAATAAGATAAGGATTAGGATTTGGTTTAAACCCAAAATAGATAGTTTGCAATTTAATTTAAATCAATCCAAATCAAAATCTAAATCCAATTAAATCTAATTAAATTCTTTTGGTCTAAAATCAAATCATTTTCAAATATAGATATTAGTTTAATCTATTTAAATAAATCCAAAAATTAAATCAAGATTTAAATGGCCACAATAACTTCTAACAATATTTTTCAAAATACCTATAATAATAATTTCAAAAATAATAAATCTTTTTGAATAATAAAATATTAATATCAATAATTTCAAAAATTTCACTAATAAAATATTTATGCCATATATGTACGCACTAAAAATATTATTTAATATTAATAACTGTATAAACGAAAGCCTTTGTGTAAATAAAATAAAATAATGAACTTGAAAATTTTGGTACGATAGCTAAATAATTATTATGTATAATATTTTGAAGCCATAAAAATAGAAGAAAAGTATTTTTCAAAAATATGTACGCTCGCACATAATCGCACTCGTCGAGCAAATTCGAAAAATAAATTTCGTGCACGACGTATAATACGACTATACGACGTACAATACAAAAATTTAAATCAGTACCAAATTTAATAAAAAAACAAAAAAAAATAGTAGAAAAATTAGGGGTTTTACATCTCGAGAGAGAGCAATGTATCTCCCCGACATGGTTAGAGATTATCCCCTGTCTGCATTTGTCTATGCCACCCATCCCCGACAGATGCTATGGAACCTGACTCCCAGTAGTCATGGTAGGCCCGACAGAATCATTTTCAAGAGGGATAGAGCCAATGACATGGGCTACCACATCAGTGCTCCTAGCGGTGGTGTCGTCCTTTTCTCCGGTCTGTTACCTGGATTCACCCCAAGTGAAGATTCAGCTCTGATCCAGCCGGTGCAGACCCAAATATTCATTAACAAGTTCATAAGGGCTGCAGTATTATATCCTTAGGCCAACCCTAGGCTACCAGGATGGCTGACGCCTTATAACCAGAACTGGATCTAGCTTAGTGCTTGAATCATTAAGAATTTCAAGACAGAGTTAGAAGCCATTGGCCTTTATGAAGCGGTAGCTTCTACAAGCCAGGGTATACCGATGAACAGTAACCTGTTCTTGGCATTGATGGAGTTGTATATGAGTTAAACAGGAACTTTTGCAACCCCATTGGGTGAGATGGGTCTTGCCCTGCACGAGATGCAATTCATCTCGAAGCTGCCGATGGATGAAGCGCCCTATGAAGAATATGTTCCCTCCAATCAGAAACTAGCAGAAATCAGAGAGAAAAATCCTCAATTGGTTGAGGTCTACCAAGAGCTTATGTGCCATTACTTAATTTGTACCAGTATGTATGACAGTGGGTCTCACTTGGCATATACTAATAAATGGACAACTTATCTATTCTACCATGAGAATAGGATAGCCAAGAACGAGAAGGGG
Source organism: Iris pallida (assembly GCA_029216955.1). Taxonomy (NCBI): domain Eukaryota; kingdom Viridiplantae; phylum Streptophyta; class Magnoliopsida; order Asparagales; family Iridaceae; genus Iris; species Iris pallida. The sequence goes on from JANAVB010031818.1 coordinate 4,502,067, forward strand.
AGATTCCAAGAAAATAAGGCTCCAACCATCAACCCTTGTTCAATAATCCCTTCAGATCTGATCAATAGTTTAATGATCTCATATAAGTCTCCGGATCAGTATCTGTCCAAAAAGACCGAAAACATCCCTGCGGGGACTGAAACCTTGAGCCACCTGAGGCATGGTAGTCAGAAGATCTCGAGGGAAGCCTTGCTGGCAGGCTTTATATCTATGTGGCTGCGGAGATGGATTGTGCCCGGGTTCAGCACAGTAGACAAATTCACCGAAACGTACTGTGGCCGGCAGTACGTTTGGTATTCAAGGTCAGAATCAACCTACTATCGACGATGATGTGCCAAATAAATACAGGTTTGCGGACCTTTGGTGATGAGCTAATCAACAATGCTCCTCACCGAAAGGATTTTTCTAGGGTAGAGATGCCCTACACTTATTTGATGGACTGGCTACTGCATCATAACTGTAGTTTATTGCCACCGGGCCCTGGAGATAATGCGGAGGACTTCCTCCAGAAATTCAACAAAGCCACATGGACTTCAACTACTGTGGCAGACACCCGATGTCACGCCCCAGAACCAGAATACTGGAGAGCGGGGGCAGACATAGCCAGCTACGTATATTGAAATGGATTCCATCTCGCTATACGGTCACGGCTGTCTAGATACATGAGGGTTTACTACAAGCCAACAGTCTCCTATGGTCATGAACAAGCCTAGTGTCTCAATCACAAGCAAGTAAGTAAATGTTACAAGATGTATGATCATTAAATATACAATAATAAGGCATCCCAAATATTACATATTCAGCTGATCATGAAGCTAGTCGTTACAAAATGTGAGGACTAGCAAGAGTTTAGTCATACATGATCAACCCTAGGATCTGTCAATCATGTTACAGCCCGTAGGCAGACAGTAAGTAAGTACAATCGAGCTAACAGGTGCTCGTCGGCTAAACGCCTCAAAAGAATATTTTTACAATAAAGTGGGAGATCAAAAAAATAAACCCACTCGTTGTCAGGGTTCCGTCTAGTGGTCACCATCTGGCTGGAAGGCCGGTAGATCCTCTGGAGCTGCTCCGAAATCTGGCCATACAAAACCAGCTGGGTCAGATCCCAGAAAGAGCAAGTGCCACAAAGGAAGCTTCACTTAGGAACTAAAACCAGCAATCAGCACAGGAATATAAATAATATAATAAAAGACAGGAATATAATTAAATGGTAAAGACTAGAAATAAGGAAAAACATGCCAGGATGATATACGACGAGATAACCATGGAACTATTCAGATAGCCAGGTTACAACCAGTAAACCAAACAAGGACCGGGGTTGTAATCCTTCGTCTAAACGGAGCTTGGTTTCTCACCATTTATCGAGAAAATAAATACAAGCATGCTGGTCATGTAACAGTCTGGAACAAGATTAGGGTAAGACTAGACTGGTTAGACTCCATCCAATCATTCACGGCCAAGCAAGAACTACGGCTTGATACTTTAACTAACTAGGGTTGTCACAATCCTAATTACTAGCAAGATGCAGTGAGATTATTCCACAGCCACAAGCCCTGCAGACCATCCAGGTTACCCAGGTCGAAATTAGGGGTTGAATTCAGGTCGGTACATCGTCCAGGAAACGCATGTACCCTTAGGTAGCTTGAAGGGTGCAACACATGACAGTGTGCTGGAAATGTGCCCTACTCGACGGCAGGCTACAGATCCCAGGCGCGCCCAGGTAACGGGATTGCCTGTAGCTGGGAAATCTCTTCATGACTAATGTGTTAATCTAGTTATTAACCTTAGTCCATTTCAATAGGTACTCCTGACCGTGGTACTCAGGAGCTCCCTCCCTAGACATGATGCAAGACAGGACTGGTTTATTTGTACAAGCACAATCGCCCACGGTGTCCATATAATTTATACAGGTCATGTCATGTCAGGTAGCCGTCGCAACAGCTTCTCAAGATATATCATGTCAGGTTATCATGTCGAGTGTACTTGTCAGGAGTGCGCCACGGCGGGCCACTATCATGTCATGTCAGGTTAGTCATGTCAGGAGTGCACCACTACGGGTCACTGTCAGGTCGTGCTCAATCATCAGTTCCAAACATATCCAATGAATTCATGATTTTCAAGTTCAGGACAAAAGGCGTAAGGATATAAAATGGACGTTAAATATCTAATAAAATATCAATATTCAAGGCTATAGAAGAGCCATACGGCTAAAGCATATGCGGTCAGGAAAGGGTAAGACTCATGCGGCCCAATTAGAAGAGCGCATGCGGCCAGGGTCACTGGATCCCATGCGGCCAAGACAGGGGAGCGCATGCGGCTGGAAGGGAGCAAGGGCGCATGCGGCCAGGGGGACAAGGGCGCATGCGGCCAGGGGGACAAGGGCGCATGCGGCTGAGGATGTACATGGCCCCACGCGGCTGAGATCAATCGAATCCATACAGCGCAGGGTTCAAACCCTCGCGGCTGGAATCAATTTGGATCCATGCGGCCCGATTAATTGAGTCCATGCGGCTCAGGTCAATCGAGTCCATGCGGCTCAATCAATCGAGTCCATGCGGCTCAACCAATCGAGTCCATGCGGCTCAACCAATCGAGTTCATGCGGCTCAACCAATCGAGTTCATGCGGCGCAGGTAGGAGCGGAGCTTATGCGGAAGCGGGGTCACGCGCCTATGCGGCTGTGACTCAAGTGGGGGCTCATGCGGCTAAGATAATCTATGCGGCTCAGAAGAGTACAAGGGCGCATATGCGGCCAAGTGGGGGAAAGTCCATGCAGCCAAGAATGAGACTCAGCCGATGCGACTGAGACTAAGTTCTATGCGGTTCAATCACTTGCCGCATGAATTGTCATGCGGTCAAGTCAAGTCCAAGCACAGTTCATCTTCTCCAAATTTCTGAGAAGATGAACACCATGAGAGCCGAGTTCTCAAGCTCCACAACTCCATCATCTGGAGCCCAAATCCGAACTTCCATAGGTCAAAACGGGGTAGAACGAAATTCTCTACAACATAAAACCATCAAAACTAGAAAATAACAAGATTAAGTAGATCAAAACCCAAGAAATCCGAAAAATAAGTAAATATAGATCTACAAGAATCTAGCCATGGGAAGTGAAAATGCCAAGTTCTAAAGTATGTTAAACTGCTGTAAGAAAGAGAATGAAGCAATAAAATCGAAGTTCCTCCATGAAGCAAGTTGCACTTGCCTAGACCTCTCTCTTCTCTCTCTGGTAGGTAAGAAGTAATGAGGAAGAAGAAGATGAGATTAATGAAGAGAGAGAAAAGAATGGGCTAATAAATACAAATGGTGGTGGTAGGTAGGGGGTTCATCCAAGGTTCATGATAGACCAAAGAAAACCGAACCAAGCCAAGAAATAACCAAGCCAAGATGCAAGCTAAACAAGAAATCATGCAATACAAAATAAAATACGTACACGTATTCCAAAAATACGTAATACGGACAACAGGCATTACAACTCTACCCACCTTAAAAGAATTCCGTCCTCAGAATTTAATCAAGAGGCTAGAGGAGCAATGACAAGCTATACTAATAACAAGCAAGCTATACTAGACAATCAATCAATCATGCAAGCAAGGAATCGAAGGCATGAGGCATAAGAAAGACATTATACCTCACGAGTCAAACAAGTCGGGATATCGCGATCGGATATCGTCCTCACGCTCCTACGTTGACTCCCCCAAAGAGTGATGACCCCAAGCAACTCGGACTAACTTGATAGTCTTGTTCTTGAGGATCTTCTCTCTCCGGTCCAATATAGACACGGGCCTCTCCTCATACGAAAGGTTGGTACTAACAACCAATTCCGAATGATCCAGGATGTGGCTCGGGTCCGGAATATACCGTCATAATTGGGATACATGGAACACGTCATGCACCTCGCTTAGCGACGGCGGAAGAGCGAGACGATAGGATACATCTCCTACTCGCTCCAGAATGTCGAACGGTCCTATATACCTAGGACTAAGCTTTCCCCGGACGCCGAAACGAATGACGCCACGGTTAGGCGAAATCCTCAGGAATACATGATCGCCGACCGAAAACTCGAGAGGACGCCGATGAGAATCGGCCCAATGACGCTGGCGATCTTGGACAACTCGAAGATGATCTCTGACTCTCCTGACCACTTCGACTGTCTGGGCAATCATTTCTGGACCAAGCATCTGCCTCTCTCCAACATCATCCCAGGCTAACGGGGATCTGCACTTCCTGCCATAAAGTGCCTCGAACGGTGCCATCTGGATACTGGCCTGGAAACTGTTATTGTACGAGAATTCTACCAGGTGCAAGTGATCTTCCCATGAACCACCGAAGTCGAGTGTGCATGATCGCAACATATCTTCAAGAGTCTGGATCGTGCGCTCCGACTGACCATCTGTCTGCGGGTGATAAGCTAAACTGAACTGGAGGCGAGTCCCCAAACTCTCCTGTAAGCTACGCCAAAAGTGTGACGTAAATCTAGAATCTTGGTCCGAGGTGATACTAACTGGCATACCGTGTAACCTGACAATCTGCCTGAGGTACATCTCCGCTAGCTGAGCCGTCGATTGACCAACTCTGAATGGAAGAAAGTGAGCCACCTTCGTGAGCCGATCAACAATAACCCATATAGCATCTCTACCAGCTGGAGATCTAGATAATCCAGTCACGAAATCCATGGTCACATGCTCCCACTTCCATTCCGGAATCGGCAAGGGCTGAAGAAGTCCTGCTGGTCTCTGATGTTTGGCCTTGACTTGTTGGCAAACCAAACACCGAGAGACAAACCGAGCTATCTCCCGCTTCATGCCATTCCACCAGAAGTGCTGACGGATATCACGGTACATCTTCGTACTGCCGGGATGGATGGAATACTGCGAACTGTGCGCTTCTGACATGATCTCCTGTCGGATATCTCCGTTGGGTACACAAAGACGCTTACCAAGTCGAAGTGTACCGTCCTCATGAATGCATAACTCTGGTCTTGGCCCTGCCTCACACTCTGCTCTGAGTCGCTGAAGCTTGGAATCTGTTGACTGCGCCATCCGGATCCTCTCGACTATAGTGGACTGAACTTGCATACTGGCCATCAATGCCTTACTGGAAGGGAGAACAACTTCAATACCCATTTTCTGAAGATCTGCTAACAGCTCTGGTTGCGCTGTTAGGAAATAAACTCCCGCACTCCTGCTCAATGCATCCGCAACAACATTGGCCTTCCCGGGATGATACTGCAAGTTGACATCATAATCCACAAGAAGCTCCAGCCACCTTCTCTGACGCATGTTAAGATCCTTCTGGGTGAAAACATACTTCAGGCTCTTGTGGTCGGTGAAAATCTCTACCCTGTCTCCATACAAGTAGTGCCTCCACAACTTAAGTGCAAACACCACTGCTGCCAGCTCCAAGTCATGGGTTGGGTAATTTCTCTCATGATCACGAAGTTGTCATGATGCATAAGCTATTACCTTCCCATGCTGCATCAGAACACATCCTAAGCCTCTGCCTGAAGCATCACAATACACTGAGAATCCTCCGGTTCCATCTGGAAGCGTGAGAATAGGAGCTGTTATCAATCTTCGCTTCAACTGCTCAAAAGAACTCTGGCACTCTGCTGTCCAAGCAAACTGTGCATCCTTGCGGGTCAATTGGGTCAATGGCGCTGAAATTCGAGCAAAATCTGAAACAAAATCGTCGGTAGTAGCCGGCCAATCCAAGAAAACAACGAACCTCTGCAACTGTGCTGGGCACTGGCCATGACTCAATAGCCACAATCTTCTGGGGATCCACTTCTACTCCTCCTCGAGTGATGATATGACCCAAGTACGAAATGCGATCGAGCTAGAACTCGCATTTACTGAACTTGGCATATAACTGGTGCTCTCTGAGGGTCTGAAGAACCACACGGAGATGCTGCTCATGCTCCGCCTCACTCTTGCTGTAGACCAGGATGTCATCCAAGAATACAATCACAAACTGATCCAAATAAGACATGAAGATGCGATTCATGAGGTCCATGAATACTGCCGGCGTATTGGTCACTCCAAAAGGCATAACAAGGAACTCCCAATGCCCATATCTCGATCTAAAAGCTGTCTTCGGGATGTCCTGCTCTCTGACTCTGATCTGATGATAACCTGAGCGTAAATCAATCTTCGAGAATACTGAAGCCCCCTTGAGTTGATCAAACAAGTCATCTATCCTCGGAAGAGGGTATCTGTTCTTGATTGTCACTGAGTTCAAGGTACGATAATCAACACATAACCTGGACGTACCATCCTTCTTTTTTACAAGAAGCATCGGGGCTCCCCAAGGCGATCCACTTGCACGAATGAATCCCTTGGCTCGAAGTTCTTCAATCATCTTGTACAATATCTCCAACTCTGACGGCGCCATCCTGTAGACTCTCTCTGATACTGGAGCTGTTCCGGGAATCAAGTCTATGGTGAACTCGATCTCCCGCTCCGGAGGCATACCTGGAAGCTCTTCTGGGAAAACATATGGAAACTCATCCACTATCCTGGGCAACTGAACTGCTGCTACTGCCATCCGCAATATCGGAGGAAAAGGCTCAACTTCACCTCGGGAAAAGGAAAACTCTGGCTCGCCTGGAATGCTAAAAACAACCCTGCCGATATGGCAGTCTATTCTAGCATACTGGTTCCTCAACCAATCCATCCCTAAGACCACATCATAATCGGCCATTGGAAATTCTATCAATCTTGCGGGAAACTCTCTACCGCTAACTACGACCCGACACGAGGAAAACACTCTATCTACTCCCACAAGTCCGTTACCAGTAAGTATATTGAGCCTTACTGATAATGACTCGGGCTCCAATCCTACCCGTGTCGCGAATCGTGCAGACATAAAAGAATGCGAGGCACCAGAATCAAATAATACTGAAGCTGGAAAGGAGTTGACGAGAATAGTACCTGCCACTACCTCTCCTGGTGCCAATCCTTCCTCTGCGGTCATTACCATAGCCTGACCGCGCCCTCGGGGTGCTGGTCCCCTCTGCTGAAATCCTCGTTGTCTGCTCTGGCTCAAGGCTTGGACTTGTGCATACTGCTGAGGATTCTGCTGCTGGAACATCTGGGACTGAGGCGGCAAGGGCCTCGGTAATGGATACTGCTGCTGGACCGGTGCTGGTCCTCTCACCGAAGAGCTAGAAAGGTTGGATGATGATGAACCACCCCTATTCGGACAGGATCCAACCCTATGGTCTGGTGCTCCACAGGCCAGACACAATCCCTGTGCCCTGCGACACTCTGCCACTACATGGCCTGGCTTTCCACAATGAGAATAATCCACTGCAGAAGATTGCTTCTGCTTCTGCTGCTGAGAGTACGTCGGAGTGGAATGCTGAACCGACGTTACTGAGGCCGCCCGCCTCGAAGCTCCAATGGTCAAAGCCCTGGCTGCCGGGGCTGGTGCTGATGACTGATTCATCTGGCCGTGAGATCGCTTCCGACCTCCGGTCCTATCCACAATCCTCTGGGAGGTATACTCATGCCTCCGGGCTGCTCTCAAGACTGCATCAAAAGTCTGATGCTCAAATTGCTCAACTGCCAATAGAATCTCCAGGTGAAGCCCTTGCTGGAATCGCTGGGCTCTATCATACTCGGTCGCCACCAAGGTGGGAGCAAACCGACTAAGCCTGGAGAACTCGGTCGCATATCCATCGACCGTCCTGTCCATCTGCTTCAGATTGGTAAATCTCGTCTGCAGATCGTACCGAGCCACGACATCAAAATACTTGGTCTGGAATCTCTCTCTGAACACTGCCCATGGAATGGGTGCTGGTAATCCAACGGCCTGAGCTGCCCACCAGCTGCGGGCAAGATCTAACAACTGCAGGCGCACAACTGCCACCTTCTCGTTCTCTGGAGTCCGGGCTGCTTCTAGAATCACTTCTGTATCCTGAAGCCAAGCATCTGCTGCGATAGCATCTTCACTACCATCGAAGAATGGAGGGTTCAAGCGCTTGAAGCTGTTGGCCGCGCTGTTACCCTGATGACCTCCTCTGGTCAAAGCATCCGTCACTGCCTGTTGCAAGGCATCTCCACGACGATCTTGAGAAGCTATCAAGATCCTGACGAGTCCTACTAATGTGCCATCATCAGGCTCGGCAGGCTGGACTGGCCGAACTGGGGGCTCTTCTCCAATAGGCTCGACTCTGGAGGCTACTCCGGAGTGCTGGACTTGATCTCCGGGTTGCTGCTGATCCACGGGAGGTGCTCCATCTTGCTGACCGGCAGGTCCAGGAACAATGCCGCTGAAGAAGACGACATGGAAACATTAAGGAAGGACCAGGATAGATCAACGATACAAGCACATGATCAGGACAAGAATCCAGGGATTCAGAAGATACGAGCAGAGATCAAGGACGAATACTGATTGAGACATCTATTCGGTAAACCCTCACATATCTTGATTTACAAGACCTGCATGGGCCACCACTTAAACCATGTCACGCCCCAGAACCAGAATACTGGAGAGCGGGGGCAGACATAGCCAGCTACGTATATTGAAATGGATTCCATCTCGCTATACGGTCACGGCTGTCTAGATACATGAGGGTTTACTACAAGCCAACAGTCTCCTATGGTCATGAACAAGCCTAGTGTCTCAATCACAAGCAAGTAAGTAAATGTTACAAGATGTATGATCATTAAATATACAATAATAAGGCGTCCCAAATATTACATATTCAGCTGATCATGAAGCTAGTCGTTACAAAATGTGAGGACTAGCAAGAGTTTAGTCATACATGATCAACCCTAGGATCTGTCAATCATGTTACAGCCCGTAGGCAAACAGTAAGTAAGTGCAATCGAGCTAACAGGTGCTCGTCGGCTAAACGCCTCAAAAGAATATTTTTACAATAAAGTGGGAGATCAAAAAAATAAACCCACTCGTTGCCAGGGTTCCGTCTAGTGGTCACCATCTGGCTGGAAGGCCGGTAGATCCTCTGGAGCTGCTCCGAAATCTGGCCATACAAAACCAGCTGGGTCAGATCCCAGAAAGAGCAAGTGCCATAAAGGAAGCTTCACTTAGGAACTAAAACCAGCAATCAGCACAGGAATATAAATAATGTAATAAAAGATAGGAATATAATTAAATGGTAAAGACTGGAAATAAGGAAAAACATGCCAGGATGATATACGACGAGATAACCATAAAACTATTCAGATAGCCAGGTTACAACCAGTAAACCAAACAAGGACCGGGGTTGTAACCCTTCGTCTGAACGGAGCTTGGTTTCTCACCATTTATCGAGAAAATAAATACAAGCAAGCTGGTCATGTAACAGTCTGGAACAAGATTAGGGTAAGACTAGACTGGTTAGACTCCATCCAATCATTCACAGCCAAGCAAGAACTACGGCTTGATACTTTAACTAACTAGGGTTGTCACAATCCTAATTACTAGCAAGATGCAGTGAGATTATTCCACAGCCACAAGCCCTGCAGACCATCCAGGTTACCCAGGTCGAAATTAGGGGTTGAATTCAGGTGGGTACATCGTCCAGGAAACGCATGTACCCTTAGGTAGCTTGAAGGGTGCAACACATGACAGTGTGCTGGAAATGTGCCCTACTCGACGGCAGGCTACAGATCCCAGGCGCGCCCAGGTAACGGGATTGCCTGTAGCTAGGAAATTTCTTCATGACTAATGTGTTAATCTAGTTATTAACCTTAGTCCATTTCAATAGGTACTCCTGACCGTGGTACTCAGGAGCTCCCTCCCTAGACATGATGCAAGACATGACTGGTTTATTTGTACAAGCACAATCGCCCACGGTGTCCATATAATTTATACAGGTCATGTCATGTCAGGTAGCCGTCGCAACAGCTTCTCAAGATATATCATGTCAGGTTATCATGTCGAGTGTACTTGTCAGGAGTGCGCCACGGCGGGCCACTATCATGTCATGTCAGGTTAGTCATGTCAGGAGTGCACCACTACGGGTCACTGTCAGGTCGTGCTCAATCATCAGTTCCAAACATATCCAATGAATTCATGATTTTCAAGTTCAGGACAAAAGGCGTAAGGATATAAAATGGACGTTAAATATCTAATAAAATATTAATATTCAAGGCTATAGAAGAGCCATGCGGCTAAAGCATATGCGGTCAGGAAAGGGTAAGACTCATGCGGCCCAATTAGAAGAGCGCATGCGGCCAGGGTCACTGGATCCCATACGGCCAAAACAGGGGGGCGCATACGGCTGGAAGGGAGCAAGGGCGCATGCGGCCAGGGGGACAAGGGCGCATGCGGGGGACAAGGGCGCATGCGGTTGAGGATGTACATGGCCCCACGCGGCTGAGATCAATCGAATCCATACAGCGCAGGGTTCAAACCCTCGCGGCTGGAATTAATTTGGATCCATGCGGCCCGATTAATTGAGTCCATGCGGCTCAGGTCAATCGAGTCCATGCGGCTCAATCAATCGAGTCCATGCGGCTCAACCAATCGAGTCCATGCGGCTCAACCAATCGAGTTCATGCGGCTCAACCAATCGAGTTCATGCGACGCAGGTAGGAGTGGAGCTTATGCGGAAGCGGGGTCACGCGCCTATGCGGCTGTGACTCAAGTGGGGGCTCATGCGGCTAAGATAATCTATGCGGCTCAGAAGAGTACAAGGGCGCATATGCGGCCAAGTTGGGGAAAGTCCATGAGACCAAGAATGAGACTCAGCCGATACGACTGAGACTAAGTTCCATGCGGTTCAATCACTTGCCGCATGAATTGTCATGCGGTCAAGTCAAGTCCAAGCACAGTTCATCTTCTCCAAATTTCTGAGAAGATGAACACCATGAGAGCCGAGTTCTCAAGCTCCACAACTCCATCATCCGGAGCCCAAATCCGAACTTCCATAGGTCAAAACGGGGTAGAACGAAATTCTCTACAACATAAAACCATCAAAACTAGAAAATAACAAGATTAAGTAGATCAAAACCCAAGAAATCCGAAAAATAAGCAAATATAGATCTACAAGAATCTAGCCATGGGAAGTGAAAATGCCAAGTTCTAAAGTATGTTAAACTGCTGTAAGGAAGAGAATGAAGCAATAAAATCGAAGTTCCTCCATGAAGCAAGTTGCACTTGCCTAGACCTCTCTCTTCTCTCTCTGGTAGGTAAGAAGTAATGAGGAAGAAGAAGATGAGATTAATGAAGAGAGAGAAAAGAATGGGCTAATAAATACAAATGGTGGTGGTAGGTAGGGGGTTCATCCAAGGTTCATGATAGACCAAAGAAAACCGAACCAAGCCAAGAAATAACCAAGCCAAGATGCAAGCTAAACAAAAAATCATGCAATACAGAATAAAATACGTACACGTATTCCAAAAATACGTAATACGGACAACAGGCATTACACCCGAGCAGTACTGAATTATTCACACGATTGGAACTTTCTCTGCACAAGACTAAAAGTTCCAGCCGACTGCCTCGGTGCACAGTTTGAAGATAGAAGTGAAGGTAGGACTTCATTGCCTGCGCCAATTTTCAAATGGCTAATGTGCATCATACCATCCTATATGATGTACAGGAATGAAGACAACTATGTGTTCGAACCGTATCTACCAAGTCGGTTTGTTCGCCAGTTTGGATATGACCAACTTCATGTTGGTAATCCCTCCACCAGCTTCTACCATTATGGAAAGCTAATTGATGGTACGAGAGCCTGGAGATACTTTAGCACGGCTCGTACCGGTGCTAAATTTAGAGTATCGACTGCTACCAGCACAACCGAGCTACGTATACTTCATACGTATGCTCGCTTTTATGCATCCATCCGTTCCTTCATCCATGGCTACAACCTGAAGGTAAGTCTTAGATGGCCCAAAGAAGGAAATATTGAAGAGCCAATCAGGGTACTTCCAGACATACCCGATGACACTGCTGTTCCAGATGAGTATCTGGAAGTAATTCCTACGGGAGTTGGAGAAACAGCTGCAGAACCAATCATTATTAACAAGCCTCGGAAATGAAAATCAGGTACAGCTGTTACTATCTCAGAGAAGAAGAAGAAGATCACCGTCAAGGGGCCTTCTAGACAGAGAGTCGCTACTCCAGAGAGCGACATTCCAGTCGAGGAGCCACAACATATTGTATCTTCTTCAGCTCATCCTGGAGAAGGATCCTCTGCATCTTAACCGGCAACATCAATAGAAGGTGTGGGGGTTCTATCTTCGGGACGCCTCAGCTCATCACTTCACCTGTCTTTGCCACAAAAGACATAAGCTACTGAGGATGTTGCCACTACACATACTGTTGATCAAGAGCTCATCCCATCAGATGAATCGGCCCTTGACCTCGATGTTGATGACTGGGATGGGGACTATGACTCATACTTGACACGTCCTGCACCTACTCCAGGTAAATATAAATCACATAAAATCTATACAAGATTATGTATTATGATTTTGTATATTAACTTATTTTGTTTAATTTGTAGGTGTCATCATTGCATCAAACCCTGTGGCTCCTCCTCCTCAAGAAACTATTTATGTGGAAAACACAGAGTCTGAGGAAGAGGGTTCTTCTTCAGAAGAAGATAATGTCTAAGGGAAAGTACAACAAGAGCCCAAAGTAGAGGCTCGGCCAGAATTATCTTCTCTTGCTGAAAACAGAGAAGAAGAACAAACTGCAGAAGAACCAACTGCAGAAGAAGCGGCTGCTGAAGAAGAAATAGACTTCAATGAAGAGACTGAAGTACTTCCAGAACCTGAAGAGCCAGTAGCCTATGAAGGTGATGAGAATATAGTCGACCCATCAACTGAAGCCGGCGACATCGTAATAACATCCTCAATTATTGCTACTGATCTGGTACAAGTTCCTGAGAAGACAGTATCTGAACCGAAGCCAGCTACCATAACTACCATTCCTCCGATACCAATCACCGCCACCGAAACTCAAGTAGTTTCGATTCTAGAAACGACTGGAGTAACAAGTGCTGAAGACATTGTCCCTGAAGCTCCTGGAGATCAATTAGCTATGGTAGCAGCGACAACATTGACTTTATCTCAGTCTGCTACCAAAGCAACAACATCTGCTCCTAGTCTTCAGAAAAGGGATATGGTGGACATTGCTGCAACGCCGAGCTCGAATGCAGAAATGAATCTCTTAGTTGAGATTCATACTGAAACTTTCTACAAGACGCTGGTAGCTCTGAGCAAAATGGTCCTGAAGAAGGGCCTCAACTACGAAAGTCTGAAAGCTGCGATTGCTCTTACTATCAGGAACGTCGCCATATTCAATGATGCAGCGAGAGGAACTTGAACAGCCCATTAGAGAATATCTAAGACTGTCAAGCGAAACTATTGAAAGTCTTATCCAAAGTGAATATGAAGCTTTATCAGCTGAATACACTGCTCGAAAGACTACTTTCAATGAATCTCTCCAAGAGTACAGCAGCAAGGTCGCCAAAGAAAAAGCTTTTTTGGCTGAAGCTAAGCCCCAGCTGGATATCCAGAGAGAAGCCTATGAAACTTTCAATATAAGAATTCATCAACAAAATGATAGAATTCGTGAAGTTGAGGCATGTCACGACCCGCACCCACTGTGAGGGTACAAGAACGTAACAACGCCCAGCCTACGCCGCAGTATCGGCGGTAGAACGCTGTTCTAGGTCATGAACTATAACTAGCATAATATGAATACTCTCCATAAGGAGGCCAACACAGAGGTACAACTCAATCACAATCTAAGGTAGAATATAGCACGATGAAATAGATAAGAAATCCTCAACTGAGGTACAACAGAAAAGAATACAAGTCTTATCATCTCTAAAAATATACAACTCTGAAAATAAAGACAACGGCTAAACATGAAAAGAAGGAACAGTCTAAGCTATCTACACTATACAAGGTATCATCCTGAGCAGCTGCCTGAACCTCCCCAGGGGTCCAGGTCGCGAGTGTCAACTAGGCAAGCTCCAAGTAAGGGTGCAGGGTTCCTCATCATCCTCTGTAAAATTTTCAACAGGTCCAGTCAGGACGGGAGCGAGCACAAAATATCTCACGCAGTTCATATCATGTTAGAAAATATAAAGCATGCAATAGAGTAAGGTACATGAAATGCCGAAAGAAGAATGTATATGAAAAATAGTAGAGATTTGATAACAGGAAATATCTATATATGATAAGTAAGAACTGTAAGCCTACTGTGATTTAGAGTACAATATGGTTATATAAACGGTCTAGGAAAATGCAATGGTAACTCCATTGTACGTGGGTGTACAATAGACATATACAATAGTTATACAATCTTGTATAATAGGATTTGATTATATAACCAATTCTACTCCCCCTCTCCAATCAGTACACAAGGATCCACTCTAGTTACGTTATCTTGCACAATAGTGTACAATGTTATAAAATGGATGTACAATATTATACAATAGATGTACAATGTTATACAATAGTTGTACAATGTTATACAATAGTGTATAATGGTCTATCCCTGGGACTCATGTGATACTGAGAGTACAATATGCACAAGGAGTATACAAGGATATGGGTATTCAATAAATACAATATGTAAGTGAAACGCACATTACAATATGTATCTAGTGAATACAAGGGGATAACATCTCAAAAGAAGATCCGTATAGTACCAATCCGTGATAACAATCGTGTCAGCATCAAGTACAGTAATCTAGAGCATGAATGTAAATCCAGACAAGTATAAAACGGTCAGAGAATGTACTCGCCTCGTATCTGAATGTCTGAAGTAAATGTACTGTCCGAGATGAGGTACCTGACTCCTAGTTAGAGCAACACAAGTCAAGATGTACACAGGGAATGATAAATATAATCTACAATGCATCTGCATGCTGTCTAGGTCAAACTAGACTAAAGTCAACACTTGGTCAACTCCAGTCAACTAGACTAGTCAAACTAGGTCAACTAGGTCAAGTCCTACCCCAACAAGTCTAATAAGTCTCACTAGGCCTAACCAAGCCTAGTCTAGCAATCACACACCAATCACAAGGCTATACAAGCCAAACACAAGCACATATCAAGACACATCCTATTCATGCATATTCAACATTATATATATATAAAAAGAGAGGAAGGAACTAACATGTAAGCTATGTGTGTGTGTGAACATGGATGTGTACATGAAGAGAGAATTCAACACTAGGCCCTATATCTTTGTACCCACATATATACTTATCTATATACACACACACACACACACATATATATATATATATATATATATATATATATATATATATATATATATATATATATATATATATATATATATATATATATATATATATATATATATATATACATACATACGCAATAGGATATGTGCCTAAACACATAGTTATCACACATATAGAAATTCCTTACACTTTACACATATATACACATAGGTTAGTATATCCATATGCCCACATATTATATATATAATCACACACCTTCATATATTATAGGATACTAATACATATATATACCCTATACACCATTTCAAGTTTCCATATTAGATACCAAATACAATACACAAACTTATATATATATATATATATATATATATATATATATATATATATATATATATATATATATATATATATATATATCTACAGTAGGAGTAGGTTATAGAGAAGGGGAAAACTTAAGTGTTCAAGTATATGTGTGTGTATTAGTGATAGAGTGATCTGTGAGAGTGTCCATGTGTGTGTGAAACAGTGAGTGAACTGCGAAAGGGGCTGTCCTAGAGTGACAGGGAGCTGGTGTGTGTGTGTGTGTGAAGAGTGAGTGAGAGAGACTAGAGTGAACTGTGTGTGTGTGTGTGTGTGTGTGTGTGTGTATCTGTGTTAGCAGAAAACTGTGAAGTGTGTGAGACTATGTGGGTGAGTGAGTGTGTATGAGAGGAAAATCTGAGATCATAATGTGTATGTGTGTGAGAGAAAATGTGCATGAGTGTTTGTGTGCAGGAAAAAAAAATATAGAACAGTGGAATGAAAAGGAGGAAAGTGCACAGGAAACTGTGAGAGGGAGCCCCAATCCAAACACCATATCTCAGATTTCAATATCCAAAACAAACTCAGTTTTAAGGAAAATGATTCCCACTGAAATCTCAGTTTTGTGCAACAGGAAAAATCAGTGAAAAAGAAGGAAAAAACAATTCATGAACCCCTTATACTCTCAGGTATTGTGAAATCAGTATTTGAGTTCATAACACTCTGAAATCAGAGTTCAAACAACTCATAAAATCACATTAAAACCATTCAAACAGTCCCCTAGCTAAACATCCAGATTTCGAGCCCAACCCACATCCAAATCAATCCAAAATTGACACACTACTAGGAATCATGTATGCATATTAGAGTCTTAATTGCATGTAATTAGCAGTATAGATTAGGTAAAAATTGATGCTAAAACTCATTTTAGAAATCTGGAAAACAGGATACATAGGACTGTTTCACAATTTTTAGGAAAATAGGGAAGTTGGCATTTAACAATCTAAATCAAATTAAAATAATGAACTAATGGTTGGTAAAGTATAAACACATTACATACGTGTTGTGTGATGAGTTTGTGTCCACCAAAGTGGACACAAACGTGTCCAATCCAACAAAACCAAAAACAAGTAAACAGGACACACACTGGAAAACAGCCTCGTGCGGGTGTGCACGCGTGTCGTGCACCCGACACAGGCCAACCTAGGCCTCGTGGTCGTGTCCCCACTTAGGCTAGGTCTAGGTGCACGTGTCTAAGTGTCTGTATCGTGTCCACAGTGTCGCGTGTCAGAGAATTTGAGCCATATCAGTGACTAATTACACTGTACACAGTGTCAGTGTATTCCCCGTGCGCGGTCGATATCTCTCTAACCAGTGCACGAGACCTGGTGAAATTTGGGGAGCATGGTGACAGAACATGCCCCAACAATCCCACCAAATTTTGTGTCAAGGCAAGCCGTGTCGTGTCCTGTAGGGACCCCGAGCAGCAGGGGATCCAATCTCGAGCGCGCACGAGCGTGTCCCCGTGTCCAAACTGACACGACACCACACCAATATCACCTCAGTCCATAAGAAATAGGTAAGCGACAACAAAATAGCAATTTCCATTCAAATAGATTTCGTAAATGACCCAAAAAGTTTCTTTGAGGCATTTACACAAACACATTCCTAGGGACACTGATACGTGTCCAAATAGGACACGAAACTGATGCAATCCGACACGAAACCAATGCTGACACTTAGGGCACTCCTAGGGTTCCCTAAATATGAAAACAAATCAAAATTTCATGGAGAAATGGAGGAGTTACCTATGGGTAAACTTTCAAGAAAAAATCTCTTTTTCTATAGCTCTTCTCTTGATGTCCCAATCCACTCAAATCACATCAAACTGAAATGGAACATTAATGACAACAAGAATAGGTATATTAGAACCTAATGGAAGAGATATGAATGAAAAAGGAAGAGGAAAGGAATTCTAGGAATTAATTGTAATAGGAAACAAACCTTGTTCTCTAACTTGAGCTTTCCTAAAAAGAGGCAAGCCTAAAATTTAGGAGAGTATTTATAGGGTGATGTTCCCAATGATGATATGGTGGCTGGCCACTTAGTCTAGGGCTTAGGGTTTTAGAATTTGTCTTGGGCTTTGGGCCAAACTACAAGGCTATGAGCTAAATGATTTATCAAAGGCTCTAAATCATAAGCCATGACTTATGACTTTCTAATTCTTATTGCTAACTAGAGTCTAATGACCAAACCAAGGATTAGCTTAGGTTAGACTAGAGTCATATAACCTAACCAAGTCCATACTAACTAGGGTTAGCTTCTAGGTTGGTCTACAAGGGTCAAAACTAGTCAAAAATCAATCTAGTCCAAACAATTCCAAAATAAATTCTAAAAATTCCCATAAATTCAAATAAATTATAATAAATACAAATGATCTTAAAATATCAAAAATACCCTAATCACATGGCTAGGCTCTAGGGTAGGCAGTATCTACTGTTCACTAGCAAAACACCAAAAATCACAAGTCATGAATTCAAATAGTTTAAAAAATAGTTAAAAATCACTACAAATCATAATAGAAAATAAATACCATTAAATAATAATTATAATTACAAAATTTCAAAATTACCCTCTTCTGGAAAACTGGGTGTTACAATCCTACCCACCTTATAAAAATTTCGTCCTCGAAATTAAGATGATCGCACCCCTTCTAGGTCAAACATAGTCAAGGGTCAATCACTAGTCAATTTTCTCAACACCCTAGTACTTGGTCATCAGCTGGTCAACTTCTTAGGATTTACCTATGCTAGCTACCTAGTGTTGGCAACTAGGGATTAGCAAAGAAAACTCTATAATAGACTAGCTCTTAACTTTCCAATCCTATCAAGTCACCCATAACTAAATACCTACAAGCTAAGCACACCAATCCCAATTACCACATATACATATATGCTCAAGAACAACAACCCATCACATATATCCTAAGTATATCATCTATATATATAGACCTCTTAGTCCTAGGTGAAACTACAACTATGCTCAAGGGCAGGCTCTGGTCACTGGGTCCCTTACTGGAAGGGTAAAGGAAAACTATAATAAATCATCAAGATTGTATGGCATACTAACATCCTATACGTAACTGGTTGGTATCATAATAACAGGGAATTATCTGCAATGGGTTACTATTCTAGCACCAATGCTAACTATCACCTCTAGGGTACAGACACTCTACAAGTCACCATATCTATATACTACGAAGGAACTACCTATGAACAAGCTCTACAAACTAAATATCCCTACTCCTAAGTCATTTATAACAATAAAAGGGTATGATGTTTTAAACCTTCTCAAGATACAATCTGCTAATCATATGCGTCTGCCCAAAATCATGTTGTCTAGAGTCTTCATCATGCTAGTGAGCAAGGCTACGATAATCACAGAGTCCTTGACTAAGGTACGTACCTCTAGGTTCATGGTATTTAAAATTTTCGTATTGCCGCATGCGATGGCAAAAACCTTAAATTCCCATACCCAAGAAATACATCCGAAATCTGACTACATGTCCTCGCTATGCCAACTAACACGACTATCGAAGATTCTAGATCCAATAATTTAGGTGACCTAGCCCATATGATTTATCTCAGAAGAAAATCAATATAACACCAAAAACAACAGGACAAAATTGATAAATCAACAAGGAACAGGGAGAATCGAATTTCAAGACAGCTATAAGAGGCAATTGCAGAAATGAAATCAAAAGAACGGAACCTTGCAACTAGATCTCCAACGGCCTGTGCATCCTTGACTGTCCTGACGATAGCTCGCCCTGCTAGTTTTCCCTGGTCTGCTGCTGATGCTGCATTAATCACCGCAGCTGAGAGAAATCAGAAATGATGGGAGAAAATCTCTGTACAGATAGAGGTGCACCTCCAATGTAGCAGAAACGCCAACCTGAGTCGGCACAACAAAAACTGCGATCTCGAGGCCCTGATGAACAGGACGAGAGGTGGCCAGCCTCTCGATAGTATTCCCCGAACCGAAGCGATGAGATCGTGTCTTCATAACCATCATAAAAATAGATCAAAACAAGAAGCAATTTCTGAGAATGAAGCAAAAAAAATTCAAAGGAGGACAATTTATATTCAAGGGAAGTCAATAAGCAACAATTTTGACAAAAGGAATCTGATTAAGAGTTTTTCCTAATGTGATTGAGTACCTCCAAGTTAGAGCAACACAAGTTAAGATGTACACAGGGAATGATAAATATAATCTACAATGCATCTGCATGCTGTCTAGGTCAAACTAGACTAAAGTCAATACTTGGTCAACTCCAGTCAACTAGACTAGTCAAACTAGGTCAACTAGGTCAAGTCCTAGCCCAACAAGTCTAATAAGTCTCACTAGGCCTAACCAAGCCTAGTCTAGCAATCACACACCAATCACAAGGCTATACAAGCCAAACACAAGCACATATAAAGACACATCCTATTCATGCATATTCAACATTATATATATATAAAAAGAGAGGAAGGAACTAACATATAAGCTATGTGTGTGTGTGAACATGGATGTGTACATGAAGAAAGAATTCAACACTAGGCCCTATATCTTTGTACCCACATATATACTTATCTATACACACACACACACACACACACACACACACACACACACACACACACACACACACACACACACACACATATATATATATATATATATATATATATATATATATACATACGCAATAGGATATGTGCCTAAACACATAGCTATCACACATATAGAAATTCCTTACACTTTACACATATATACACATAGGTTAGTACATCCATATGCCCACATATTATATATATATATATAATCACACACCTTCATATATTATAGGATACTAATACATATATATACCCTATACACCATTTCAAGTTTCCATATTAGATACCAAATACAATACACAAACTTATATATATATATATATATATATATATATATATATATATATATATATATATATATATATATATATATATATATATATATATACAGTAGGAGTAGGTTATAGAGAAGGGGAAAACTCAAATGTTCAAGTATATGTGTGTGTGTGTGTGTATTAGTGATAGAGTGATCTGTGAGAGTGTCCATGTGTGTATGAAACAGTGAGTGAACTGCTAGAGGGGCTGTCCTAGAGTGACAGGGAGCTAGTGTGTGTGTGTGTGAAGAGTGAGTGAGAGAGACTAGAGTGAACTGTGTGTGTGTATCTGTGTTAGCAGGAAACAGTGAAGTGTGTGAGACTATGTGGGTGAGTGAGTGTGTATGAGAGGAAAATCTGAGATCATAATGTGTATGTATGTGAGAGAAAATATGCATGAGTGTTTGTGTGCAGGGAAAAAAATACAGAACAGTGAAATGAAAAGAAGGAAAGTGCACAGGAAACTGTGAGAGGGAGCCCCAATCCAAACACCATATCTCAGATTTCAATATCCAAAACAAACTCAGTTTTAAGGAAAATGATTCCCACTGAAATCTCAGTTTTGTGCAACAGGAAAAATCAGTGAAAAAGAAGGGGAAAACAATTCATGAACCCCTTATACTCTCAGGTATTGTGAACTCAGTATTTGAGTTCATAACACTCTGAAATCAGAGTTCAAACAACTCATAAAATCACATTAAAACCATTCAAACAGTCCCGTAGCTAAACATCCAGATTTCGAGCCCAACCCACATCCAAATCGATCCAAAATTGACACACTACTAGGAATCATGTATGTGCACATATTAGAGTCTTAATTGCATGTAATTAGCAGTATAGATTAGGTAAAAATTGATGCTAAAACTCATTTTAGAAATCTGGAAAACAGGATACATAGGACTGTTTCACAATTTTTAGGAAAATAGGGAAGTTGGCATTTAACAATCTAAATCAAATTAAAATAATGAACTAATGATTGGTAAAGTATAAACACATTACATACGTGTTGTGTGATGAGTTTGTGTCCACCAAAGTGGACACAAACGTGTCCAATCCAACAAAACCAAAAACAAGTAAACTGGACACACACTGGAAAACAGCCTCGTGCGGGTGTGCACGCGTGTCGTGCACCCGACACAGGCCAACCCAGGCCTCGTGGTCGTGTCCCCACTTAGGCTAGGTCTAGGTGCACGTGTCTAAGTGTCTGTATCGTGTCCATAGTGTCGCGTGTCAGAGAATTTGAGCCGTATCAGTGACTAATTACACTGTGCACAGCGTCAGTGTATTCCCCGTACGCGGTCGATATCTCTCTAACCAGTGCACGAGACCTAGTGAAATTTGGGGAGCATGGTGACAGAACATGCCCCAACAATCCCACCAAATTTTGTGTCAAGGCAAGCCGTGTCGTGTCCTGTAGGGACCCCGAGCAGCAGGGGATCCAATCCCGGGCGCGCACGAGCGTGTCCCCGTGTCCAAACTGACACGACACCACACCAATATCACCTCAGTCCATAAGAAATAGGTAAGCGACAACAAAATAGCAATTTCCATTCAAATAGATTTCGTAAATGACCCAAAAAGTTCCTTTGAGGCATTTACACAAACACATTCCTAGGTACACTGATACGTGTCCAAATAGGACACGAAACTGATGCAATCCGACACGAAACCAATGCTGACACTTAGGGGACTCCTAGGGTTCCCTAAATATGAAAATAAATCGAAATTTCATGGAGAAATGGAGGAGTTACCTATGGGTGAACTTTCAAGAAAAATCTCCTTTTCTATAGCTCTTCTCTTGATGTCCCAATCCACTCAAATCACATCAAACTGAAATGGAACATTAATGACAGCAAGAATAGGTATATTAGAACCTAATGGAAGAGATTTGAATGAAAAAGAAAGAGGAAAGGAATTCTAGGAATTAATTGAAATAGGAAACAAACCTTGTTCTCTAACTTGAGCTTTCCTAAAAAGAGGCAACCCTAAAATTTAGGAGAGTATTTATAGGGTGATGTTCCCAATGATGATATGGTGGCTGGCCACTTAGTCTAGAGCTTAGGGTTTTGGAATTTGTCTTGGGCTTTGGGCCAAACTACAAGGCTATGAGCTAAATGATTTATCAAAGGCTCTAAATCATAAGCCATGACTTATGACTTTCTAATTCTTATTGCTAACTAGAGTCTAATGACCAAACCAAGGATTAGCTTAGGTTAGACTAGAGTCATATAACCTAACCAAGTCCATACTAACTAGGGTTAGCTTCTAGGTTGGTCTACAAGGGTCAAAACTAGTCAAAAATCAATCTAGTCCAAACAATTCCAAAATAAATTCTAAAAATTCCCATAAATTCAAATAAATTATAATAAATCCAAATGATCCTAAAATGTCAAAAATACCCTAATCACATGGCTACGCTCTAGGGTGGGCAGTCTCTACTGTTTACTAGCAAAACACCAAAAATTACAAGTCATGAATTCAAATAGTTTAAAAAAAATAGTTAAAAATCACTACAAATCATAATAAAAAATAAATACCATTAAATAATAATTATAATTACAAAATTTCAAAATTACCCTCTTCTAGAAAACTGGGTGTTACAAGGCAGAATTGGCTCGCTTGAAGGCGGAGAGGGAGCAGTTGATCACAGCTTGCGACCAGCTTCTAACGTAGAGCTCAATTTTGGAGGAGCAAGTCTTCGGTGCTGAAGCTACTATCAAAAGCATTAATGAAGCCAAGGATAAGATGATAGCTACTTTCGTCGACTTCTCCCATATTTGTACTCTGGAAGCTCGACGGACTATGGCTACTGCCACTATGCTGAGCTCTCGCGAGAAGCACCTAACGGAGCTACAAAAATTACTTGAAGATGTCTCTGCTCCACCTTAGGTAAATAAAGAATTTTTGTAATCTTCTATCTTTTTTATTCTGTAATGTTTACAAAAAATGAATAAAATATTAGTTTTGTGGTCCTATCATTTATTTTGAAATTAAACAATAGGTATGAAATAGAAAACACTTATCAGAGGTAATATGAACATGACAAGTCTTCTAAACTCAATGAATTATATCTATCCAGAGGTAATGTGGACATGATAGATAATGAATCTCGTTTTCTGTTTAGAATATACGATACTATCAGAGGTAATATGAACGTGACAGATCGTAATAACTCAAAGAAAAATAGATTAATATCTATTCAGAGGCCATAAGGACATGATAGATAGGAAAAGAAATGGACTTAATATTTATTCAGAGGTCATAACAACATGATAAATAATAAATCCCCCTTTTTTAGCTGGTAAGACAGAAAATCAAAATTCTCTTATATGAGACAAAATAATCAGCTTAACCAAACATTGGTAGCTGGAGAATAAAGAAAAAATTTAGATATAATATTTCTTCAAGAATTTGCCATTAATTGGCATCATGAGCAAATCTCCATTCGGTTTAGACAACCTATAGGTACCATTGGAGAATACCGACTCAACTACATAAGGACCTTCCTATTTTGCTTAGAATTTTTCTTTGCTCTTATAAGTCATCACCATCGGTCTTCGAATAGCTAGAACTAGCTCACCGACTTTAAATACTCTCTCTTTAACTTTACGATTGAAAGTTCGAGATATGCGGGCTTGATATAGCTCAATATGTTGTTGCGCTTGAAGACGCTTCTCGTCCATTCCTTCGAGTTCTTGGATTCGTAAGCGATCATTATTATCTGTAGTTAGCTCATTAGCAATGGCTATTCTAAGAGATGGAATATGGATTTCCAGTGGAAGAACAGTAGAATCGAAATGATCGTCTCTTGATTGATGCAGCTTCTTTTAGATCTTCAGGTAAAATACCATGAACCGCAAAATCAATGAATGGAATTCTCCAATCTCTTTGTTGAGAACTTGATTCTGTAGTATAACTCTGTTCAATATGCAAGTTATTCTTTACACAGTATAAGTC
Organism: Iris pallida; assembly: GCA_029216955.1. NCBI lineage: Eukaryota > Viridiplantae > Streptophyta > Magnoliopsida > Asparagales > Iridaceae > Iris > Iris pallida. The sequence continues at coordinate 4,526,485 of JANAVB010031818.1, forward strand.
TCGATCCAACAAAGTAATGGTATTTTGTCTTCTGATTGGAACGGCTAAGTCTGCAGCTAAACTAGCAAGAGCATTAGCTTCCAAATTTTGAGAACGTGGTACGAATTCAATAAAGAAACCTTTAAATGAAAGAACCAATTCGATTACCACTTGATGATAAGGAGTGAGGTCAGGATTTCTGACTTCGTATGTCCCTCTGACCTGATTTACAATCAGTTGAGAGTCTCCATAAGCTTCCAGGAATTCAATGTCCAATTATTTTGCTACTTGAAGACCAACCAGCAGGGCATTATATTCTGCCACATTGTTGGAGCATGGTTCATTAGGAGAATAAGCACGGTATATGACCAATTTATCAGGAGAAACCAAGACGATGCCTACTCCAGAGACAATATTACCTTTAGGTCCAACCCGCGATGCTCCATCAAAATATAGTTGCCAAATATCGTCCTTCAAAGTCATGTTGTAATCCACGACTTCATCTGGAATGTCCTCATGTAGCTTATATATTTCAGGTATAGGGTGAGCTGCTAAGAAATCAGCTAATGCTTGACCCTTCACTGATTTTTGAGGTACATAGACCATATCATAAGGAGTAAGCAACATCGCCCAGGTGGCTAATCTGGAGTTAAGAATGCTTGATTTTCTCATCAATACCCGAATAGAATTTATTCTGGAGATGACATGAATAATCTGTCCTGACACATAATGTCGTGTCTTTTGAACAGTAAAAACCAAGGCCAGACATTCTTTCTCCACAGGAGTATACCTGTGTTCAGCTCCGACCATCATTCGGCTAAGATAATAAATTGCTTGTTCATGATCTTTATCACTTTTCTGTACAAGAAGAGCACCAAGTGAATGATCCAAGGCTCGAACATAGAGCAAAAATAGTCTTCCCACCACTGGGGGTACCAAGACAGGTAAATTTGTAAGGTATTATTTGATGTCATTGAAGGCTTTCTGACATGGTTCATCCCAGACAAAAGATACACCTTTCTTTAATAGTCGAGAGAAAGGTTGACATCTTCCAGAAAGATTGGATATAAATCTCCTGATATAAGCAATACAACCTTGGAAGCCACATAGTTCTTTTAGATTGCGTGGAGAACGTATTTCAAGATTGCTTTGATTTTGTCAGGATCAACATGGATACCTTGAGAAGTGATGACAAATCCCAAAAACTTGCCACTGGAAACCCCTAAAAAAGACTTAGTGGGATTCATCTTCAGTTGATGTTGACGTATCAACTCAAATACTGTCTTTAAGTCTTGAATGTGATCATCTTTTGATCGACTTTTGACAGCAATGTCATCCATATAACATTCAACTATTTTTCGTAGATGTTCTTGAAAGATGTTGCTCATAGCCTGTTGATATGTAGCACCGACATTTTCCAGACCAAACGGCATAACCGTATAGTAGTAAACTCCAAGGGGTGTACGAAAAACAGTATGCTTTTCATCTCCTGGATGCATCTTAATTTGATTGTATCCTGAAAATCCGTCCATGAAAGACATGCGTTCAAAACCACATATATTGTCTATCATGACATCGATAATCGGAAGTGAAAATTCGTCCTTTGGACAAGCTGCATTAAGATCCTAAAAATCTATACAAACTCGAACTTTTTCGTTCTTCTTCATAACAGGAACAATGTTGGCAACCCAGTCTGGGTGTTGTTCTTCACGAACAAAGCCACATGTGATCAGCTTTTTGACTTCTGCTTCAATTACATCCATCATATCTGGTCGAAAATGCCGCTGCTGTTGTTTTACAGGCTTGGCATTAGGAAGAATATTGAGTTTATGAGTAGCAACTTTAGAATCTAGACCCGACATATCCTCATAACTCCATGTAAAGATATCAATATATTCTTTAATCAGTTGTATTAACTCTTCCTTTTCATCCTCAAAAAGATTTTTACTGATGAATATTGGCTTAGACGTAGTTCCGTCTCTAACGTCAATCTAGATGATTTCATCTTCTGTAGATGGCTATCGCTGTTCAAAATGAAGCTCCCACTGAGTGTCCATTTGTTGTGCCCAAGGGTCATTTTCGAATGGCTCAGATTCACCATCGATTTGGACCATGTTGACTGAGAATACATACTTAGATTCATCATAATAGTCTCCTCCAGAATATGAGGATTGTAAAAAACTGGAAGAACATTCTTCTTTCATATCTTCTTTGTACATGTGGGATGGATCGAATTCGATGAATTGAATTTCTTCCGAATCTGAGGATTGTGAAGAACTTGAAAAAAATTCTTCTTGTATATCTTCATTAAACATGTGGGATGGATCGTATCCCAACCCATGATGAGTTTTTTGGTAAAACGGATCACCACATAATGGTAATCGTCTGCCTTTGCCTTGATTTAGACCTTGCATAGTCTTCAAATCATATCCCATATTCTGGATAATCTTAGAAGATTGTTGACTTTATTTGTCAATTCGGATTCTTTCTTTATCTTTCTCTCTAAGATCATCTGTCTGAGCAACATGGATATTCATAGCCAGGCCAAACACAATTTGACGCTTGTTTTTCTTATTAGACGGAATCACAAAATAATATTCTTCATGGCGTCTATAAGTCACACAAGCTTGTGATGATGAGGCTACAGGAAGAAGATAGGAAGAAGATGTTAGGAACCTTTGAGCATAGGGTCCAACATCGACATGAGGAGGAAAAGAATTTTCCTTATGATTAATGTATAAAGTTTCCTCTGTATCTATGTCATTTTTATGTTGATGACTTTGATTATCAGCAGATAAAGTAATTCTTTCAATAAATTTGACAGCCATGTACTCCAAAAAGAAATCTTCATTAATATTAGAAAGTACAGAATGATCAATATTTACATCATTTACAAATTGACTACTACGCTTTGGATTGATCATTAACGGACCGTCATTCGTCTTCCGCGTAGACTTACCAAGGTTGATGATCAGTGGCTCTGGCTCATTCATACGAGAAGTACGTCCCTTGACCTTGATCATGAGATATTGAACTTGGCTCTTGACTGGAATCTTCACAGATTCCTCAGATGAAGCTCGAGTTCTTCCTTTAACCTTGATCATCAGAGGTTGACCATTGACAGGTTGGGGTTGGATTCGGCCTTTGACTTTAATCTTCAAAGGTTGCTCTTCCGAAAGATCTTCATTGACAGATTGATCTTCGACAGGTGATTGATCTTCGACCATATCCGATATATCCTTCACATGCTCCTATTTATAGAGTATTGAGTCAGAGAAATAGGCTTCAACACCCTTAAAAGGATTGATATCTGTAAATTCGGTCTTCATAATCCCTTGAGAATCCACGTACTTGAAGCATTGGTGGAGAGTTGAAGGTACGATATTATGCTCATGTATCCAATGTCTTCCAAGAAGGATGTTGTAAGATACATCTGAGTTGATAACATAAAAGGTCGCCATAGTTCGAAGATCACCTATCTGAATCTTCAGACGAATCTTCCCTAATGGTTTACTCTTTTCAGATTTGAAACCAACTATTGTAGTACTAGTGTAAGTCAAATCACTAGTAGGAATCCTCAAGGGTCGTAGCATACTCTAAAGAATAATGCTAATAGAAGACCCATGATCAATATAAATCTTGTCAATTTCAGTAGATTCAATATACCCTGTATAGCACAGAGGCCTGTCGTGCTTATTATGCTTTAACAGCATATCTTCTTGTGTGAAGATAATGTTAGGAATTGCTTCCATCACACTATGACATTGTGGACACGACACTGGTATATTATCAGGACTCTTGAGTTGAGCTAAGCATGAGTCTGCTTGTAGCAAAGCTTCGCTCAAAGTTTCTCGACTTTCTTTAGAAAGACGAAGCAGCTCAAAGATCGAAAGTCTAGCCGGAGTATTAGCTAATTGAGCTAGAATATCGAACTTGTAGGGTTTCATTATTACCCCTTGATTTGAAGCAGATTTCAATGAAACGTCAAAGCGTACCACTTTCTGTTTCCCTTTCTCAACTATAGATGGTTTAGAAGGTCTTACATCAGCAGGAACATGAGATGGTTGAGCTGGTAGTATTTCAGTAACGTCCTCCGCTTCTTTCGAAGTTTCCTCATAATCTTTATGGTACTCTTTTCCAGATCTCGTACCCGCAAAGTTTTCTTCTTCCGACTCAGGAGAATAAAGTACCATATTACAGGTTTTGTTCTTCTTTCCCTTAGTCTTCTTCTTACGAGGATTTTTATGAGGGACCTCAAAATCCAATCCAACAGTGGATTTTTGACTTAGAATTTGTAAAGGAAGTCGCATTCCTTTACCATAGTTCAAACCTTCTGCCTTCTGAAAGTCATAGCCCATCTTTTTCATGAGATGGACTGATTATTGACTGTACATGTGAATGGGTAGCGGACTTTCAATAGATAGTTTAACAGAGAAAGAAGAAAAAAAACCTATACAACCATAGGAGAAGGAGACATAGAAACCTCTGTAGCTATAGGAGAAGGAGGAATACTCAGGACAGGAGGAAAAATCCCTACAGGAGATTTCTCATAAGCAGCAAAGACTTGTTGTGCCCTGTATAAGGGGACACTACTCATTACTAAGCATTGCTGATGAGTAAGTTTGAGTTTGGTAGAAGGAGCTAAACTTGAAAGGCATATATTCAAACCCCTCAACCTATCCTCCAAAGGAATTCCATCCCAAAGATGATCCAAATCATCCTGATCTGGAGTAACAACATGAGAAATCATATTGCAGGTTTTGACTTTCCTACCTTTTTTGGATTTTGAAGTATTACCTTCATTCTCCATTTCAGGTACTAAATCAGGATATACCCACATGATTTCACCATTTTTTAATGTGAGAGGCAATAATCTTTCACTTTACTCTCTAGCAGGCAGAAGATTTACAATTTTTATTATCGTCTTAGGGATTGGGACAATTCCATCTGGAACTTGCTGTGGAGAAAAACCTCCAAATTGAAGAGAAATCATATTAGTTGTAACTGTATGCTCATCATTGGTTAAAGCGATGGCATTAGCATTTATCAACTCTTGGATTTTCTTCTTTAAGACATAGCAAGCCTTGGTAGGATGATTTATGTATCTATAATAGATACAATATTTGGGATTGTAAGTCAGATTCACCTCATTAGGCCTTTTTGGCTCTGGAATCTGGAGTTTGCCACTCTTTACAAGACATTAGAATATCCCTGGGATATCACTGTCATCAAAAAAGTATTCTTCTTTTGGTTTGGAAGACTCCGGATTATTTGGCATCATTTTAGATTTTGAAAGATTAACCACTAGGGTTTCCTTCCCTTTCCTATTGCGATTGTCGGAATTATTGCCTGAAGAGCCTTTCTTTCCTTTGTCTTCTGAGGCAAAGATCATCCCGTGTTCACGAGCCAACCTACCATCGGTTTCGGCTGAAATTGCTGCTATAATGAACGAGGCCCAATCTGTGAATTGAGAGCCCGTAAAGACAGCAATGGATGGTCGCAGATTCATTTTGCACGTATCAATCAATGCTGAATCTGGCATACCAGGAGGCATTTTCAAAGTTGCATGTCGAAAACGTTCAATGAACGTCCGGGTATCTTCTTTCTCCTTTTGTTTGATTTCTACTAAGGAGGACATATTCATGTCCATACCTCCTTCATAAAAGCGGGAGAGAAACATTGCTTTAAACTCGTCAAAAGACGATATACAATTGTCGGGTAGACTGCGATACCAGTCATAAGCTGAACCCGTCAAACACCCGATGAAAACTCGGGTGAGAAGAGCATCATTCTTCTGTAAATGCACAGTCATAATATCAAAGTAATTGATATATTGACTAGGAGAGGCCTTTCCATCAAATAACACCATCGACTGTGGCTTGAATTTTTGAGGAAAAGGTACATCATTCCAGTGAGGAGGATAAGGTTCCTTAATCCCTAACCTCTGAAGTTGATCCTTGTGCTTCAGAACTTCAAACTGTGCTTTTAGCTCCCGTACTGCTTGAATAGCTTCACTGGTTTGAGGAAGCACATTTGATTGGATAGTGGCCGGATGTACCGTAACCCCCACCGGAGGTGGTACATCTTCTGGAATGAGAGGATCTAGAGATGTAAAATTTTGATTGACAACAAGCTTTTGACTAAGATTATTCAAGGGTACATCAACCCCTTGACTATCTTGAGTTTGTGCTGCTACCTGCACCGGAGTTACCATTGCTGGTTGAACAGTTTGCTGAATCATTATTATTTGATGCATACTTTGTATCATGGCAAGCATGTCCTTCAGTGATTGTTCAACTGCAGAAAGATGTTGCTCTTTATTAGCAGTTGGTGTCTCCGGTTTATCTCCGATAGCATAGGATTCAACCTTCCTTGAACATACAGTGGGATTGGTATAGAGGTATGAATCAACGCTATCAGTTTCGGACTCCAAAGACTGGGTACCCCCAGCTTCTGAATCTGAAGATTGTACCGATCTTTGAACTTTTGATCAAGTATTTTGATATACCCCTTCAAAAGTATCAAGAAGTCGGTTAAATTGTTGTTGGCTTGAAGTTCGGGACAAATTGTGTCTTGGACGTCGTCCTCTGTTGGTATGAGATGCCATGTTGACCGACGCATATGACAACTCATATTCTTGGTCATCAACTTGTTGTTGAGGCACATTATAGCTTAATCGATCAAAAACTGACCGTTTAGAAGCCGAACAGCAACACTTGATTACAATCTGGTGACACTCACAATGGTGATTTTCTTGAGGGAGTGTCACAGGAGATTTTCTGTTTTTACGCTTTTGTACGAGTAACTTGCGTAAATCAGAAGGAGTAGAGGGAGTAGTCTTCTTTATTATTTTTAGGACAGAGAAACGTTTAGTCCCTTGTGTATAAAGAAGATTACTGGCTGTATTAGTAGAACCAAATTGTATATTTTTACGCGCTTGGAGTTGCGTGCGTAAATCTTGCAATTTTTGTGCACAAAGGACTCCATCAGCATTACGCGTAATTTGAAGGTTTGGTACCTTGCGTAAAGCAGTATAAGAAGGCTGTTGGTAGAAAACTGAAGCTTTACCAACAATAGGATTTTTGTTTTTATGCTGCGTGTATGCAGGCAAATTTACTTTAGATGCAAAGGCATCATTGTGAACTTTATCTACGCTGTCACCGACTGGAGATTTACCTTTACGCATAGGACGTAAAACATGAGTATCTGCCACGTCACAGACGGGAGATTTTCCTTTACGCGTGGAACGTAAAGCTTGGGAGTCAACCATGTCACAGACGGGAGACTTATTTTTACGCGCAGAGCGTAAAGCTTGGGAGTCTACCACGTCACAGACGGAAGACTGATTTTTACGCACAGAGCGTAAACATTGATTTTTATGCACAGAGCGTAAAACTTGGGAGTCTACCACGTCACCGACGAAAGACTAATTTTTACGCCCAGGGCGCATCACTGAAGTAGAGACTGCCTCGTCACAGACGAGAGCCTCTACAACAGGAGTGGGAAGGATTCCTTTGCCTTCCAAGACAGCAGGGAGATCCGATGATGCTTTGGACTTAGGAATCCAAACTTTTCGCACCTTCCGCGATTTTTGAACATTGGAGTAGCGAGTACTACCCCCAGTTCGGAGCATTTCTTCGTAAGCAGTCTGGTCGAAGTGAACAACCAGAGTCTTCTTTGTCGATCTGACCGACACATCATCTTATTGAGCAATTGCCTTCTTGTCATAGGAGAAGGTGATCCCCAGCAGAGTCGTCATTTTGTTTCACTTAACAAAATGCCTAAAATTGAGTTTTGAAAGAAAACTAGAAAAAGTACAAAAGTATAAATTGTTTCTAGAAAGTATTGCTATGGAAGTCTGATCTGAGAGCGAACACTTTGTTCCTTGGACCATACGATGATGATGAAAAAAACTGCTTGAGGAAGATGAACAGTCGGAAGACCTAAGTCACCAAAAAAGTATCGAACAACGACACTGATGGTACAGTCGAATGCTTTCCTGCTTTGCTTCACCCTGTTCTCGAGAAAAAGTTAAAGAAATGCTTCTGGGAATATCACTCTGAAAGTATGAGTTTTCTCAGAATCTCCTCTCATGTCTCTCTCTTGATCTCTTGATCCTGTCTGTATTGAAAATAAGTCTATTTATAGACTAGACCCTCTGTGCGTAAAAAGCAATATAATCGGGTCTCTACGCAAGTAACTGTCACCCACGATGAGAATCATCCTCTACGCGTGATGACATGTGTCCCATGTAGAGTTTTAATCTCTACGCATGGTGACACGTGTCCCAGTACTTCAATAAAATAGGGAGAGCATGTACACACGTTCCTCGATAAATGTGGCATAAAAGCCACGTATGCAGACCACGTTCTCATGTAACCAGAAAAGATCGGGCGTAAAAATGACCCAGAATATACTTCCTGCGTAAAGTAGCAGACCGGACGTAAAATAGCCCAAAATAAACTTCCCGCAAAAGTAGTTGAAAATAGCCTTGAGCGTAAAATTAGCTCAAATAAACTTTACGCGCACAACAGCCTTGAGCGTAAAAAGCTCGAATAGCTTTCGTACGTAAAAGAAGCAATCTCTTGAGCGTAAAGTAGCCCATCTACACCCTAAACGACAAGTGTTGGGTTTGGTGTAAATCAAATCTTATCGACTTCTGTGCTGTCCTCTGTCAGAAAATTATTATGGCAGAACAGTATCACGCGCATTAAATGCATGATCTGACAGCCTGTCCCTCGCGTAAAAGCTTTGAGGATGACTATCGCGTAAAGCAGCTCGCGTAGAGTTTTACTCTGTTTGTCTTGCGTAAAGTCTGAGTTTGACTCTGTTTGACTTTTGTAAAGCTCTTAACTTTCTTTGACTTGGTCTATGAAGCACTTTTTATGCTCCTACAATGAGTAGCCTGGGAGTCAGTGGAAGTGGGAGCAACTGCAGGAGGTGGAACCTGTGCAGGCTGAGCTGGGCGACGATGCTCATGAAGATAGGCATGAGCAGCATCCTCAGCACAGTCCTCAAGACTGACCTCAAAATACTAAAATATGATAGGAAGATACATCGCGCATAGAAGGCGTCGCGAGGAGTTCTTGCGACAACGATCCATAGCGGAGAAGATAGTCTTGGGTAGACTGAAGGGAACATGAAAGTTAAGATGATAAATTGTCGAGAGTTCCATGTAAGAAATCTTATCTGTGCAGTATTCTTAGAAAGGATAGTGGAGAACACCATGCGATGGAGATCATAAAAGTAGTTGTTCATGTGTCAAAGACGAAGAGTGCCATGGGGTCTAGGATTCTGTTCACAGAGTGAATCACGAAAGGAATCAAAAGTTGTCCACTCGGGAAACTCAACAAATGTAATCTCTACAAGTGCTTTCCCGTCATTGGGTACGTGGAGAGTGATTGCGAGATCATCGGCATCGAACTCAATGTCGACTCCACCACTTTAGATTTTACCGTGCCTTTTGCAACCGAAAAATTACAATAAAACATACGAATGGCGTTTGTATAAAGAAAAAAAGTGGATTGAACTAACTCTAGCAAATGATGATATTGGAATACACTAGAGTGATCAGAAAATAATGTAAAGTTGATAGGAGCACCCGGACAGATTTTTCTCTTAAAAAATTTGTGAACCAAGAGTCCGAAGCTTCTTGGGACACAAAAATAAATTCATCGTAGAAATTTCCATCGGGTCTCGAAGGAATGTAAAGTGAAAAGGAGGCCGCCTCATGAGGGGTTGAGGATGAACCTTCATCAACCTTCCTCTTCTTTTGAGAAGAAATAGGTTGCTTGGGAGCCATATGAAAAATAGCACGGAAAGAAAAGAGAGAGATATACCGAAATTGATGGTGAACAGTGGAAGAGAACCTCGAGAGAGCTCTGAATCCGAAGTTTGAAAGCCTGAACAGCTTGGATGAGGGAGAACAAGGAGGTTAGGGTTTGGTTTTTCGGTAGGGTTTGGTGGTGCTTGAGGAAGAAGATGATGATGAAGAGATTTTAAATAGAAGAGGGGTCGGCTGTACAGCTTCTGTTCGAAATCCCCCAGACGAAGTTCGGTCCGAGTTCGGCCTGAACTCTGACCGAGTTCGGTCACTAGGGTTTCAAGGCAGAGTTGGAAACAGTGTGATAGTTTTTAACATAAATACGAAAATAATTTAGAAATAACTGTGTTGAAGAAAATAATTTAATATTTATTAATTAATTCCCATAAATTGCTATAGCTACTTTGGGTTAGCTGTAGGGTACGGATCCCAGCTAGCGGTAGTCCAAAGACTAGTACACCGTGTCGCTTCAGGTTATTTACGCTTGTGTAACAGACGGGCCCTTTCGACTTATAACCAAAACAAATTTAGCGAATTCATGTTCATTAAATAATTATATTATATTATATTATATTATCTCAACATCCAGAATTTCTAATTTTCTTCATATAAAGTTAAAACGATCTTCAGCCAATGGGTTTGTGAAGATGTCAGCTAGTTGATGTTTAGTATCAACAAATTCTAAAACAATATCACCTTGTAAAACATGGTCTCTCAAAAAGTGATGTCTAATTTCTATGTGTTTAGTGCGTGAATGACATATGGGATTCTTAGTGAGATTTACAGAGCTAGTGTTATCACAGTAAATGAGAATATGATGAAAGGATAATTAAAAGTCTTCCAGAGTTTGTTTCATCCATAAAATTTATGTACAACAACATCCTGCAGCTATATACTCAACTTTAGTAGTTGATAATGTAACTGAATTTTGTTTCTTAGAAAACCAGGAGACTAAGGACTTTCCTAGAAAATGACATGTACCGCTGGTACTTTTACGATCGACTTTGCATCTAGCAAAATCTACGTCCGAGTAACCCATCAGGTCAAACGAATCAGATTTGGGATACCAAAGACCGGTTGTTAAAGTTCCTTTAAGATATCGTAAGATACACTTAACAACACTTACATGTGATTCTTTAGGACAAGCCTGATATCTAGCACATAAACATACAACAAACATAATGTTTGGAAGACTAGCAGTTAAGTATAGTAAACTACCAATCATACCTATGTACTTACGTATGTCGGCCGGTGTACCGCTTTCATCTATATCAAGCTTTGTAGACGTTGCCATCGGAGTGCCAATAGGTTTGACATTTTCCATATCAAACTTCTTTAGCAAGTCTTTTGTATATTTGGCTTGATTAATGAATATCCCTTGTGAACTCTGCTAAATTTGCAGTCCAAGGAAGAATGTTAATTCTCCCATCTTGCTCATTTCGAATTCACTCTGCATACACTTAGCAAACTCGTTACATAGCATCTCATTAGTAGCTCCAAAGATTATGTCATCTATATATATCAGCACTAATAAAATATTTTTATCTAAAGATTTTATAAACAAAGTTGAATCAACCTTCCCTTTTGAAAAACTGTGTTCAAGTAGGAAAGAACTAAGGTGCTCATACCATGCACGAGGTGCTTGTTTGAGACCGTAAAGAGCTTTCCGAAGCTTGAATACGTGATCAAAAAATTTGAAATCTTCAAAGCCTGGAGGATGTTTTACAAAAACTTCTTCTTTTATAAAACCATTTAAAATCCACTTTTAACATCCATCTGAAAAAGTTTGAAACCATGAAAACTTGCAAAAGTACAAAGCATACGAATGGACTCTAATCTAGCAACTGGATCATATATCTCATCATAGTCAATGCCTTCTTCTTGATTATAGTCTTGAGCTACTAGACGTGCTTTGTTGCGTGTGACTGAGCCATTCTCATCTAACTTATTTCGAAACACCCACTTAGTACCAATGATCGGATGATCAATAGGTCTGGGAACAAGTTTCCAAACTTGATTCTGTTCAAACTGGTTAAGTTCCTCTTGCATAGCAGAAATCCAAAATTCATCAGAAAATGCTTCTAAAATATTTTTAGGTTCAATTTTGGAAATAAATGCAACATTTGCTATTACCAATTGTCTTGAGCTGGAACGAGTGCTTACGCCTTTTGACACATCACCGATTACCAGGTTTTCGGGATAGTCTGGTGTAAATCGCATACGTTTCGACAAGCTTTCCAGATATGACGTAGAGGTATCTTATGTTGTGGGAGTTTCTTCTTCATTGTCATTGTCGTATTGTCTTTTGACATTTAACTCATCGAACTTGACGTTGATTGATTCTTCAACAGTAAGCGATTTCTTATTGAATACTCTGTATCCTTTGCTTTTCGTCGCATATCCCAAGAAAATTTCTTCATCAAATTTTTCATCAAATTTTCCCAAGTTGTCTTTTTGTATTCTAACATTTTTGTCGATATCGCAAGTCGTGTGACTCGTTTACAAGTTCAAGTTTCCTATTCCTTCGATCCGATTTTTGCTTCATGGCGTAATCGTTTCGTTCGTCTCGATCGTTCGACCGACTTATAAATTTTTGTTCAACGTATCATTCATTGATACGAGTCCCGCCTTATCGTCCCAACCAATTTTTGGAGAATACTTGCATCAACACATCGTCATACAAATTTTCCAATCGAGTCTTGGTACTCCTCCGTTCGTTGTGGTCAAAACTTCCGTAAATCTCATATTGCATCGATCGAATCCATCGCACAAGTGGTGTAGCATATACCACTCTGAATTAAGCCATTTATTGCACATGTTGTATGGCATATACCACTTAGAATCAAGCCATTTCCGTCGTATCATACTCGGTATGAACCAACAATCTTTTTCGACTCACTATTTTCGCAGTGATCGTGCTTGATCACAACCGTAACTTTGATTAAATCAAAATTTGACATAATTCGGCTAATGTGTACATTCGCCAATACAAGTTCAAGTTCGATGTGCTGCCGAACGATTCGTTTCTATCGATTTATGATTTTTTGTTTCCATCCGTTGCACCGCGTGCAACGATTCATTTTTGATATCCGTTGCACTCCGTGCAGCGATTTTGCTTTGACACGCATTGCACCACGTGCAAAGATTTTACTTTCGATACGTATTGCCCATGTGCAACATTTTCTTTCTGATATGCGTTGCACTTTGTGCAATGATTTATTTCCGATAACTATTGCACCTCGTGCAAGTATTTATCTGTGACATTCAAAGCCAATACTCGAATCCGTTCAATACATTCGATATCAACTTTTATTATCCTTGCACGCATCATTCACACTTCAACTCGTTGCAATTTGATACATCAACATTTTATTTCACTCGTTACACTTCATGCAACTTTTTATTTCTCTCGTTGCACTTCATGCAACATTTTATTTTCCATTCACCTTTGTTGCATTGCAACATCGAACATCTCATTTCACATTTTTCAACTTGTTGCACTTGCAGCAACAATATTTCACGGCTCGTTGTACTCAATGCAACGAAACGTTTCACGATCTTTCTCAGCAAACATCATGTAATTTCCAAAACACATATGATAAAATTATATGATTTGTATTAGACTTATTGTATGGAATATCCAGTGCAGCATCGAGTAGAGTCAAGAGTGATTTGATGGTGGTGGGCAACTTTTAGAATTGTCATGAAGCGAGCGTCCAGAGAAAATTGAACCTAGAGCTCTGATACCAATTTGTCACGCTCCGACCCAGAAAATCGCTCATCCTCGCATCGATTTATCCGAATCATCGTCCTCACTGAAGCATGATGCCATACGAGTCTGGAGTTGCACTCGTACAAGACAAGATGACAAGTTCTCAAAAGGTTATCTTTGATTTGATATTAGCAACGGAAGAAAACAGAGTATACGAAACAATTCTCTTTATTGATAATGAACTGAGATTACAAAGGCTTTCAATAGCCCAACTGAATTTGCCAGATTGGCTATAACACTCAAGTTCTCTCTTATCCATAAAGGATTTTACCGTTCCATACATCATGCCTTCTATATCTCGGCCGCATCAATCCTTTTGCAAGTTCGAGTGTCAATGCGATCGCACGCTTCAAACGCTGCAGCATTCCATGCCTTTGCACGATCAAGCGAAGCTTCGCCACGAGCAATCCATTCCCTGTACCCTGCATGAAAGCTGGTGGGGGATCAGTACGTTCATTCTCGCATGTACTGATGAAAAGACCCACTTTCTAAACCGACATTTAGTATTTATGTTGAATCATGCAACCTAGCTTATGATCTTGCTATATTCTCCTTAGATTCGATTTCATGGCATATTCGAAAGCAGTAAAGCATGTTATCATGGCATGTTATTCAAATTGAATAGACAAGCAGGCAAGCAATCTTGTTTTTTTACGTGGCATAACTTCTTACCAACATAGACGTACTCGCCCTTGCACCGACGCAAGGTGAATACACCCTATTCCTTCTCTGTCATGTTATAAGTGCTCTCTATGCAGGATCTATGTGTACAGGATAGATACGTGCCTGCACTTTCAACCCATCGTTCCTTAACTATATAAAGGTCATTGGCGTATCCGTGCCAGAATGGACTAAATGTTACTATTTTCTTTTCTTTCTTTCTTTTCTTTCTTTTATTTCTTTCTTTTATTTCTTTCTTTTCTTTCTCAAATTGAGTAGCCCGGTGCCTCTCGTAGTAGGTTGCTATCCCAATTACGGAGATCTTCCGTTGTATACCATCATTTGCGATTTTTCACATCTCGCTAAGCGGTCGCTAATATACTTATGGATGTACGTCCCTCAAAGATTATATCCCTCTTAGGCCGAACGGTCCCGGTGCCCCGGTGCAACCCATTTGAAGGGAACACCCATGCATGGGAGATTATCACATCATTTTCTCAAGTCCATTCGACCATGCAACACACTATTATTCAAACAACCAAACATAGTCTTGAGTTCGAGACTCAGACTTTATCATCTCGTATTTCTCTCATTAAATTTCTATGTTCTCACAATCCATACTCTGTTTCAATGTTCAATGACATCATGCCTCAACTCAATTTTCGTCAACCGAATGACCCGAAGGTCCCGGATACTTTTTGAGGTATCATGTCACATCTGACAGTTTCGTCACCTTCATGCCATAACTGTTCTCTTTGCAACGAAGCCATCTTTTATCATTCTCGTGCACCCAGCCACGCTTTGACATAATTATTCTCATTTCTTCGAGTCGTGCATGCGATGCACGCCTCGATACCATAATTCCATATTCTTAACCTTAATGTTCAATGTTCGTGGCTTGCACGCTAGGGTGCTCACCTTCATAATATTTTAATGTGCTAGCCTTTCTAACTCGTGCGTGAAGGCACAGAATGGCTCATGAACGAAGGTACTCGCCGAATATATTTATCCCATGTTCTTGTGGCTTGCACACCGAGGCGCTCGCCATTGCGATATCCAATATTCCATAGCGACTCGTACATTTGATGCACGTTTTATTTCAATTGTTCTAACTAGTGTTCGACACACACTATAATTTATCTTTCGATCGCCGCACGCCCATAGCGTCGATAGGTTAACTTAGCATACAATGATACATTTTTACTTATGCATGAAGGAGTAAAAAAAAGAGTCAGTCCTCCCACCTTAAGCCGATACGCCTTGTCGTTTGTCGAGCCGATGCGGCTCGATTTTATAACTTTGTTGCACAGCCAAATCTTCTGACTTAGCCATTCGAGCACTTCTTGTTTCATTGAACTACTCGATCGATTCTGGCCTACCGTGTCCAAGTCCCAGCCCGTTGTGAGGCGGTGATTTGGTTTTGCGGTGTCAATCCCCGTTCCCGATATACGTATTTGCCTTCTTGATTCCTGTATATGGCATATGGTATTTTGTGCATGTGCACCATTTTAATTTATTTTTCTATTAGTTGTTGTATATAGCCACAAATCATGTCATTAGTTAAAATGGTTAAGATCATGCTTAAGATTAGGGTTTTCTTAAGCCAATCCAATACTACTATATATATTTTCTCTTCCTTTTCTCTCTTCTCATAGCTCTTCATTCATTTTCGTCAACCACCACCACCATTAGGCAAGTACACCTTGCACCAAATAGAGAGATTCTTGTATTTTTTATTTTTTTATTTTTTTCTTTGATATGATTTGTCTATATTGTTCTTCTCATCATCCCCTACAAGTTTAGTACTTGGTATTTTCGGTTTTGATGGCTAGTTTTGAGTAGATCTATGTTCCAAAAACTAGGGTTTATGTCTTTTTATGGTTTTGATTTATCAAACTTACTCTTTTTCAAAAACTATTTGTTCCATGTTGTAGAGAATTCAATTTCATTCAGTTTAGACATTTAGTTTGCCCAATTTTGAGTCATATAGCCCAAGTTATGGACATTGAAAGTTTTTAAAACTCCATGGCCAAAAGCTTGCTGGTAGGAATGACACCTCGCGCACCTCGTGCACCTTTTGGTCCGTGCACCTTGTACCTCGTGCACCTTTTGGTCCGCGTATCTTATAACTCGTGCACCTTTTGGTCCGCGTACCTTGCACCTCGTGCACATTTTGGTCCGCGCACCTTGCACCTCGCGCACCTTTTGGTCCGTGCACCTTACACCTCGTGTACCTTTTGGTCCGCACACCTTGTACCTCGTGTACCCCGTGCACCTCATGCAACTCGTGCACCTTGTGCACCTCATGCACCTCGCACACCTCATGTACCTTTTGTTCCGTGCACCTTGTATCACGTGCACCTTTTGGTCCGTGCACCTTGCACCTCGCACACCTCGTGCAGCTCATGCACCTCGCACACCTCGTGCATCTCGTGCACCTCATGCACCTCGCACACCTCGCATACCTCGCACACCTTGTACATCATGCACACCTTGCACACCTTGTACCTTACACCTTGCGCGCTTTGCACCTTGCTCCATGCGCCTTTTGCCAATGTGTCGTTTGTGCCACTTCATGACTTGCGTGCGCTTCATACCCTAAGTGTGCAGTGCCTTCTAGTTTCTCTTCCATCTTGTGGCTCGACCTTCATTTTTGACCTAACTATCTTTGTGTGTGCTGGTCCAATGCGTGTACTGAGGTGCAATCTATGTGATCCCCGATGTGCTACCTCAGGTGTGAAGTGTTCCTACACGATATATGTCAGTACATCCAATGCCTCCAGCACTTACATAATGAATGGTCGGTAGTAATGACGTGGTTTGTGTAGCGTGTTGCATTACACGAAGGAGGGATCCTTATGTATGACTCTTTGAACTAGTATGGATCCCTTTGTGGGGTACTCGTACTATGTACATCATTTAGGAGAATGAGCATGTGACCACGGCATGTGAATCTCGAGATTAACCTAGGGTTAACTAGGCAACTAATATGGTAGATACATTAGACGGGAAGAATCTCGAGATCGTGTCACACTAGCCACCCCAGGTTCCGTTCTGACGTGCCGGGTTGGCCTTCACGGACATGGTTTCATCCGCTTATGGTGGATGACTATATCCGATTCCTATGTGCTATGTGTTATATGTTTTAGCGCGGTAGCCTTACGGGGGACCGGTGCATGATCAAGGTGCTATGTGCTTATATATATATATATATACATTTTGGATTGGCTAGTCTTGCTGGAACGACACGATCTAAGGATTCCTATAACAGCATTACGAGGATAATTTTGCCAAATATAGAAAGCCGCAGGAATGAATGGCCGCTTAAAAAAAATGACTTGACTGTGCCTTGTACCTTTCGATAGTAGCCGAGGGACATGGACTGTCATGGTGCGTGGTCCAACCCATGTCCTTGTTTGGTTGTTGGATTGGGATATCGTGCTACGACAGACTGTGGACCGAGGTTACGACCGAAAGCTTTATTATTATTGTTACTATTTATTATTATGCTTGGATTTTTATCTCACTCTTTTGTGCTCCCTTGTGGTACTTGCTATTCGGGGCTGACCCGCTGGTTTTGTTTGGCCAGATCACGTAGCAGAGCCAGAGGATCCGACTTTCCTCCCTGACGTCAATGGTGCATACTAGGAGCATGGCGGGCGGGGGACTCGAGTGGGTTTCTTCTCCACCACTCTAGTATCATTACTTAAGTTCTGGATTTTAGCCATCGACACCTGTTTAGCCGGTTATTCTGGATATTTTGCCTTCTTGTATAATTAGAATTAAATCAGACTACAGCTGACTACGATTATGTACATGTGACTCTCTGGCTAGCTAACTTATAAAGCTAGTTCCTCATAATAATTTTGATGAAGCGTCGGGGACGCCTTACTGCTTTATCTTATATATTCATTAATTGTTGCTTCTTACTTTATTGATTGAGACATAGATGCTCTGTGGGACCATAGGAGACTTGATTGTAGCATGCACCCCTTAGTCTCATGACAGCCACGATCGTCGTATGACGTTTATATACCTCATATGGAGTAGCTGGCCTAGTTACTCCCCGTATTTCGGTACTGGAACGTGACAAGGTTTTATTGGTGGCCCATGCAGGTCTAATTTTCAGACTTGTGGGGTGTTATTATTATAGGAGTCTCAATCAAAACTTGTTCCCTTGATCTCTTGCTCCGTATTTCCTTCCTCACCTTGATTGAGAACTTGAATTGCATTCTCGAATCTTCCTCGTCCTGTCGTTTGATATCCAGTATCTTTTCCTATAGGGGTGCTTCTTTCTCAGTAGCTGGCGAGGCCAACGTGGAGGAACGTCCAGTAGAGCATGGCTCGATGGGGCAGCCTCAGGAAGGAATGCCTCCTCTTAGTCAGATTCGGGTAGAAGATGTATCAGAGCCAGTGGAGCAACCAATTTCCGAAGCTCCTACACCCCCAGCGGTGCCGGCAACGACGACGATACCTTATGCTGCAGCACTCCTGGAGGTCATCCGAGGATTTTTGGCCACTCAGCAGCGTCAGGTGGCAGCCCACCAACAACAGCAGACCCAACAGCAGGAACATAATGTACTACAGAACCAGGGATTACAGTTAGCCCTTGAGAGGAGTGTCAGAAATGATTCTGGAGCGTCGGAAGGTTTTACCGACTTAACCCGAGGTACTTTGACGGCACAGAGGATGCCATTACGGTAGATGCTTGGCTTCAGGATATTAAGGCCAAATTGACAGCAGTAAAGGTTCCAGCAGAGAGAAGGTTGACCAAGTCAGATTATTGCTTCAAGATCTTGCTCGCGACTGGGGGACATCAAAAGAGGTTGGAATGGGGCGTCATGTTCCTTGGGATAGCTTTAGTACTAGATTCAAAGCCAAGTATTTTGGCGTAGTTGCACGGTATGAGCTTCAGCAGAGGTTTATCAGTCTCAAGCAGGCTGGTAAGACGGTGGATGGATATGCAGCGGAGTTCTGCAGGTTGAGTCAGTTTGCACCGATGATGGTAGCTACAGAGCAGGAAAAGACTATGAGGTTCCAGCAGGGACTTCATCTGGAGATTCTATAGTTAGTGGAAGGGCACGACTATCAGACTTTTGATGTTGTTTTAACGGCAGCACAGAGGCATGAGCTTACCCAGCAAAGGTTGGCGGCAAGGATTGGAGGCCAGAAGAGGTCTCATACCCAGAGTAGGGGTGAAGGAGTAGTGCAGCGAACATCGGCACCAGCACCCGACATCCATATTCATGAGTCAGGAGCACCGCGGAGGATGGCGGTATCAGAGATAACAATACCAGTTCAGCATCAGCAGCCGAAGAACCAGCAGCAGCGCCAGAGGGCGTCCATTGGATGTACTTACTACGGTAAGGGAGGGCACACTAGGGATGTGTGACGTTCAACTAATGGGTTGTGCATGAGGTGTGGCAGTCCAGACCACAGGATTGCCAATTGTGCTATGATACAGAGGCCAGGAGGGCCAATTTAGCAGTTTCCAGCGTTGCCAGCTCCAGGGGCAGCACCGAACAGAGGACCGGCATTGGCAGTAAGGCCACTAGCCCAGCGTCTGCCGACGTAGGCTCAGACGTTTCGCCAGGCGCAGAACCAGGGAGGCTAGCAGAGGCCACAGCAACAGCTTGGTCAAGGAAGACAACAGCAGGGAGCTCAGCAAGGCCAGGACTAGGCCTTTACCTTATCTCTGGAGGATACAATAGCTTCAGGCGACATGGTTGCAGGTAATGTTTCTGTTACCTCTTTTCTTACAATAGCATTATTTGATTCGGGGGCTGTCCACTCTTTTATATCTGTACGATTTGCGACACGTATTGAATTGGAGTTCGAGGCATTGCCAGATAGGATGAATATACTCACTGGTAATAGGCTCGTAGGAGTTAACAGAGTGTGCTTAGCGTGTCCAGTCGTAGTGTGTGGGCAATTATTCCCGTATCTTTGATTGAGTTTCCTAGGGCAACTTTGACGTTGTCCTAGGCATGGACTGGTTGAGAGACAATCATGCGATGATAGATTGTCGAGGAGGTAGGGTAGTATTTAATGTACCTGGCATTGAGGAGTTCGTCTTTGTTCGATCATTGGAGGGTCGACACCAGGGCATAGTTGCAGTGGCATTGGCAGAGCATGAGCAGATTCCAAGAGTGGTCAGAGAGTTTTTTGATGTATTTCCAGATGAGCTTCCAGGTTTACCACCGGTGAGAGATGTGGAGTTTTGTATTGAGTTAAATCCTGGAACGGAGCCTAAGGTCGACAGAGTTTACAGGATGTCGCCGTCATAGTTGGACAAGTTGTACCAGCATAAAGAAGAACTGAAGGCAAAATACTTTATCCGAGACAGTGAATCACCCTGGACAGCACAGGTGATTTTAGTACCCAAGAAGGATGGATCGACGCGAATGTGCATTGATTACCGACAGTTGAATACAATAACCGTAAAGAACAAGTATCCGTTACCAAGGATCGACGACTTATTCGACCAATTAAGTAAGGCCTGCGTCTTCTCTAAGATTGATCTTCAATCTAGATATTATCAAGTGAGGGTCCGGGAGCAGGACATACCCAAGACAATATTTAGATCGCAATATGGACATTATGAGTTTCTGGTAATGCCATTTGGACTAACTATTGCCCCAGCAGTATTCATGGATTTGATGAATCACATCTTTATGCCATATTTGGGTAAGTTTGTAGTAGTGTTCATAGACGACATCCTCATCTATTCCAGCAATGAAGAAGAGCATAAGAAACATCTTCGGACAGCTTTGTAGACCTTGAGGGAGCATTAATTTTATGCGAAGCTTGATAAATGCGATTTTTGGTTGGATCATATTTCGTTCCTGGGACACATTATTTCTGGAGCAGGAGTGTCAGTAGATTCGAAGAAGGTTGAGGCAGTAGAGAATTGGCCAGTTCCGAAGAAGGTAGCAGAAGTACGTAGTTTCTTGGGATTGGCAGGTTACTACAGGAGGTTCGTGGCATACTTTGCCAGGATTTTGGCATCCTTGACGCGTTTGACGTATAAGGATATAGAGTTTGTTTGGTCAGCAGAGTGTTATACATCATTTGAAGAGTTGAAGAAGGGATTGATCTCAGCCCCGATCTTGACGCTTCTAGTAGGGTCGGGTGGGTTTATAGTATATTGTGATGCATCTGGAAAGGGACTTGGATGTGTATAGATGCAGCATGGTAAGGTGATAGCGTATGAATCTTGACAGCTTCGGGATCATGAGAAGAACTATCCAACCCATGATTTGGAGTTAGCAGCAGTGGTATTTTCACTTAAGTTATGGAGGCTTTACTTATATGGGGATCGAGTGGAAATTTACACTGATCATAAGAGCTTGAAGTATGTATTCACCCAGAGGGACTTAAATATGAGACAGAGAAGATGATTGGAGTTACTGAAGGACTTCGATGTGAATCTACAGTATCATCCAGGCAAGGCAAATATGGTGGCAGATGCCTTGAGCAGGAGAGATGGTGCATTCATTTTAACCTCGCAGAGGCATATTTTGGAAGATCTTCAGGAAATGGGAATTGAAGTGATCTTGCCGCAAGATGCAAGAGTTATGGCCAGTTTGCAGATTCAGCCTACTTTAGTAGAGAGGATAAGAGCAGCCCAGGCGAAGGATCCGCGGATCCAGAAGCTTCGATCAGAGTGTGAATCGGGTCTCAGGAAGGAGTTAGTAATCCATGAAGATGGTACGCTTAGTTTCAGAAGCCGTCTTTGCATACCAGGTGGAGACCTTCGACAGGAAGTTATGTCAGAGGCTCATAGTTCTTCTTATTCCATCCATCCCGGAGACATAAAGATGTAACAGGATATAAAGCAACACTTTTGGTGGAATGACATAAAGAGGGAGATAGCGAGGTTTGTTTCTAGGTGCTTGGTATGTCAGCTAGTCAAGGCAGAGCAGCAGAGGCCAGCAGGATTGTTACAACCGCTTCCCATTTCGAAGTGGAAGTGGAAGCACATCACAATGGACTTTGTGACCGGTTTACCTAGATCTCCGACTAGTCGAAATACAGTTTGGGTAATTATGGATCGGCTCACGAAGGTTTCTCATTTCTTCCTTTCAGAGTAGGACAGTCTACTGAGCAATTGGCAAAAATATATATGAAGCAGATAGTGAGGCAGCATGAAGTTCCAGTCAGCATAGTATTAGATCGAGACACCCGGTTCACCTCTCATTTTTGACAGAGTTTACATCAAAGTTTGGGTACCAAGATGAGGTTCAGTACAGCCTATCATCCGCAGACGGACGGACAGTCAAAGAGAACCATTCAGACATTGGAAGACATGTTACGAGCTTGTACCTTAGATTTCGGCGGTACTTGGAAAGATCATCTTCATTTAGTAGAGTTCTCTTACAATAATAGTTATCAGGCAAGTATACAGATGGCACCGTTTGAAGCATTATATGGAAAGAAATGTAGGTCCCCTCTGGCATGGGACGATGTGGGAGAACAAAAATTATTAGGACCAGAGATGATCACGCAGACCGTGAAAACAGTCAAGTTGATCAGAGAGCGGCTTCGAGTTGCGCAGGATAGATATCGACACTGGGCAGATCAACATCGTAGGCCTCTAGAGTTTGGTGTTGGTGACCAAGTATTTTTGCGAATTTTGCCTACTCGGGGTATCATTAGATTTGGAACCCGAGGAAAGTTTAGTCCTAGATATGTTGGTCCATTTGAAATTCTCGTTAGGGTAGGCGATATTGCTTATTGTCTTTTTCTTTCGCCTTCGCTACATGATGTGTTTCATGTGTCTCAGTTGCGTAGGTACATCCCGGATCTGAGTCACGTTCTCGATCATTCTGAGATGGTCATTGGTACCGACCTGACTTACGAGGAGCAACCCGTATCCATTTTGGATCGACGAGAGAAGGTGCTCAAGAACCAGACTATTAGTCTTATCCGTATCGCTTGGGGCCATCACTCACCAGGAGAGTCGACATGGGAGCACGAGGAAGAGATTAGAGCTCGATATCCGTACTTGTTCGACTCAGAAGGTATATTTATTCTTATGCCTTCGAAACATGTTTTCATGCTTGAATTGCACCCACTAGGGTGGATGGTTGTTCTCTAATGACTGATAGGTTTGATATAATTGTATGTGTAGTTGGTCTTATAATTAATGTACTTGCTTGCCTTGATTTCTCTATCTTGTCTTGGCATAAATTCCGAGAACAAAATTTTTCTAAGGAGGGTAGAGATGTCACTCCCCGTTTCCGATATACGTATTTGCCTTCTTGATTCCTGTATATGGTATATGGTATTTTGTGCATGTGCACCATTTTAATTTATTTTTCTATTAGTTGTTGCATGTAGCCACAAATCATGTCATTAGTTAAAATGGTAAAGAACATGCTTAAGATTAGGGTTTTCTTAAGCCAACCCAACACTACTATATATATTTTCTCTTTTCTCTCTCCTCATAACTTTTTATTTATTTCCCTCAGCCACCACCACTATTAGGCAAGTACACCTTGCACCAAATGGAGAGATTATTACATTTTTTATTTCTTGATTTTTTTTTCTTTGATATGATTTGTCTATATTGTTCTTCTCATCATCTCCTATAAGTTTAGTACTTGGTATTTTCGATTTTGATGGCTAATTTTGAGTTAGATTTATGTTCCAAAAATTAGGGTTTATGTGTTTTTATGGTTTTGCTCTATCAAACTTACTCTTTTTCGAAAACTATTTATTCCATGTTGTAGAGAATTCAATTTCATTCAGTTTAGACCTTTATTTTGTCCAATTTTGAGTCCTATAGCCAAAGTTATGGATATTAAAGTTTCTAAAACTCCATGGCCAAAAGTTTGCTGGTAGGGACGACATCTCGCACACCTCGTGCACCTCGTGCGCACCTCGCGCACCTTTTGGTCCGCGCACCTTGTACCTCGCACACCTTTTGGTCCGCATATCTTACAACTTGTGTACCTTTTGGTCTGCGCACCTTGCATCTCGCGCACCTCCTGCGTACCTCGCACACCTTTTGGTCTGCGTACCTTGCACCTCGCGCACCTTTTTGTCCGTGCACCTTGTACCTCGTGCACCTTTTGGTTCGCGTACCTTGCACCTCGCGCACCTTTTGGTCCACGCACCTCGCGCACCTCGCGCACCTCATGCAACCCGCATACCCCGCGTACCTCGTGCACACCTCACGCTCCTTTTGGTTCATGCACATTGCATCTCGCGCACCTTTTGGTCCGTGCACCTTGCACCTCGTGCACCTCGTGCACCTCATGCACCTCGCGCACCTCACGCACCTCGTACACCTCATGCACCTCATGCACCTCGTATACCTCGTGCACCTTGCACCTCGTGCACCTTACACCTTGAACCTCGCGCACCTTGCACCTTGCGCTATGCGTCTTTTGCCAATGCACCGTTTGTGCCACTTCATGACTTGCGTGCGCTTCATACCCTGAGTGCACATTGCCTTCTAGTTTCTCTTCCATCTTGTGGCTCGACCTTCATTCCCGACCTAACTATCTATGTGTGTGCTGGTCCAATACGTATACTGAGGTACAATTTATGTGAGCCCTGATGTGCTATCTCATGTGTGAAGTATTCCTACACGATATATGTCAGTACATCCAATGCCTCCAGTACTTACATAATGAATGGTCGTTAGTAATGACGTGGTTTGTGTAGCGTGTTTCATTACACTAAGGAGGGATCCTTATGTATGACTCCTTGAGCCAGTATGGATCCCTTCTTGGGGTACTCGTACTATGTACGATATTTAGGAGAATGAGCATATGACCACGGCATGTAAATCTCGAGATTAACCTAGGGTTAACTAGGAAACTAATCTGGTAGATGCATTGGGCGGAAAGAATCTCGAGATCGTGACACACTAGCCACCCCAGGTTCCGTCCTGACGTGCCGGGTTGGCCTCCACAGACATGGTTTCATCCGCTTATGGTGGATGACCATATCCGACTCCTATGTGCTATGTGTTATATGTTTTAGCGTGGTAGCCTTACGGGGGACCGGTGCATGATCAAGGTGCTATGTGTTTATATATATATATATATATATATATATATATATATATATATATATATATACATACATTTTGGATTGGCTAGTCTTGCTGGAACGACACGATCTGAGGATTCCTATAACAACATTGCGGGGATAATCCCGCCAAATATAGAAAGCCGCAGGAATGAATGACCGCTTGGAAAAAATGACTTTACTGTGCTTTGTACCTTTCGATAGTAGCCGAGGGACATGGACTGTCATGATGCGTGGTCTAATCCATCTCCTTGTTTGGTTGTTGCGTTGGGCTATCGTGCTACGAGAGGCTGTGGACCAAGGTTACGACCGGAAGCTTTTTTATTATTATTATTATTTATTATTATGCTTGGATTTTTATCTCACTCTTTTGTGCTCCATTGTGGTACTTGCTATTCGGGGCTGACCCCGCTGGTTTTGTTTGGCCAGATCACGTAGCAGAGCCAGAGAATTCGACTTTCCTCCCTGACGTCAATGGTGCATACTAGAAGCATGACCGGCGGAGGACTCGAGTGGGTTTCTTCTCCACCACTCTAGTATCATTACTTAAGTTCTGGCATTTAGCCACCGGTACCTGTTTAGCAGGTTGTTCAGAATATTTTGCCTTCTTGCATATTTGTAATTAAATTAGACTGCAGCTGACTACGATTATGTACCTATGACTCTCTGGGCTAGCTAACTTATAAAGCTAGTTCCCCATGATCATTTTGATGAAGCGTCGGGACTGCCTTACTGCTTTATCTTATATGTTCATTAATTGTGCTTCTAGCTTTATTGATTGAGACATAGATGCTCTATGAGATCATAGGAGACTTGATTATAGCATGCACCCCTAGTCTCATGACAGCCACGATCACCGTATGACGTTTATATATACCTCATATGGAGTAGCTGGCCTAGTCACTCTCCGTATTTCGATACTGGGGCGTGACATACGGACCCGTTGCGAATGAGGCAAAATACCGACCTCTAATATTTTAGTTTAAACGGATAGCCTGCACATGAAACCAAATAAAATCAATACTTGCATCGATTCGGACTTGCGCCTTGGGTCGATTTGATTTCTTAGAATCTTCGAGCCGACTCAACGCACTTATCCTTCGGGGCAATGTAGCGCTTCGCATCGATTCAACTCGATACATTCTTTGGGACAATGCAACTCTTCGCATCGACTTAGTTCGATGCATTGCTCGGGACAACGTAACTCTCGTATCGATTCGCATTGATACATTTTATTCGGTCAACGCGACTCTTTGAGTCAACGTCTCAGCGTAATGCACCGTGCGGAGCGGGACATTACACGCATTTGCACATGCATATTACTAGTATTGATTAAAGAAAACTATTTACTGAGATGCATGTAATCTAACTGCTATTAATGGCCAAGTTTTTGAAATTAAATTTTAAAAACTCATGACTTCCTTTAGGATGTTTGATTAAATTATAAAGAAATCTATAACAAATTATAAGTAAAATATAAACATATATATAACAAATTTTAATTCAAATATGTTTAAACTATTTTTTTAACAATATGAGAAAGTAGAAAAAAATTATTTGACATGTTAACTTACTTAGTACTCTTTATAAGAAGGCTTAAAAATTGTTAGCCGTAATCAGTATGTATATTCTCGCGTAATTAAAAAATAAATAAATAATATCTAATTGTTTAACTACCTGATATTATTTAACTATAGCTAAACACTTTTAGCTCATGCGGTGTAGGTGAGAGACATTCTTCTTGATTGTGTGGGTTTGATTCCAAGAAACTGCGTTATTTATAACAAATTTTAATTTTAATTTTTTTCAACAATTTTTAAAGTGTCGAGCAATGAACGTGAAGTGTGTGTGTGTGTCTATATATATATTATATATATATATATATATATATATATATATATATATATATATATATATATATATATGAGTTAAAGATGCTGTTTATCTCTCCAAATTATCCATCAAATAATCTCTTCTTATGTGGCTGCTGACATAAAAATTAAAACTTATATTAACATTAATATTAAAATTAACATTAACACTAAAATTAATATTAAAATAAATTGGATCATTAATATTTTTGGTTAAATTTTGTCATGTTATCTGTCATATCAGATATCACATCAGCAGTCACATAAGGACGAATGATTTAGAGGAACACTTTGATGAGATGAATAATATTACTTAATGACTCATGCTAGGCCGAATTTTTCAAACAATGTCAAGAACAAAAAATCTTAATAATTTTGATTTATTAGTTAAGTTTGGTCTATTGGAAAACGAAGATGATTGATGAGATGGTGGTCCAATATGTTATTTTTGCTAAATAATATTTGAACTGTGCTTGCTATCTTGCTAAATAATTTTTTGATGCTCTCTATCTTAAATTTTTTTTCTATTTATTTATCTTGATTTTTTATTTTTTTATTTACTTTATTGGATACATAAATTTCAGAGTTACATTTTTGTAATTTTACACTTTGTCTCTTTGCAAAACATGATATAAAAAGAACCGACAAACATAGACGCTCAAAAATATATAAAGCTCATCACAGACAACCTAGGTCAGTGACTGAGTCCATTGTTTGTTCATCCATCAAAATTAGGGTTTTTGTTCACCTTCAATAAAGGATTGATATGTGTCAAAAAATTTAGTCAAAACATTTTGAATGTTTACAAAACCACTTTCATAGTGGTTTATGTTGAATGGATTTGACACGTGACAATTCTTTATTGGAGGGTGAACAAACACTCTAGTTTTTGTGGGTGAACAAAAATGGACTAGTCAATTATTGGCTCTTTGCGAGCTCGGCTGCCGAACAACTCCAACGTTAATGGAAAATTCTAAACAAACCAATGCAACCAGGCAATCGTGCGGCTGAAACTGACACAACGTATCGTCTGCGGATTGTTTGGCCGTGGGACCCACAAAAAATTAGCTTCCCTGCTAACGTCAGTGCATGGGTCCGACCAATCGGACGTCTACGCGTTGCTTCAGTCTGCACTTCTATGTAGACGCACTCAACATTAATAAGATTGAATTAAGACAAATTTAAATTCAAAATTAATCTTTATATATATGTGTGTGTGTGCGAGCGCGTTGTACTTACAAAAAATATATAACATTATTGAAATATTAGATAAAATTTCTAGTTATATTTTAATTATTATTGGTTATAGATATGTTTCAAATATTTTGAATATATATTTTAGTTAGATAATATTATGTACTTAATTTAAATATAATTTGACTATTGAATATATTTTATAACTTATTATATGTTTAGGTAGTTAAAATGATTTTTTTTTTTAACTACGTAATACATGTTAGCTACTGTTGCTTTTGAGCAAAAGCTCAAGTCCCATTCCTCCTTTCCCACATCGGATTTGCGTGTGGACTTATGTGTGCTTATATTGCTTTACTCTCTTGTACTTCTTTGAAGTCATATATGGGAGCCCTACGGGCCACACGCGCGGGCCGCCGCCGTCGTCCTACCCGGCTCGTTCGGTTCGGTTCGGTTCGACGCACGTAACGGGTGCGGGTACGTGCCCACATCTGCGGACGTCGAATGCCGATCCGATTTTCTCTTCGGGTTCGGACTGAGACCCTAAACATCCTTTTGCTCCTCATTCATTTTTTTTACCGTTACAAATCATTTATTATGTAACGTTTGGATACATGTCTAGGTTCAATGAACCACATATTTTTCATGTAATATTTTGTAACGTTCCATCTTAATTGGCAGATTAATTGCTTTTACTCACCTGTCCGTTGGGAGTACTCAGCATAGCCTATATATATTCACGAGCTTTCTCTTCTCAAAACACACTAGAAAAAAAAACTTCTTGCCAAAACTCTCCTTCAGAAATTCTGCTTTTCCCGAAACATTTTGTTCTTCTTTTGTTGCTCTGGGCAGAGCTAAGTCGGGGTCGCTCTCTCCAAGTCGTGTGCGGCAAAGAGATTACGGTGGAACGAAAATTCTACCACTATGAGTATTCGGATCCAGTCTGCACATAGACCTAGACTAACTCTTAGGACAGTGCTACGTGCGCGACTTCCCCGGAGGCCGATAACATTTACATATTTTATTTTGTTTCCAGATTTTTAAGTGAAGAATATTGAAGAAATTTCAACAATCTAAAAGTTAATCCATTTTTTAAAAATATTTTCTTCGGTTAAAAGTTGTTTGTGAAAATTCGTACACTAAAAATTCGGTTAAAGTTCATTGTACATTTGCTCTCTCCAAGTCGTGTGCGGCAAAGAGATTACGGTGGAACGAAAATTCTACCACTATGAGTATTCGGATCCAGTCTGCACATAGACCTAGACTAACTCTTAGGACAGTGCTACGTGCGCGACTTCCCCGGAGGCCGATAACATTTACATATTTTATTTTGTTTCCAGATTTTTAAGTGAAGAATATTGAAGAAATTTCAACAATCTAAAAGTTAATCCATTTTTTAAAAATATTTTCTTCGGTTAAAAGTTGTTTGTGAAAATTCGTACACTAAAAATTCGGTTAAAGTTCATTGTACATTTGCTCTCTCCAAGTCGTGTGCGGCAAAGAGATTACGGTGGAACGAAAATTCTACCACTATGAGTATTCGGATCCAGTCTGCACATAGACCTAGACTAACTCTTAGGACAGTGCTACGTGCGCGACTTCCCCGGAGGCCGATAACATTTACATATTTTATTTTGTTTCCAGATTTTTAAGTGAAGAATATTGAAGAAATTTCAACAATCTAAAAGTTAATCCATTTTTTAAAAATATTTTCTTCGGTTAAAAGTTGTTTGTGAAAATTCGTACACTAAAAATTCGGTTAAAGTTCATTGTACATTTGCTCACTTAAAATTATGTTCTGTTTAAATTCTCACAAAATACAAAAGTTGTTTAAGTTCTTACTAGTGGTATATTATTTGTAAGTGATATATCTCTTATACAAAACACAAAGGTTTTTGAATCCTAGGGCTGATTGTGCCAAGATAAAGAGTGGTTGGGATTTAATCTTGGTGAATCAACGGTGGTGGGGTTTTATGGGGAATCCAAAGAGTGGGGTTTGCACTCATAATGGTTGTGGATGAGCATTATTGAGAGTGGGGTTTTATGGGGAATGAGCATTATTGAGAGTGGGATTTTATGGGAAATCCAAAGAGTGGGGTTTGCACTCATAATGGTTGTGGATGAGCATTATTGAGAGTGAGATTTTATGGAAAATCCAAAAAAAATTCACATCCATTGGAATTTAATATTTTTATGGGGGTCTCATAATTATTATTGTTCGTTTAAAATTGGGGGTCCAAGATTTTGAGGGAAAATATTTTAAATGAACCATGCCCTATGGGCACGGGTTATGACTAATTATAATATATAACATTACTGATAATATACAACATTCCTAATTATTGATTCCTTCTATCCAGTAAACGACTAGTGCTGAAGTTAGTTCACTGTACATTTTACTTACCGACATAATACCATTACACATTAATCCGATCATATAAGAACATCCTAAATCCACCGATCCAACGTCTGTGGGTAGTCTCCCTAAGTTGGATTGAGCACCATATAAATGTGCATCGCATTGAAATGCTAGTCTAGACTCCCTTCAGAAACGTTTTACTGTACCAAACATTTACTAAAATTTCTACTTAGCAAACATTTGCTTACCTAATTTTGCTACTGCACATTGAATCTCTGCAAAACAAAATATATTGATAATGTTAATTAATTGGTTGACGAGAATTTTTTTTGTTTAGAGAATTTTTGTTGCTACAGTTAATTAATTGGTTGAGGCCACCATATCATTTAATACATTCTATACATTTGTTTAGAGAATTTTGTTTAGGGAATTATTTATTGCTACTGTCTATATAACAATTTGTTACATTGTCTTAAATAAGTTCCTTGTTGTAACTTATTTTTAAGAAATATTCATTACTGTCGTTACAAATATTCATGTTGTTGTACACAAATTATCATTTCAAACATATATATATATATATATATATATATATATATATATATATATATATATATATATATATATATATATATATATATATATATGTTTGAAATGATAATTTGTGTACAACAACAGTGAATATTTGTAACGACAGTAATGAATATTTCTTATATATATATATATATATATATATATATATATATATATATATATATATATATTTGCCTACCAAAGCAAAATCTTCTTAATTGTCCACTGTAGAAAATAATTGTCTTAGCAAACTTTGTTGATACTTAATAATTTTCTTACTATAAATTTTTGCGAGACAAGTTTCTTTTATATAATTGTCCTTATTTAAGAAGCATATTATTTAACAAATATTGGTTAGATATTGTTAAAAATATTGTTTCCTTTTTGTCAAGCATTTCATTAAATTATTGCTAGACAATTCTTTTTCGTTACTTCATAAGGACCAATTGTTACAATCATTTGTGATTTTAAAATTGGCCATTCTCATAAACATTAGTGAATCAATACATTTGTGACATACTAGTCTTGGACTATGCAATTTTTTATTTTAGGAAAGGAAATAATTATTGATTTTACAAATCCCTTTAAATTCTAAAGTTTTAAAAGTAGAGATTTGTTTGGGTACAAGCCGAAAGGGCCCTTCTGTCAACAAGACGTAAATCGTCTAAGCGACCGGTAGTTAAGCATTCTTAGTGAACCTCCGCAGCTCCGCTTGCTGGGATCCGACCCCTACAGCTAACCCAACCTTATCAAAACTTGAAAAGGCTAAAGTTTTTAAAGGTTGATTATCAGTATCATTCAAACTATTATCCCACAATAATATTCATCCTGAGTAAATAATTTATGCAGACTTTAGAAACCTATTCTTAAGTTCTAAAGAGATTTAGAACAGAAAACAGATTCGGTTAAAGTCCATAGCTATATCTGATTCCATAGCTAAGATAAACCATATAGAAGTCCATGGCAAACCTAAGCCTAATCACCAAGGAGACCTCCTTCAAAGGGATAGGCTCATACAAGCCAGAGGCTAACATGACTTTGAATGGGTTTTCTAGCTTCTTCGGGTCTGTAAGCTATCAACCTATAGTAAACATTTCTTACCATTCTGATGATTGGTGGTTGGATTCTGGAGCAAATGTTCATGTTTCTTTTGATCGTTCATGTTTTTCAAACTATCAAGAATTATGTGGAGGAGGTGTGACCTTAGGAGATGGCTCAATAGCACAGATTGTAGAAAGAGGAAGAATAGACCTGAAGATGATATCGAAATTTTTTTTACCTCTCTATGATGTGCTTTATGTGCCGTCAGTTAGGAGAAACCTAGTTAGTAGATCTCTACTTGTAGCCTCAGGATACAAGATTGTAATGGAGGATAATAAAGTTATCTTTTCCAAGAATGACTTATTTATAGAAAAATAATTTGTAAATGATGGTCTTTTTATTTGAAGTACTATGAATAAAATTTTAAATCATTCCTTTGTTGCAAATATTGAATCCTCAAATGTTTGGCATGACAAATTAGGTCATGCAAATTTAGGATCTATTAAAAGAATGATAAACTTAGGTCTTATTCCTAAGATTCCTATAGATGATAAACACAAATGTGAGATCTGTGTTCAAGCCAAACACACTAGATTACCTTTCAAATCTGTCCATAGGAATTCCGAACTCCTAGAACTTATCCATAGTGATATTTGTGATTCTATTAGGGTTTTGACCCGAGGCGGTAGAAAATACTTTGTTACTTTTATAAACGACTATTCAAAGTATTGTTATACCTACCTCCTTAAGATTAAAGATGAAGTTCTAGACAGATTCAAGGTCTATAAGTCTGAAACTGAGAACCAGTTAGATAGGAAGATTAAGATACTTAGATCAGATCATGGTGGAGAGTACACCTTAAATGAAATGACTAACTTCTGTGAAGAGCATGAAATTATTCATGAGGTTACTGCTTCTTATTCACCACAATCCAACGGAGTTGCTGAAAGAAAGAATCGCACTGTGTTATACATGGTAAATGCCATACTTCTCAGCTCAGGTGCCCATGATAATATTTAGGAAGAAGCCCTTTTGTCAGCCTGTTATATCCTTAATAGGATATCAGTAAGACTAATGATAAGACACCATATTATTTATGGAAAGGTCGAACCCCTAGGATTAATTACCTCAAAGTTTGGGGATGTTTAGCTAAGGTAGGAATTTCTGAACCCAAAAAGAGGAAGATTGGACCTACAACTGTAGATATTGTATTCATAGGATATGCCCTAGATAGTAATGCCAATAGATTTCTTGTAACCCATTCTGAAGTAAATAAAATCTCTAATAACACAATAATAGAAGCTACAGATGCAGTTTACTTTGAGAATATATTTTCCTTCAATGATAGAATCTCTTCATCTTCCTCCAACCCTTCTCTTACTCTATATACTAGTTCTCATGATCAAATATCTATTTCTCAGCCTAAACAAGTCATAGAACCTAGAAGGAGTAAAAGAAAAATGATTAAAAAAAATTTGTCACGACCCGCACCCTTATGAGGGGCACGAGCACGTGGGTACGTCCAGCCTACGCCGCAGTATCGGCGGTAGAACGCTGTATATAACGTCTGTAAATACTACGACTAACAGTTAAATGTACCTGTACAGTATATACTCTCCGAATGGAGGTGACATAACAATACAGTTTCAATCACAGAATAAAACTAAGGTAGATAGCTCAGAAGGAAAGACATATGATAGATGAAAGAGTAATAAGTCCACAGTCTAATACAAGTCCAGATATATACAACATCACAGGGTATCAAAATAGAATATAGAACTACAGTCTGATAAAGCTAGCTGGATCGCAGTCCAGTCAAACCTAGCTAACCTATACTACTCTGGAAGTACAAAATCTAGTGGCTCTACTATAAGGCCACGATCCAAGGCTACTCCATCTAACTCGAGCCCATAATAGGTCGAGCAGTCCGCCTCAGAGTCATCTGTAATATATCATAACGGTATCCTGTCAGAAAAATGAGCAAGTACAAACACTAACAGCAGTTCCATGTGAATTGACAATTTCTATAAGAGACAGTATAATGAACTACGAGACAAAGATATATGAAGACTTGGAAACCGTTCGGAAGTCGAGTTACAACCCTTAAACCAAACAAGGATCGGGGTTGTAACTCTTCTCCCGAGCAGAACTTAGTCTCCAATCAAGGTACAATGTAAAGACATGTAGAGCATGTGAGTAACTGTATATCATGCATAGTGAGAAAGTACTAAATATAGAACAGAACAGGATATATGACAAGAAAAGTAAATATAAAATGTGCCTCGAATATTATAGCCTAATGTGATCGGTATGGGTCAAGAATCAGGCTTCCAGCCGACCGGCTACAAGTACGTAGACTCGGTCCGGCCGGGATAGTAAGCTATGGAGCAAGTAGTAGCACAGGTCAGGCTATACCCATCGTGAGGTGAGGGTATGTCACCCCCAGTTTCCAGAAATAGGGGTATTTTTGTAATTTTCTACTTTAAAAATTATTTTGGAATTATTTAATTATTATTTGTATTATTTTGGGGTTATTTGAATCGGGTTCGAATTTCAACTCTTTCCGACTTGTTTTGACTTGTTTCGGGGACCCGGGGTATTTTGACCTTAGCGGGCCCACACACTAGTTAGCCATGGCCCACATGTTAGATATTTTGGTTAGAGACTAGACTATTATTTTAGTTAATATTTAGTTATAGATTAGTGGTTTCGGTTTGACTAAACTACCCCCGGCTTGACCCTTTCATATTTATTAGCTATTTAAACCTTTGGAGGGCAAACTTGTAATTATCCAAATAGGACAAAACCTACATGCTTGGCCGACCATGACTAGCCCCCCCCCTCTCTTTCTTCTTCACTAAGCTACACACTCTCTCTCTCTTCCAAATTCATTTCTTTCTTTCCAAGCTTTTCCTCCAACCTCCTCTTAGGTATGATTTTATTTCCTCCATTAATTCTCTTTTGCATATAGTTCTTCCACATTAAATGGAGAGGAGAAGATTCTCTTCCATTTGCCCACAACTTTGTAGGTTTTCCATAGAAAAATAGGTTAAGGATTTATTAGGATTTAATTCTTTTGAGAGTGGTATATATATATATATATATATACATATATATATATATATACATGTGTATTTATGTGTGTATATTTATTTATGTATTGGTGTGTGTTGTGTTGTCTGTAAGTATGCGTGTGTGTGTGAGTGTCCAGATATGTATAGATATATATATATATATATGTGTGTATTTGTAAATAGAAATGAGGAAGGAGAATAGGAAATAGGAAGGAGAATGAGAAGAATGGGAAGGAGAATGAGGAAGGAGAATAGAAAATAGGAAGGAGAATGAGAAGAATGGGAAGGAGAATGAGGAAGGAGAATAGGAAATAGGAAGGAGAATAGGAAGGAGAATGGGAAGGAGAATGAGGAAGGAGAATAGGAAATAGGAAGGAGAATAGGAAGGAGAATGGGAAGGAGAATGAGGAAGGAGAATAGAAAATAGGAAGGAGAATGAGAAGAATGGGAAGGAGAATGAGGAAGGAGAATAGGAAATAGGAAGGAGAATGGGAAGGAGAATGAGGAAGGAGAATGAGAAGAATGGGAAGGAGAATGAGGAAGGAGAATAGAAAATAGGAAGGAGAATGAGAAGAATGGGAAGGAGAATGAGGAAGGAGAATAGAAAATAGGAAGGAGAATGAGAAGAATAGGAAGGAGAATGAGGAAGGAGAATAGAAAATAGGAAGGAGAATGAGAAGAATAGGAAGGAGAATGAGGAAGGAGAATAGAAAATAGGAAGGAGAATGAGAAGAATGGGAAGGAGAATGAGGAAGGAGAATAGGAAATAGGAAGGAGAATAGGAATGAGAATGGGAAGGAGAATGAGGAAGGAGAATAGGAAATAGGAAGGAGAATGAGGAGAATAGGAAGGAGAATAGAAAGGAGAATGAGAAGGAGAATAGGAAGGAGAATAGGAAGGAGAATGAGAAGGAGAATGAGAAGGAGAATGAGGAGGAGAATAGGAGTTTGAGAATGAATCGGAGTTCGGGTAGTCGGATTGACTTGAAACTTGGGTGGCATGTTGGGTACACCCCACAAATGTCATATTTGAGCCGATTTTTGGCTCGGTTGACCCAGAGTTGACTTTTTACCCAAAAGTCAACCGTAAGTCAACACTTTGTCTAGATTTCACCAAATCCAAACTAGAGTTGACCAGTTGACCAAAAGTCAACTGTTGGTCAACATTTGACCAGTTTGACCTAGGGTTGACCATAGTTGACCTAGGGTTGACCAGAGTTGACCAGTTGACCAAAAGTCAACTGTAGGCCAACTCTTGATCCCGTTTGACTTTCTTTGACTTGTTTTGACCCGTGATGCCTGGTATGACCTAGGATTGACTTGGTTAGGCTTAGATTGACTTGATATAACTTGATTTGACCTAGATTGACTTGACAGGACTTAGTGTGACTCAGTGAGACCTAGTTTGACCTAGATTGCATATCATTTATTGTAAATCATTCCTAAACTTGTTTAAACCTAAATTAACTTACAGTATCTCATATTTAGGTCTTCTGATACCGCTCTGAGCATTGATATACCATACAGCTCAGGACAGCAGGCGAGTACATTCACTGATAGTTTTCATTGTCTTGATATCTGCTATATCTGATTCAGTTGTAGTGTTATACTCGATTTCCAGTCACGACAGTTCACGGACTAGTATATGTTGGATCATGACATGGGATGTTATTCCTAGAGTTACATGGTATATTGGTACATATTTCGTCTTATTTCAGTGTATTGGTATAGACACCGATTTCAAAGGGGACTTGCTACCCTCTTGTGGAATCCCGTGTCATAACGTGTCATGTCCAGATCCATTGTACTATTCGGGGATGGGGGAGTTATTAGTGGTTGTGTGATCAATTCCCACATGGTTCTATGGTACTCATGGTTAATAGCTATACCCTCACCTCACGACGGATAAAGCCTCACCCTACGGTTATGGCTTTCCATGGTGACCGGCCTTATCGTTTCTATTTTATGGTTCTTAGTCGGTCAGATGGAAAGCCTTTCCCAAGCCGATCACATGACGTACTAATAATTCAAGGCACCTTTTTATATTTATTATCTTGGGTGACTAGGTTCTGTTCGGGAGAAGGGTTACAACCCCGGTCCTTGTTTGGTTTAAGGGTTGTAACTCGGCTTCCGAATAGTTCCCAAGTCATCCTATATCTATGTTTTATCGTCCTTTTCAGTACTCTCATCATGATATGTATTTCCAGTTGATTTTGTCTTGTATTTCATTATGCTGTCTCTTATAGCTTTTGTCAATTCACATGGAACTGCTGTTGGTGTTTGTACTTGCTCATTTTCCTGACAGGATACCGTTATGATATATTACAGATGATTCAGAGGCTGATTGTCCGACCTACTATGGGGTCGGGTTAGATAGAGTAGACTTGGACCGTGGCTTGTTAGTAGAGCCACTAGACTTTGCTCACCCTGAGTAGTATAGTTTAGTTAGGTTTGCCTGGCCTGCGAGCCAGCTAGTACTTTTCAGACTGTAGTATTATATTATATTCTGTGATGTTATGTTTAGTCTTGGACTTGTGTGGATCTCGAACTTATTTCTTGCTTCATCTATCATATTTTCTCTCGTGCTATCTATCCTAGTTTGTTTATGTGATTGAGACAGTATTGCTATGTCACCTCCATTCGGAGTGTATATACTGTACAGGTACCTTTATCTGTTTAGTGTAGTTTTGTAGACAACCTAGACAGCGTTCTACCGCCGATGCTGCGGCGTAGGCTGGACGTAACCACTTCTCGTGCCCCTAATCAGGGTGCGGGTCGTGACACGTTTTTGTGGTGGCCCACGCAGGTCGATGTCGCAATTAGTGCGATCTCGTAATGGTGCTCGACTTAGAGTGCTAATTACGAGCCTGCGATTAGGACATAGGATCTAGGGTATGATAGGAGTTACTCAATCACATTTTTAGGAAAAACTCTGATCTTTTGATTACCATGACAACTCTTCTTGTATTTGAATTCAATTGTCCTCCTTTGATAATGTCCTATCATGTGCCATATTGATCTCTTGGGTTCAATTCGTCTTCAGGATGACAATCACTCGTTCTCCAGCAGCGGATTCTAGCGCAGTTCCAGAGAGGTCAGATCAGGGAGGTCTTCCACCTCCAGCTGGGGGAGCAGCCCCATCAGTTCCTGCCCTTCCGGTGGGAGCAGCAGCAACAGTACCAGCAGCGACGATCCCTGGAGGTCTTCCACCTTCAGCAGCAGGACCGTCTATGGTCAT
This sequence comes from Iris pallida, assembly GCA_029216955.1. Classification (NCBI taxonomy): domain Eukaryota; kingdom Viridiplantae; phylum Streptophyta; class Magnoliopsida; order Asparagales; family Iridaceae; genus Iris; species Iris pallida. Next base: position 4,565,111 of record JANAVB010031818.1, read on the forward strand.
CCCGGACATTCTTCCACCGCCGCCCCAGTTACCGACAGACACCCAGGGGATGATGGCACTCCTGCAGCAGATATTGCAGACGCAGCAGCGCCAGACAGAGGTGCTGAGACAGACCATGGAGAACTCGCACCAGTTAGCCATGGCAGCAGTGGAGAGGGTTGTACCGGGTACAGTTCAGGATACCCCAGTTCAGTATCAGTGTCAGAGACAGAGGCCAGCAGCACAGTGCCATTTTTGTAGGAGGCCAGCAGGGGCGAGCTTTCGCCATGACAGTTAAGCCCACTCAGGCAGTAGCAGAGCAGAGTGCAGGTTCCAATCTTTCGATCTCATTTTCGCATTTGCTTCCTTAATTATAAACTGTTTGAAATTCGATTCTATCTGTTCATGATCGATTGGATAAAATTGTTCTGTGATGTGATTTTCTTCTGAGATAAGTCGTATGGGCTAGGTCGCCTCGATTATGAGATTTTAGAATCCTCTAGGGTCATGCTAGCAGGCAGAGTGAGGACATATAGTCGGGCTATGGACGTATTTCTCGGGTGTGGGAATTTAAGGTTTTCGCTGCCAAGCTAGCGGCAATGCGAAAATTTTAAATACCATAATTCTAGAGGTATGTACCGTAGCTGAGGACTCTGTGATTATCGTAGCCTTGCTCACTGGCGTGACGGAGATTCTGAGTATCATGATTATTGGACAGACGCATACGATTATCAAATTGCATGAATTTTCTGTGTTGCTTCGTTTTAAGTTTTTGGATGATTCTTTTAAGGTGGATAGACTTATATTTGAGAGTAATTTTAAATTTTATAAATTTAGTCATTTAATTCCTGCTTTGATTTTTGAGATTTTAATCATTTTAAATTTTTAAGCCATTATTTGTGATTTTAATGTTTTGCTAGTGAAACCTTAGAGACTGTTTGACCTAGAGCCTAACCATGTGATTAGGATGTTTTCAGTATCATTTCTGGCCCAAGGGTATTTTGGTCATTGGACCTCTTTGATTTATTTTTTGATATTTTGTATTGGTGATTGTTGATTTGGCTTTTGATAGGTGAGGTTTTGTGATGGTTCCGTGTCCGTGTCGGACACGTAACAGATTTTATTTGTAAGTGTTGTTGTGTCTTAAGAGATTTTTATTTTGTTGAAATTTTTTTTTTCTTTGGAAGTATTCGAGATGGATTGTTTTCTGCGTGTGTTTTTCTGTGATTGCTTTGTTTTAATTTCGAGGACGAAATTTTTTTAAGGTGGATAGATTTGTCACCCCCAGTTTCCAAAAATAGGGGTATTTTTGTAATTTTCTACTTTAAAAATTATTTTGGAATTATTTAATTATTATTTGTATTATTTTGGGGTTATTTGAATCGGGTTCGAATTTCAACTCTTTCCGACTTGTTTTGACTTGTTTCGGGGACCCGGGGTATTTTGACCTTAGCGGGCCCACACACTAGTTAGCCATGGCCCACATGTTAGATATTTTGGTTAGAGACTAGACTATTATTTTAGTTAATATTTAGTTATAGATTAGTGGTTTCGGTTTGACTAAACTACCCCCGGCTTGACCCTTTCATATTTATTAGCTATTTAAACCTTTGGAGGGCAAACTTGTAATTATCCAAATAGGACAAAACCTACATGCTTGGCCGACCATGACTAGCCCCCCCCCTCTCTTTCTTCTTCACTAAGCTACACACTCTCTCTCTCTTCCAAATTCATTTCTTTCTTTCCAAGCTTTTCCTCCAACCTCCTCTTAGGTATGATTTTATTTCCTCCATTAATTCTCTTTTGCATATAGTTCTTCCACATTAAATGGAGAGGAGAAGATTCTCTTCCATTTGCCCACAACTTTGTAGGTTTCCCATAGAAAAATAGGTTAAGGATTTATTAGGATTTAATTCTTTTGAGAGTGGTATATATATATATATATACATATATATATATATATATATATATACATGTGTATTTATGTGTGTATATTTATTTATGTATTGGTGTGTGTTGTGTTGTCTGTAAGTATGCGTGTGTGTGTGAGTGTCCAGATATGTATAGATATATATATATATATATATGTGTGTATTTGTAAATAGAAATGAGGAAGGAGAATAGGAAATAGGAAGGAGAATGAGAAGAATGGGAAGGAGAATGAGGAAGGAGAATAGAAAATAGGAAGGAGAATGAGAAGAATGGGAAGGAGAATGAGGAAGGAGAATAGGAAATAGGAAGGAGAATAGGAAGGAGAATGGGAAGGAGAATGAGGAAGGAGAATAGGAAATAGGAAGGAGAATAGGAAGGAGAATGGGAAGGAGAATGAGGAAGGAGAATAGAAAATAGGAAGGAGAATGAGAAGAATGGGAAGGAGAATGAGGAAGGAGAATAGGAAATAGGAAGGAGAATGGGAAGGAGAATGAGGAAGGAGAATGAGAAGAATGGGAAGGAGAATGAGGAAGGAGAATAGAAAATAGGAAGGAGAATGAGAAGAATGGGAAGGAGAATGAGGAAGGAGAATAGAAAATAGGAAGGAGAATGAGAAGAATAGGAAGGAGAATGAGGAAGGAGAATAGAAAATAGGAAGGAGAATGAGAAGAATAGGAAGGAGAATGAGGAAGGAGAATAGAAAATAGGAAGGAGAATGAGAAGAATAGGAAGGAGAATGAGGAAGGAGAATAGAAAATAGGAAGGAGAATGAGAAGAATGGGAAGGAGAATGAGGAAGGAGAATAGAAAATAGGAAGGAGAATGAGAAGAATGGGAAGGAGAATGAGGAAGGAGAATAGGAAATAGGAAGGAGAATAGGAATGAGAATGGGAAGGAGAATGAGGAAGGAGAATAGGAAATAGGAAGGAGAATGAGGAGAATAGGAAGGAGAATAGAAAGGAGAATGAGAAGGAGAATAGGAAGGAGAATAGGAAGGAGAATGAGAAGGAGAATGAGAAGGAGAATGAGGAGGAGAATAGGAGTTTGAGAATGAATCGGAGTTCGGGTAGTCGGATTGACTTGAAACTTGGGTGGCATGTTGGGTACACCCCACAAATGTCATATTTGAGCCGATTTTTGGCTCGGTTGACCCAGAGTTGACTTTTTACCCAAAAGTCAACCGTAAGTCAACACTTTGTCTAGATTTCACCAAATCCAAACTAGAGTTGACCAGTTGACCAAAAGTCAACTGTTGGTCAACATTTGACCAGTTTGACCTAGGGTTGACCATAGTTGACCTAGGGTTGACCAGAGTTGACCAGTTGACCAAAAGTCAACTGTAGGCCAACTCTTGATCCCGTTTGACTTTCTTTGACTTGTTTTGACCCGTGATGCCTGGTATGACCTAGGATTGACTTGGTTAGGCTTAGATTGACTTGATATAACTTGATTTGACCTAGATTGACTTGACAGGACTTAGTGTGACTCAGTGAGACCTAGTTTGACCTAGATTGCATATCATTTATTGTAAATCATTCCTAAACTTGTTTAAACCTAAATTAACTTACAGTATCTCATATTTAGGTCTTCTGATACCGCTCTGAGCATTGATATACCATACAGCTCAGGACAGCAGGCGAGTACATTCACTGATAGTTTTCATTGTCTTGATATCTGCTATATCTGATTCAGTTGTAGTGTTATACTCGATTTCCAGTCACGACAGTTCACGGACTAGTATATGTTGGATCATGACATGGGATGTTATTCCTAGAGTTACATGGTATATTGGTACATATTTCGTCTTATTTCAGTGTATTGGTATAGACACCGATTTCAAAGGGGACTTGCTACCCTCTTGTGGAATCCCGTGTCATAACGTGTCATGTCCAGATCCATTGTACTATTCGGGGATGGGGGAGTTATTAGTGGTTGTGTGATCAATTCCCACATGGTTCTATGGTACTCATGGTTAATAGCTATACCCTCACCTCACGACGGGTAAAGCCTCACCCTACGGTTATGGCTTTCCATGGTGACCGGCCTTATCGTTTCTATTTTATGGTTCTTAGTCGGTCAGATGGAAAGCCTTTCCCAAGCCGATCACATGACGTACTAATAATTCAAGGCACCTTTTTATATTTATTATCTTGGGTGACTAGGTTCTGTTCGGAAGAAGGGTTACAACCCCGGTCCTTGTTTGGTTTAAGGGTTGTAACTCGGCTTCCGAATAGTTCCCAAGTCATCCTATATCTATGTTTTATCGTCCTTTTCAGTACTCTCATCATGATATGTATTTCCAGTTGATTTTGTCTTGTATTTCATTATGCTGTCTCTTATAGCTTTTGTCAATTCACATGGAACTGCTGTTGGTGTTTGTACTTGCTCATTTTCCTGACAGGATACCGTTATGATATATTACAGATGATTCAGAGGCTGATTGTCCGACCTACTATGGGGTCGAGTTAGATAGAGTAGACTTGGACCGTGGCTTGTTAGTAGAGCCACTAGACTTTGCTCACCCTGAGTAGTATAGTTTAGTTAGGTTTGCCTGGCCTGCGAGCCAGCTAGTACTTTTCAGACTGTAGTATTATATTATATTTTGTGATGTTATGTTTAGTCTTGGACTTGTGTGGATCTCGAACTTATTTCTTGCTTCATCTATCATATTTTCTCTCGTGCTATCTATCCTAGTTTGTTTATGTGATTGAGACAGTATTGCTATGTCACCTCCATTCGGAGTGTATATACTGTACAGGTACCTTTATCTGTTTAGTGTAGTTTTGTAGACAACCTAGACAGCGTTCTACCGCCGATGCTGCGGCGTAGGCTGGACGTAACCACTTCTCGTGCCCCTAATCAGGGTGCGGGTCGTGACAGGGTATAGCTATGATACAAGTAGTAACTCAAGGTGGGCATTGATCACACTATCTATAATATTCCCCATTTCCCCGAATAGACATAGTACGTCATGACGCAGGATTCCCTAAGAGGGGAGCAAGTCCTCTTCAGGAATCGGCATTAATACAAGTACAAGAATCAAGACCAAGCAAGTACAAGTATTCCAAGAAATCCAGGAATGACATCTCATGACAGGAATCCGACAATACTAGTCCGTGAACTATCGTGTCTGAGAATCAAGTAAGACACTACGACTGAATTGGATATAGCAAATATCAAGACAATAAAAACTATCAGTGAATGTACTCGCCTGCTGTCCTGAGCTATAGGATATATCAATGCTCAGAGTGGAGATCAGAGACCTAAAGATGAGATACTATAAGTTAATTTAGGTTTAAACAAGTTTAGGAATGATTCACAATGAATAATATGCAATCTAGGTCAAACTAGGTCTCACTGAGTCACACTAAGTCATGTCAAGTCAATCTAGGTCAAATCAAGTTATATCAAGTCAATCTAAGCCAAACCAAGTCAATCCTAAGTCATACCAGTCATCACAGGTCAAAACAAGTCGAAGAAAGTCAAACGGGGTCAAGAGTTGGCCTACAGTTGACTTTTGGTCAACTGGTCAACCCTAGTCAACTTTGGTCAACTCTAGGTCAAACCTAGGTCAATGGTGACTAATAGTTAACTTTTGGTCAACTACACAAGTCTAAAGGAATTTGGGACTAAATTGGGTAAAGGTTTATCCATAGTTGACTTTTGGTCTAAAAAGTCAACCGTGGTCAAGACTAGGTCTAGGCGACTATTTCTAATTATTACCAACCTCTACAACCCATATTCAAGTCCATCTTGGACTTCGAACTCAAATCTTGGCCGTAGGCCAATATCCTATTTTGCCCTTAAAAAGGGTAAAATTCTAGCTTAGGCAATGATCAAGTTAGTATACATACGCTTGGTATTTTGACCCGAGCTTCCTAGGGTAGTAAGATACTAGCCTATATACATATATTACCTACCAAGATACCTAAGTAAAGTGGACATTTAGTCCACGATACGTCCCATTGCCGATATCTTGAATATTTCAAGATACGCAATGGTACGGCGCGATACCGGCGCCCTACAACCCCGATTTCCACTCAGGAGCCTACCCACAAAATCTAATTCACGTATTCTTGCCCCACGCCAAGTTTCAACTCATTCCGATACTCCGAGCTCCGTTTCGCCCTCTAACTCGATCCCCTCTATTTCATATTTCACACTTTTCTTTCTATTCTTCTAACTTCTTCTAATTCTTAAACTTCTTCTAATCTTCTCTATGTATCTATCTATATATAAACACACACACACACACACACACACTCCAATTTCCCTTACACACGCACATAAAGCACAAACACACAAAATACTCAATTTCTCGGATTTTAGCACACTGGGACAACCTGCACACCTTTAAGGCTCTCATGCTCACCTTTAAGGCACTTCTGCTCACCTTTAAGGCACTACTGCACAGTTTTTCCTGAATAGCATTCTGTACACTTCTAAGGCATTCTTGTACAACTACAAGGCTCTCATGCACAACTCTAAGGCTCTAATGCACAACTATAAGTTCTAACGCACAACTCTAAGCATTGATACATACATATACAATATATATATATACATACCTATATGAAAACACCCAAACATGCACAAATGTATATATATATATATATATATATATATATATATATATATATATATATATATATATATATATATATATATATATATATATATATACCACTCTCAAAAGGATTAAACCATAATAAATCCTTAACCTATATTTTAAGGGAACCTACAAAGGCTATGGTCAACTTGTAGAGAATGATCCCCTCTATCATTTAAGTGAAGGAATAAATGCAAAAGGAGGAATTTAAAAGGGTTTAAAAATCATACCTAAAAGTGGATTTGAAAAGGAAGAAGAAGGAGTTGGAAAGAAAGTAATGGAGAAGAAGAAGAAACTTAGTGAGGAAGTAAAAGAGGTGGAGGGGGTGGCCCTATAGGTGGCCGGCCATGGTGCCAAGGGGTAGGGGCACTTGTATTTACAAGTTTGCCCCTCCCTAAGCCTAATGCAAAATTAATCCAAAATGTTTTTGAAAAATGCTAAAAATAAATAAAAATCATAATTAAACTTAATTACTCATGGGGGAACTAGTCCAAACTTCTAAACCCTAAAGTTTAGTGTGGTGGGCCATGGTTAAATAACAGGCTAATTGCGACTCAAGTCGAAATTTACCGGGGTCCCGAATTAACTCGGAATGCGATGAAATTCGAACCCGACTCCTAATATATTTAAATAATAATATTCATGAAATAAAATTCTCAAAAATATTATAAAATAGAAAATTACCATTTTACCCCTAACTGGGAAAAGTGAGGGTGATAAGTCTATCCACCTTAAAAAATTCGTCCTCGAAATTGAAGACAACAAGCACAGGAAATCACAAACAGAAATAAAGGAAATAGATTTATACCTCAGAGCACGAAAAGATAAGGGAAACGCTCCCGCATGTCGTCCTCCCTCTCCCAGGTAGACTCACCTGGAGAGTGATGTCTCCATGCAACCCGAACCAAGGGTATGACCTAGTTCCGGAGCACCTTCTCCCTGCGATCCAGAATCTCCACCGGCTGTTCTGGATAGCTGAGAGTAGGTCCCACCTGTATCGCTGAATGGTCCAATACATGGCTAGGATCTGCCACGTACCGCCTCAGCTGAGATACATGAAACACATTGTGCACTCCCTCGAGCCTGGTAGGCAAGTCCAGTCGGTAGGCTACTGCACTGATCCTCACTAAGATGGTGAAAGGTCTGATGTAGCGCGGACTGAGATTCCCAACGCCGCCAAAGCGAATAGTGCCACGTGTCGGGGATATCCTCAGAAATACCATGTCACCAACCTAGACACAAGACAAAAACTCAACACACAACTAACAAACAATCACAACAAATACGACAAGAACTGAAACTAACCTCGAACTCTAACGATCTCCGGTGACTATCGGCCCAATGCCGCTGCCTATCCTGAGCCACCCGAAGTCTGTCTCTAATCAATCTGACCTTCTCGATCGCATCCACAATTATCTCCAGCCCAAGAAGCGTCCGCTCGCCGACATCGTCCCAAGACAAAGGAGTACGACATCTCCGTCCATATAGAGCCTTAAATGGTGACATCTCTATACTGGCCTGGTAGCTGTTGTTGTAAGCAAACTCTACCAGGTGAAGATGGTCCTCCTAAGAACCCCCGAGATCTAGCACACATGTGCGAAGCATATCCTCCAAGGTCTGGATGGTCCTCTCCGACTGCCCGTCTGTCTGAGGATGATAAGCAGTACTAAACTTGAGCGAGGTGCCCAAGCTAGTCTGCAAACTCCTCCAGAAGTGGAAAGTAAATCGGCTATCCCGATCTGAAACTATGCTCATCGGAACTCCGTGCAATCTCACGATCTGACGAACATACAGCTCAGCCAGCCTCTCCGTAGACAAACCCACTTTAAAAGGCAAAAAGTGGGCCGATTTGGTCAATCTATCAACTATGACCCAAACCGCGTCCTTCCCTCCTGGCGACCGTGGAAGTCTAGATACAAAGTCCATGGTAATGTGCTCCCACTTCCACTCGAGAATAGGTAGCGGCTGTAGCAATCCACCTGGTCTCTGCCTCTCGGCCTTCACCTGCTGACACACAAGGCAACGAGATACAAACTTGGCTACCTCGTGCTTCATGCCATACCATCACACGTGCTCTCTCAGGTTCCTATACATTTTATTGGCTCCAGGATGCATAGAATACTGAGAGCGATGCGCCTCCTGAAGAACCTCCTCCCGAAGCTCTCTATGCGAAACGCACAGCCTAGTACCGTGCCGCAACGACCCGTCTTCGGCTACAGAGAAATCGTCAAGCAAGCCCATCCTCACCTGCTCCCTGATGCTCCTCAGGGCATCATTATCATACTGCGCTGACCTGACTCTATCCATCAGCTCAGGCTGAATCTGCAAACCCCATATCTGGATCTCCACGCCCGGAATGATGACCTCGATACCCAAACTATCCAGGTCGGCCAACAAATGACGATCTGTCGTCAAGAACATAGCAACTGGATACCTGCTCAAGGCATCTGCAACTACGTTGGCCTTCCCCGGATGGTACTGCAAGGATATATCGAAGTCCTTCATCAGCTCTAACCACCGCCTCTGCCGCATGTTCAACTCCTTCTGAGTGAACACGTACTTCAAGCTCTTGTGGTCTGTGAAGATCTCAACTCGCTCTCCGTACAGGTAATGCTTCCATAACTTCAAAGCAAATATCACCGCAGCCAACTCCAGATCATGAATAGGATAGTTCTTCTCATGAGGACGCAACTGCATGGATGCATAGGCAATCACCTTTCCGTGCTACTGAAGAACACACCCTAAACCCTTCCCGGAAGCATCGCTGAAGATCGAGAACCCTCCTGACCCAGATGGTAAGGTCAGGATCGGAGCTGAAGTCAACCTCCTCTTCAGCTCTGTAACTCCACTTTTTCAGGAAATGTAAATTTTTCCTTTTCCATAAATTTTCTGAATATATGTTCTTCTTAAAACCAATATTTTGTTATTTATTTTCCCTTAGCCAATTTATTAAATTCTTTTCACTTTGGTTTTATGTTGGGCTTTCACTTAAGCCCATAAACCAGCCTTTATAAACCAGCCTCTATAAACCAGCCCATTGATTTTAGCAGTCACTATTTCTTTAAGGGTTCTCTGGAAGAGGTTAGCTCTTCACTGAGAGCATTCTTTGAATTCTCGTTTTCAAATTAACTCTAACGGCCATGGCACAGTAGCCATGTGCTCTGTTATCTCTCCACCGTTCTAACCGCTTGTCAGAGCCAATTCTTCCGCCATTTCTTTGGATTAGCCTAGCTTCCACGCATCATTAGCCTATATAACCTTCCCTTCTCTCTGTGGATGAAGCCATCCTCTATTCATTCTTCAACTTAAATTCTTTCATTCGATTTCCCTGGATCTGGAGGAATGGAAATGGCAGCCATGGCAACCCCTCTTCCCAACAGTCGAGCTCCTGTTGAGACAAGCTAATTTCAGTAAGAGTCAACCTTCTGATCAATTAGTTTTGTAATTCCAGCTCTCAATTCTTTTCTGGATTGATCAAATTTTGTAGGGAGAATTGATTCGTGATCGATCGATCGTTCTTTCTCAATCGAGAACGAGAAACGATGGTGAGTGTTCAACCTAGTGATTTTGAATCTCGATTGTGAATGATTTTGATTTCAACCGTAGTTTCCTTCCCTAGAATTTCGTGTGCTAGATCATTGGATCGATTGCCTGGGATTAGCTTGGAAGTCTGAATCTGGGATTAACTAGGTAATTTAGAGAATATAGAAATTCTTTGGACACCCTAACATTATGAGAGCTTACTTCAAAATAACCTATGATGATTTCGAGCTAGTAAAATATGAGGTTGTTATAATCCCCTTAAAAGCTCTGGTGATTCTACATATGATGGGAGAATGGTTTCCAAGTGGCTTGTGATGTATTTCACTGTGTTAAACTAAAATAATGTATCATTCAGGATCCCTTGTTTTGCAACCATTGGTTAGTTAATTTGACTATGGAAAGGGAGGCTGTTTCAGTTTGGATACTGAGTCTTTTTTAGCCTATGAGATCCTTTCTGATAGGTGAGTTACCTGGTGCTCTTTACTATATCCTGTTTCCATTCTCTGTTCAAACTATTAGATACCATGGTATTTTTCCTGTCTACATTACTATGAGCCTGCTATTGCATCATGAACTGAGAACTGATGAGCCTCAGGAATTTAGGAACTTGAGACTGAAATTCTCAGGAACCTGAGAGTTTTCCAGGAACTTGAGTTTCTCTTGATAATTAAGAAGCTTGGTAATTAATTCATTGAGAACTCAGTTAACTGAAATTATCATGAACCTGGGAAGATCAGTCCTAAGTTTGAACTGTTGAGAGCATGACATAGTTGGGACCAAGGTATGGGATTCAGTTGGTTAATAGCAGTTGTATGGCCTTGTGTGCTGTTATGACTTAACTTTCAATCTGGGTATCCTTAACCAGTTTAGGTACCAACAACTCTTGAGTTATAGTTGTACTTGCACTGTTGTTGAACCTGGGGACCATGCTTTCATGTTCTGGTTCGATTTCATGAACTGGGTTTGCATGGGTGCTATTTTGTCTGTGTTTTTGCTAAACTGGATATGGCAGTAACCTGGGGAAGTTTGGTTTTAGTATAAGTGAACAATTGGTGTTGTTATAGGATCAACCACTGTTGTGTATGACTTTTCCCACAAGATTAAATCCTAAGTTCAGCAGTAGACAGTAAAACCAAGTGTAGGTTTTGGGAGTAATTGCATTTTTGCAAAGACTTATTAAATCAATTTCTAGGTTGACCCTTCCATGTATGCTTATTGCTATAAACAAGGGTTTCAGGATACAACTCTTGGTCAGATGTTAGGATGTTTACACCTACAAGAAGTAGCTAATGTAGTAGTTTAGTTCATCTGTAATCATATCTATAGAGTAGTTAGTATTTATCAAGTGGAACCTAAAATTGGTCTTAGTGATCTTAGACATAATCATCAATTTTACATTGTCGACTTATCCTTGTAAATCATTATTTAAACAGGAGATCCTCCAGCACTTTTTACCTACTCGTACTTCCTGGAGCAAGGCAAGTACATTCTATGGTTTTGTTCAGTACATTTTCCTTGTTCTTTATTGCTGACACACTGCGACACGTTCATGATCTTTTCTGGCTTGTTCTTTCATGATCTTACTTGCTCTTTCATGATCTTACTTGCATCTTGGGGTGGGGAAATACTCTAGATATGTGACCAAACCCGGATACTTATTCATGATCTTTAGCTTAGGCCTCGCACAGTGCACGCGGGTCCTAAGCCGTACCTTATATGATCTTTCAGGATTTTTTCATGCTCTTTCATGGTCTTACCCAAGCCGGTCACATATCATAGTAGTATTTCAAATATATTACACACATGTTCAGGATTTTGTTCTTACATTAGTTCCTATGATCCTGATCTTGATATTAGCTATAGTCATGATCTTTCCTGTATCTTTATAGCAGTAGTTCATGTTCTTCATGTTCTTTACATACCTTGTTCTTATCCTGTTCTTCCAGCATTTACTTTTCATATCATTATGTTATTGTTCATTACCTAGAACTGTACTTTGCTCCGCTCCTGACTGGATATGTTATGATAGGTGAGATGGAGGCTTTGTGTGACACATACTATGGACAGGATACTGCCTTCCCTCCTGAGCCAGCTGGAGCTACTTGTGACCTAGAGGCCGCAGAGGCCTAGTACTTCATTTAGTTTCCATTTATCTTTCCATGTATTGAGACTAGCAGACTCTTATAGTTGAATTGTAATAAATTTAGATATTGTATCTCTTTTCTGGTTGGGACACATTATATAGATGCTGTGATTCTATACTTTCATGTTTATCTGGTTAGTTTCCCTAGATTGGTACAGCTTACTTCATTGTGTCTAACAATGAAGGCTGGGCGTGTCCGACTCGTGTCCGATTATTCGGGAGCGGGTCGTGACAAGCTCATCGAATGCAGCCTGACACTCAACAGTCCAGACGAACTCCACGTCCTTCCTGGTGAGTCTAGTCATCGGCTCTGCAATCCGCGAGAAGTCCTGGACAAACTTTCGGTAATAGCCAGCCAAACCAAGAAAGCTCCGAACCTCGACAACTGAACTGGGCGTAGACCAAGACTCCACTGCCGAAATCTTCCTCTGGTCTACTGAAATCCCGTGCTCGGTCACAACATGACCTAGGAACTCCACCTGGTCTAAGAAGAACTCACACTTTGAAAGCTTTCCGTATAGTTGCTCCCTCATCAGAGTCTCTAACACAACTCTTAAGTGCTCCTCATGCTCCTCCTGCATCTTCGAATAGATCAAGATATCGTCTATGAAGACCACCACGAACTTGTCAAGGTACTAATGGAATACCTTGTTCATCATGTTCATGAACACCGCGGGAGAATTGGTCAACCCAAATGGCATCATTGTAAACTCGTACTGGCCGTACCGAGTCCGAAATACCGTCTTGGGAATGTCATCCCGCCTCACCTTCAGCTGGTGATACCCGGACCTCAAATCTATCTTCGAAAAGACCTTTGCCCCACTCAGCTGATCGAACAAGTCGTCGATCCTCGGCAAAGGGTACCTATTCTTGATAGTGAGGTTGTTGAGCGCCCGGTAATCAATACACATACAGGACGTACCGTCCTTCTTCGGCACGAACAGGACTGGCGCTCCCCAGGACGAAGAACTGGATCTGATGAACCCCTTGTCCTGCAGCTCGTCGACTTACTTCTTCAGCTCTATCAACTCGCTGTTGTTCACCCTATAGACATGCTGTGATATGGGCTCGGCGCCCGGCACCAAGTCTATGGAGAACTCAATGTCCCTGTCTGGCGGCATCCCCGACAACTCCTCGGAAAAGACATCCGAGAACTTAGCAATCAACGGATGTGGCAAATCCTGTCCCGCCAACAAAGCTCCACAGAATCCAGCCTCCGGCTCCGCTGCTCCTCGAGCAAACTCGATCTCTAGCTCATCCGGCGTCCTAAAAAGAACTCTGCCTGCTCAACAATCAATGCTAGCATGGTGCATGCTCAACCAATCCATACCGAGTACCATATTGTACCTCGGTAGGGCATTACGAGCAGACACGCACTCAAGTCCCGGCCTCTCAGAGTGACTCTCCGCCCCTTACAAATATTATTAACCGGAATAATACCTCCCCCGGTCATAATCTTGTAAGTCCTACCCATATATTCAGCGATAATATTATGTCTCAAAGTAAAAGAAACAGACACAAAACTATGGGTCGCCCCAGAATCAAATAAGGCAAAAGCAGGGAAAGAATCTAAGAGAACATGACCTGCTACAACATCTCCCACGGGCTCTACCTCCTCCTCTGCTGCCAAAGCGAACACCCTGCCCTCGGGTGCTCCCCTCTGGTGCTGAACAAAATGCTGCTGCTGGGTCTGAAGTGGAGGACCCCTCTGCTGAACTGCTGGTCCTCTAGCCGGCTGTACCCTGTCCTGGCCTCCCTTGGCTGCCCGAACATGGCAGTCCTTCAGCTGGTGGTCGGTTCCTCTGCAGAATAGGCAAGCGCCTAGCCTCCTCCGGCGCACGTCTCTGTTGTGCCCCGTCTTTTCGCAGAAAGCACACTGCTGGGTCTGCCTCTGGCCCTGACTCTGATGCTGCTGGGCACGCGCCGGTGCCTGCTGAATCTACAACAGAGGCTGCTGCTGAAACGGCCTCTGCTGCTGCTGAATATGGGGACGCTTGGCCGGTCCCGCACTGGAACTCGCCCCCATAGTATCTCCGCTCCTCTTCGGCTTGAGGCCGAAGTCCTCCTCTGCAATCTGCACGTCCATCAATATCTGATCGAACGTCGCGTCACGGCGACCCGAGGTGCGGGTGCGCACTGCATGAATAAGTCCCCTGCGGAACTTAGGAGCCTTCTGCCCCTCATCCTGGATCATATCTGGAGCAAACCTGCTAAGACAGAAGAACTCAGCTGCATACTCGTCCACCGACGAGTTCCCCTGCACTAGACCCACGAACTGGCCCTCCAATGCTGTAAGAGCCACGTCCGGGAAGAACTTCTCCTTGAAGAGCCTCCGAAAGTTCTCCCATGTCAGCCCTCTCACCGATGCACGAGGATCCGTGCGGTACCATGTCAGCGCAATATCGAAGAATCGGCTGGCTGCGACCGAAACCCAAAGTGCTCTAGGAAGCTCTGCCAGCTCCATGCTCCGCTGTACATCCTCTAGCCAGTCGTCTGCATAAAGGATGCCCTCTGTGCCTGTGAAGTCCCTGGAGCTCATCTTTCTAAAGTCTAATACTGTCTCCGGCCTGGACTGCTGCTGGCACGGCTGCTGGCCAGTAGGGCCCTGTACCGTACCCGGTGCCACTCTCTCTACTGCTGCCAGTACAAGCTGATGCGAGTTCTCCATACTCTGTTTCAGCATCTCGATCTGATGGTGTGATGCCTCCGACTGGCGCTGCTACGCCTCTGCCTGGGCCCGCTGTGTCTCCATCATCTGCTGAAGGAGAAGGAACAAATGATGTGTATCCGTCGGTATCGGTGGTGGTGGCGGCAGTATCTCTGGAACAACGGCCGTAACCCTCTGGGGTGGAGGTGGTAGACCTCCCTGTGCAACTGCCGGGGTCTCTGGAATAGTAGAATCACTGGGGGCAGTCTCGTGAACCTCCTCCTCGACCGGGTCAGATCTCTCGGGCAAGCTACTCGATCCAGAGGCCTGCTGATGCGTCTTCGTCATCCTGGAGACGAATTGAAACAAGAGATCAATATGGCACATGAGTAGATTATCAAGGAAGGACAGTTAATTTAATACAAGGTGAATAATCATGATAATCAAAAGATCAAAAATTTTCTAGGTGTGATTGAGAAACTCCTATCATGTCCTAGGTCCTACGTCCAAATTGCAGGCTCGTAATTAGTACTCTAAGTCGAGCACCATTACGAGATCGCACTAATTGCGACACTGGACCTGCGTGGGCCACCACAAAATCGTGTCACAACCCGTACCCTTATGAGGGGCACGAGCACGTGGGTACGTCCAGCCTACACCGCAGTATCGGCGGTAGAACGCTGTATATAACTTCTATAAATACTACGACTAACAGTTAAATGTACCTGTACAGTATATACTCTCCGAATGAAGGTGACATAATAATACAGTCTCAATCACAGAATAAAACTAAGGTAGATAGCTCAGAAGGAAAGACATATGATAGATGAAAGAGTAATAAGTCCACAGTCTAATACAAGCCCAGATATATACAACATCACAGGGTATCAAAATAGAATATAGAACTACAGTCTGATAAAGCTAGCTGGATCGCAGTCCAGTCAAACCTAGCTAACCTACACTACTCTGGAAGTACAAAATCTAGTGGCTCTACTATAAGGCCACGATCCAAGGCTACTCCATCTAACTCGAGCCCATAATAGGTCGAGCAGTCCGTCTCAGAGTCATCTATAATATATCATAACGGTATCCTGTCAGAAAAATGAGCAAGTACAAACACTAACAGCAGTTCCATGTGAATTGACAAGTTCTATAAGAGACAGTATAATGAACTACGAGACAAAGATATATGAAGACTTGGAAACCGTTCGAAAGCCGAGTTACAACCCTTAAACCAAACAAGGACCGGGGTTGTAACTCTTCTCCCGAGCAGAACTTAGTCTCCAATCAAGGTACAATGTAAAGGCATGTAAAGCATGTGAGTAACTGTATATCATGCATGGTGAGAAAGTACTGAATATAGAACAGAACAGGATATATGACAAGAAAAGTAAATATAAAATGTGCCTCGAATATTATACCCTAATATGATCGGTATGGGTCAAGAATCAGGCTTCCAGCCGACCGGCTACAAGTACGTGGACTCGGTCCGGCCGGGATGGTAAGCTATAGAGCAAGTAGTAGCACAGGTCAGGCTATACCCATCGTGAGGCAAGGGTATAGCTATGATACAAGTAGTAACTCAAGGTGGGCATTGATCACACTATCTATAATATTCTCCATTTTCCCGAATAGTATACGGATCCGGACATAGCACGTCATGACGCAGGATTCCCTAAGAAGGAAGCAAGTCCTCTTCAGGAATCGGCGTCAATACAAGTACAAGAATCAAGACCAAGCAAGTACAAGTATCCTAAGAAATCCAGGAATGACATATCATGACAGGAATCCGACAATATTAGTCCGTGAACTATCGTGTCTGAGAATCAAGTAAGATACTACGACTGAATCGGATATAGCAAATATCAAGACAATGAAAACTATCAGTGAATGTACTCGCATGTTGTCCTGAGCTGTAGGATATATCAATGCTCAGAGTGGAGATCAGAGACCTAAAGATGAGATACTGTAAGTTAATTGAGGTTTAAACAAGTTTAGGAATGATTCACAATGAATGATATGCAATCTAGGTCAAACTAGGTCTCACAGAGTCACACTAAGTCCTGTCAAGTCAATCTAGGTCAAATCAAGTTATATCAAGTCAATCTAAGCCAAACCAAGTCAATCCTAAGTCATACCAGTCATCATAGGTCAAAACAAGTCGAAGAAAGTCAAACGGGGTCAAGAGTTGGCCTACAGTTGACTTTTGGTCAACTGGTCAACCCTAGTCAACTCTGGTTAACTCTAGGTCAAACCTAGGTCAATGGTGACTAATAGTTGACTTTTGGTCAACTACACAAGTCTAAAGGAATTTGGGACTAAATTGGGTAAAGCGTTGACTCATAGTTGACTTTTGGTCTAAAAAGTCAACCGTGGTCAAGACTAGGTTTAGGTGACTATTTCTAACTATTACCAACCTCTACAACCCATATCCAAGTCTATCTTGGACTTCGAACTCAAATCTTGGCCGTAGGCCAATATCCTATTTTGCCCTTAAAAAGGGTAAAATTCTAGCTTAGGCAATGATCAAGTTAGCCTACCTACGCTTGGTATTTTGACCCGAGCTTCCTAGGGTAGTAAGATACAAGCCTATACATATATTACCTACCAAGATACCTAAGTAAAGTGGACATTTAGTCCACGATACGGTCCATTGCCGATATCTTGAATATTTCAAGATACACAATGGTACGGCGCGATACCGACACCCTACAACCCCGATTTCTACTCGGGAGCCTACCCACAAAATCTAATTCACGTATTCTTTCCCCACGCCAAGTTTCAAATCATTCCGATACTCCGAGCTCCGTTTCGCCCTCTAACTCGATCCCCTCTATTTCCTATTTCTCACTTTTCTTCCTATTCTTCTAACTTATTCTAATTCTTAAACTTCTTCTAATCTTCTCTATGTATCTATCTATATATAAACACACACACACTCTCCAATTTCCCTTACACACGTACATAAAGCACAAACACACAAAATACTCAATTTTTCGGATTTTAGCACACTGGGACAACCTGCACACCTTTAACGCTCTCATGCTCACCTTTAAGGCACTTCTGCTCACCTTTAAGGCTCTACTGCACAGTTTTTCCTGAATAGCATTCTGCACACTTCTAAGGCATTCCTGCACAACTACAAGGCTCTCATGCACAACTCTAAGGCTCTAATGCACAACTATAAGTTCTAACGCACAACTCTAAGCATTGATACATACATATACAATATATATATATATACATACCTATATAAAAACACCCAAACATGCACAAATGTATATATATATATATATATATATACATATATATATATATATATATATATATATATATATATATGTATATATATATATATATATACATATATATATATATATAAAAGGATTAAACCATAATAAATCCTTAACCTATATTTTAAGGGAACCTACAAAGGCTATGGTCAACTTGTAGAGAATGATCCCCTCTATCATTTATGTGAAGGAATAAATACAAAAGGAGGAATTTAAAAGGGTTTAAAAATCATACCTAAAAGTGGATTTGAAATGGAAAAAGGAGTTGGAAAGAAAGTAATGGAGAAGAAGAAGAAACTTAGTGAGGAAGTAAAAGAGGTGGAGGGGGTGGCCCTATAGGTGGCCGGCCATGGTGCCAAGGGGTAGGGGCACTTGTATTTACAAGTTTTCCCCTCCCTAAGCCTAATGCAAAATTAATCCAAAATGGGTTTTGAAAAATGCTAAAAATAAATAAAAATTATAATTAAACTTAATTACTCATGGGGGAACTAGTCCAAACTCCTAAACCCTAAAGTTTAGTGTGGTGGGCCATGGTTAAATAACAGGCTAATTGCGACTCAAGTCAAAATTCACCGGGGTCCCGAATTAACTCGGAATGCGATAAAATTCGAACCCGACTCCTAATATATTTAAATAATAATAGTCATGAAATAAAATTCCCAAAAATATTATAAAATAGAAAATTACCATTTTACCCCTAACTGGGAAAAGTGAGGGTGACAGAATTTAGGAGAAAGATTCTTCACATTTCTGATAGAGGGTGATCCCTCAACCTATGAAGAAGCCATATCCTCTCCTGATGTCCCTTTCTGAAAAGAAGCTATTAACAATGAGTACAACTCCATTATGGAGAACAATACTTGGTTTTTAGCAGACCTACCTTTAGGTAGTAAACCCATAGGTTGTAAGTAGATCTTCAAAAAGAAACTTAGAGCCGATGGTACTATAGAGAAATACAAGGCTAGATTAGTAACTAAAGGTTTCACCCAGAAAAAATGATTAGATTATTTTGATACCTACTCACCTGTAGCTAGAATCACTTTTATTAGAACTCTTCTAGCCTTAGCTTCCATTCATGATATATTGATCATCAAATGGATGTAAAGACAGTATTTCTAAATAGAGATTTAGAAGAAAAAATATATATAGAGCAACCTGAAGGTTTATTGCTAAAGGTCAAGAAAATAAGGTTTGTAGATTAGTAAAATCTCTTTATGGCCTAAAGCAAGCTCCCAAGTAATGGCACAACAAATTTGAAAATTTTATTATAGAATTTGGTTTTGTGCCAAATGAATATGACAAATATTTGTATTCTAAAAATACAAATGGAAGTTGTGTCATCTTATGCTTGTATGTTGATGATTTATTTATTCTAGGATCTTCACTGGAACTGATAAATAATACTAAGAATTATTTATCAAACCAGTTTGATATAAAAGACCTAGGTGTAGCAAACTTGATCCTAGGAATGCAAGTGTCCAAATGCAAAGAAGGTTATACTCTATCCCTAGCACATTCAATTGAGAAAATGTTAAGAAAATTTGAGTATTTTGACAAGAAACTTGTCCTTACTCCTTATGACAGTAATATTTTTGTAAAAAAGAATGAAGGATCACCTATAGAACAACATAGATATTCACAAATAATTAGATCCCTTATGTACATAACAAATAGGACCAGAACCGATATTACATTTGTTATTGGGAGACTAAGTAGATATACTAGTAACCCAAATCAATCACAATGGACTGCATTAGACATAGTATTTAGATATCTTAAGGGTACTCTAGATTATAAACTTTATTATACTAGACACCCTGATATCATAGAAGGTTACTCAAATACAAATGGGGTAACTGATTCACATGATGTAAAATTTACTACTGGATATATTTTTACTCTAGCAGGAGATGCAATCTTCTGGGGATCATGTAAACAAATTATCATTGCCAGGAGTACAATGGACTCTGATATGATAGCTTTGGATACTACCTGTACAAAAGCCGAGTGGCTTAAAAATCTTATTATGCATGTACATATTTCTGTTCATCCTGTTCCTACAATTTCTATAAACTGTGATAATAAATCTGTTATAAAACTACTAAAGCATGATTCTGTGAATGCTAAGATGAACAGGCACCTGCAGCTGCGCTTCAAGTCAATAAAGAGCATATTGGACAAATATGTGGTTCTTGACTATATAAAGTCAGAAAAGAACCTTACAGACCACTTGACGAAGGGTCTGTCTAGGATATTGATCCTAGAATCATCGAGGGGGTGGGGTTAAGCCAATAGTATAGTCACCAACAGTGGCAACCCAACCGAGTCTGACTGGAGATCCCAAGAAGCCGGTTCAATGGATAGGAACAAGCTGGACTAGGTGACTATTATGGAACACTGACCCTGAGATTAAATTCTTTTTAAAATAAAAGTCCAAGAGGCTGTACATGTGTACATTGATACTCCATCCCTATGGTGACAGTATTCCTTGTGTGATATGGATAGGATGAGTTTAAACTCTTAATAAGTCCAAGCATGATATGCAGGATTGATTCCTATTACCAACCCTTGAGGACTTACCTATATGAAAGGTCGTGAAGGCCGCGACTATAGGACAGGACGATCCTAGACAACTCTCATGAATGTGTAAAAGTGCACATGGCCAATCAAACGTGCCACCTGATAGACCCAAGTACCTCTAGCGTACTATGTGTGCTATTCTCTGAGTCTGGTTCAAAAAGACTGATTCAAGACGTAGTCCATCAAGCTCTTCTTCAGACAAAGACAATAGTCACTACGTGAGATTCAAGGCCATAATCCATCTCATTTATGCATATTATTCAACTGCCCAGAAATTCTCTTATTTCTTCCTTTATTTTTTTCTTTATTACTTTGGAACTTGACCTTTTTTTGGGGGGGGGGGGTTGTTAGCTACTGTTGCTTTTGAGCAAAAGCTCAAGTCTCATTCCTCCTTTAGTCCCACATTGGATTTGCGTGTGGACTTATGTGTGCTTATATTGCTTTACTCTCTTATGCTTCTTTGAAGTCATGTGTGGGGGCCATACGGGCCACACGCATGCGCTACCGCCGTCGTCCGGCCAGGCCCGGCTCGGTTCAATTCGGTTCAGCGCATGTAACGGGTGCGGGTAAGTGCCTATATCTGCGGACACCGAATGCCGATCCGATTTTCTCTTCGGGTTCGGGCTGAGACCCTAAACATCCTTTTGCTCCTCATTTTTTTTTTTTACCGTTACAAATCATTTATTATGTAATGTTTGGATACATGTCCAGGTTCAATGAATCACATATTTTTCATGTAATATTTTGTAAAATTCTATCTTAATTGACAGATTAATTGCTTTTACTCACATGTCCGTTTGGAGTACTCAACATAGCCTATATATATTCATGAGCTTTTTCTTCTCAAAACATACTGGAAAAAAAACTTCTTGCCAAAACTCTCCTTCAGAAATTCTGCTCTTTCCGAAATATTTCGTTCTTCTTTTGTTACTCTAGGCAGAGCTAAGCCGGGGCTGCTATCTTCAAGTCGTGTGCGGCAAAGAGATTCTGGTGGAGCGATAATTTTACCACTATACGTGTTCGGATCCAGTCTGCACATAGATCCGGACTAACTCTTAGGGCAGTGCTACGTACGCGACTTTCCCGGAGGCCGGTAACATTTATATATTTTATTTTGTTTGCAGATTTTTAAGCGAAGAATATTGAAGAAATTCCAACAATACACAACAATTAGAATTTTTAATTAATGTAGAATATATATACGACTTTAGCGACTACATATAAAAGTCGTGTTGATGCTCTTTTATCTCAATTTTACTCTCAATATCAATAAAATTTCACAAACTTTTCTAAGAGTTGAACTCGAACGCATTCGCGAATAGCTTGTTTTATTAACATCCTTATTACTAGTATTTTGTGCATTGAACATATGTCCATAATTCAAACTTTTTACTATCTTGATTTTGACTCGGGTATAGATATCTTACATAGGGCTGTGCATAATTAAGTCAAACCGACTAAATCGAACCAA
This sequence comes from Iris pallida, assembly GCA_029216955.1. Taxonomy (NCBI): domain Eukaryota; kingdom Viridiplantae; phylum Streptophyta; class Magnoliopsida; order Asparagales; family Iridaceae; genus Iris; species Iris pallida. Next base: position 4,587,307 of record JANAVB010031818.1, read on the forward strand.
ACCAAACCGAGTATATCGGATTTAAACCGAACTGATAGTTCGGTCGGGTTGGTTCGGCTGCAATTTTTTTTAAACCGACCAGTTCGGTTCACAGTTGGTTATGCAAAAGATCGTTTAAAATTGAACCGAACCAAATCCTATGTGGGTGTTAAATAATTAGGGTTGAGTATACTAACTTACTTGCGTATTAGACCTGTTTGGTTTATTCAACAACAGACATCACACTTTGAAAGAGCCTCTCTCTCTCAAAGAGGAGTGGCGGCTCCAATTTTACTATTACAAATTATCGTGCAATGCTTTAAAGTGCAAGCTGAAGCTGAAGCTGTTGTTTGTTGAATGCACATTTTCGCGTTCCATTACTGTTGTGTTGTTGTTAGTTGAATGCATATGATTTTTTTTTGTCATTGATTGACACATATTCCATTTTTTCCTGGGATGACTAAAGTTTCACATAACAAAATAAGCATTAGTACCAAAAACATTGATGACAGTCCATTTTTTTGGTTGATCAAAATCGACCACATCGAACCGATCCAAATCGAACCAAATTGGTCGATTTCAAAACCGAACCGACCAATTGGTTGGTTTGGTTCGGTTTTGCTTATTTTTAAACCGATTAACTTCGGTTCGACTTCGATTGTGACCAAATAGGTCGACCATCGACCGATGCACACCTCTAATCTTACATATTGCGAGTGCGTCGATCATACGTAAATTAACTGATCTGTCCACAGGTTAGTCGTTAGTTATATCAACCAGTTCTAAAAGGACTTTAGGCTGGTTTTGGATTATATTAATTGCATAATTGACTAAGTTGTTTGGGTTATTAAATTGTACCTTTTTAGTGAATTAAACCTCTCTTTTTTCACTTCCACCATTAATTGGAAGAAATAATCCATTTTTCCCGTAGGATCAAATTTCTCCAAACAGAATACTTTATGTATCCAGTAATTTAAACCTATTTATATGGTGTTTATATAAAGTTATTGGACCCTCTCAAACGCATGCATGTCATATAACAGGCCACATATCCTAATCCCCTGAGGCCCTAATGGGCCCAGCAACGGGCTTCAATAGATTGGTCCTATTTTGTTCGTGTGGGTGTAGTCCGTTGGGTGCACCGGAAGATCCCGTTGGATGGGCACGGTTCGAATCCCCCTTAGCTGACGTTGCTCGTCGGCTCGGAGAAAATTGTAGCGCCCCGCTTTCGATAGGCGACGGACTTCATAATATGCTTGCGCCGAGTCAGATCGGTCGAAAACTTAGATGGCCATCTGACTCGATCGCTAAGCTTGGTAAACGATAACACCTTGCGACATCGATCAAATCGATTTGGACGGACGTTACGAGAATCGATCCAACTAATGGAACGACTTCTGTTGGAATAAGTCCTAGATGCAGTGGGCTGCGTCTCGGCGAGTGAGCTCTATATAAGAGTCCCTTCGACGGGACTGGACCGTTGTATGATTTTTTTAGAGCTTTTGTAATGCCTGTGGATCGTATTACGTATTTTTGGAATACGTGTACGTATTTTATCTTGTATTGCTTAATTCCTTGCTTAGTTTTCTTCATGACCTGGTTTATTCTTGGCTCGGGTTGGCTTGGTTCGGTTTGGGATTGCTTTGGTTCATCATGGACCAAAGGGTGAACCCCCTACCTACCACCACCACTACCATTTATTAACCCATTCTTCTTTATCTCTCTTCATTAACCTCTTCTTCTTCCATTTATTCCTTCACCTACTAGAGAGAGAGAGAAAGAGGTCTAGGCAAGTGCATCTTGCTTCATGGAGGAACTCTAATTTTATTGCTTCATTCTCTTCCTTACAGCATTTTAACTTACTTTAGTACTTGGCATTTCCACTTTCTATGACTAGATTTTTATAGATCTAAGTTTATTTTATTTTCGGAAATTTTGGGTTTTGATCTACTTAATCTTATTATTTCTGAGTTTTGATGGTTCCATGTTATAGAGGCTTTCGTTCTACCCTATTTTGACCTATGGAAGTTCAGATTTGGACTTGGGATGAGGGTTTTATGGAGCTTGGAAGCTAGGCTCTCATGGTGTTCTTCTTCTCGAAATTTTTGGAGAAGATGAACTATGCTTGACTTGACCGCATGAATATTTCATACGGCAAGTGTTCTCTTCAGCCGCATGACTGGGAGTACTTGAGCTGCAGGAGGGCCGAGCTCATCTAGCCGCATAAGCCTACTTCCTTTCCTAAGCCGCATAAACCCCCTTAGCCGCATAGCAACACTTGACCGCATGATTCTTCATGCGACGAGTCCCCCAGCCGCATATGCTCGTGATCATTCAGCCGCATATGGCACCCCGCTTCTTTCCAGCCGCATGAATGCTCTGACTCAGCCGCATGCAGCCCCTTCATCTCCTGGCCGCATAAGCGCATGGCTCGTCCAGCCGCATAAGACCTTGCTGCCCCGCCAGCCGCATGAGCTGATTCCCGTTGCGAGCCGCATGGGATCTTAATTTCTCCGACCGCATAAATTTCTTTCTCTAGCCGCATGAACTTTTGAACTCATGACCGCATGCCCCCACCCTTTCCTGGCCGTATGGAACTTGATCCCGCCAGCCGCATGAAGCTTACTTCCCTCTGGCCGCATGATACTCCGTTGCATGACCCTGAACTCCCCTAAGCCGTATGCATTCCTTTAGACCCGAGTCTCCTCCAGCCGCATGGGCTGCTCCCTCCTCGGCCGCATGAGGTCATTCTTGGCCGCCTATGCTCGAGCCGCATGGCTCTTTTCCTGGCTTGTATTTTATTATTTAATGGTCGTTATTAACTCGTACTTGTAACGTCCTGTGAAACTTGAGTTCCGATAGCATACACCTTACCCTATTGTATATTTTTACGCCCATTTTATATCCTTACGCCTTTTGTCCCGAACTTGATAATCCCGATTTGATTAACATGAATGAAATGGCAATTGTACCTGGCATGGTGTGACCTAGAACTGACATGCTTGATACCGTCGTGGTGCACTCCTGATATGATAACTTGACCAGATAACTTGACCAGATAACTTGACCTGCTATGCATGACACAACAGTGACCCGTAGTGGTGCACTCTTGACAAGTACCCTGACAATGCTTGATAGTGGCCCGTCGTGGCGCACTTTTGATAAGTAATAATGATAATGATAGTGGCCCGTCGTGGCGCCCTCTTGACAAATCAATTCCTTGGCCTGGACACCGTGGATGATTGTGCTTGTATAAACTACTAGTCCGGTTGTGTCTTGCATCATGTCTAGGGCATGATCCCTGAGTACCACGGTCAGGGATTCATACTGAATCTGGCTAGGTTAATGACTAGATTGATCAAATAGTTCATGGAGAATTTCCCAGTTACCTGTTACCCCTTTGGTCCCGGCCTTATATATATATATATATATATATATATATATATATATATATATATATATATATATATATATATATATATATATATATATATACATGAAATATATATATATATATATATATATACATGGGATTTGTTGCTATCCGTCGAGATGAGCACACTTCCAGCCTGCCGTCGAGTGTGGTACCTTAGGACACATGTATCTTACTACAGTGTGTCTGCTATATCATGCTATCTTTTCCTTTTCTTGCTGGGATCACTCAGGTAGTAACAAACAGGTAACCGGACTTGGAATAATCTCGTTGCATCTTGTTAGTAACTAGGCCTGTGATAACCCTAGTTAGTCAAAGTATCCAGCCGTACTTATTGCTTGGCCGTGAATGATGGATGAAGTTCAACCAGTCTAGTCTTGTCTTGATCCTGTACAAGATTGTTACATGTCTTGATTTCTTATATTATCTTACCGATAAATGGTGGGAGAAACCAAGTTCTGTTCAGACGAAGGATTACAACCCCGATCCTTATTTGGTTTACGGGTTGTAACCTGGTTATCTGAATAGTCCCATGGCTATCTCATCGTATATCACCTGTCATGCTTGATACGGTTTATCTTACCAACAAGATTTGGAGACGGAGTTCTATTCAGGCGAAGGGTTACAACCCCAGTCCTTGTTTGATTTAAGGGTTGTGACCTGGCTACTTGAATGGTTCCCTCGTACTCTATTTGACTGTTGTTATTCTTTTAATATCAAGCTCTTTTGTTACTGTCTTTCATGTAATTATTGTCATACCCCAGAACCAGAATACTGGAGAGCGGGGGAATGACTCAGCCAGCTACGTATTACGGGTAGATGAATACCGTATAATACGATCAATGCTGTCTACAAGACGAGGGGGTGCATACTACATGAAAGTCTCATGGTCACTTTACTTCTATTGTCTCAATCATTCAAACAAGAAACAGAAATAGAGAACATGTGAGATAAAGCAGTAAGGCGTCCCAAATGCTCAGTCAAAATATTTTTGATATCTGGCTTTACAAAATACAGCCAGATGATGTAGTAAGTATACACAATTGTTAGCAGCTGCAGCCTGACTTAGTTACAATTATGCAAAAATAGGTACAAGACAGTCCGACTAACATGTCGGTGCCAAACGGCAAAGTATAAAGTAGATAGCAAAACGGGCGGGGAAGTAAGAAATCCACTCGAGTCCTCCTGCGATCATCCCTCTAGTGTTGACCATCTTGGAGGTAGAAGTAAGCTGGATCCTCGGGGACTGGCTCCAAATCTGGCCATGCAAAACCAGAGAGGTTAGACCTCTAATAGCAAGTACCGCAAGGGAGCACGATATGAGGAATGAAGCCAGTAATAAGAGGATATGATAATAGATCCCTGCTATCTACTAGGACTCACACAACATCACGACACTTCGAACCAACCTCCCAACCAAACAAGGACAGAAGTTGGCCCGTCATGTCCTGACATTCTGATCATCTCAGTTAAGTAACAGAGTAGGTACAGTACACATACAAATTGATTTAAACGGTCAGGCAACTACTACGGCTTGCTATTGTGAGTCCCAAGTTATCCTGGAATTATGCAATAAAGGATTTCTCAGTTCTTACTATGCGCAAGCAAGGCTAGTTTACTCAGTCAATCAATTGTGCCATTCATGAATTAGACGAGTCCCAGCGGGACGCCCGTCATTAATATACAATATTCAATAGATAATATAACCAGATACCACTCCCTGTCCGTGTGGCAGATTTGCAGCATCTGTGGGGACCAACCGGCCTGTCGGACACGTCCCAAGAGGGCTGCCATGTAAAAACTCGGAAATCTATTCTCTCCATGCAATTATTATTTTATTTAACTTAATAGTCTCTACGTTGAGTGAAGTACCATGTCGTGGGTCATGGTCATTCAGAATGAGTACTTTCGTATGGGGTACGATATGCACAACTCTACAATGATACCAGTGCGGTCAGGTTGTAGGTCTTACATAGCGTAATGCAACAATCAAAACTAACCACGGAGTAATCATGCCTTGACCATAAAGTACACATGCTTCTTTGGTAAGATAAATAAATAATAAATGAATTGAAGCCTGCATGTGCCTGTATGCCAATATTCGGGATTAGCCAGTCGACTTCAATAGTTCATAATCAATATGAACGTGTCTCATTCATTCAATTCAAAAAGACGACTAGCCAGTCTCTTAGTTCTAACTAGGAACGCATGATCAATTATTAGTCAAGGTCACAATCATTATCAATGGTGACAAGGCATGAAAGTCAACTAGTATTCAGTGGGGTCGAGTCTACAACTCTCAGGGTTTAATTCCAGTCAATCGGGGTATCTATAACTCAATTCACGACACATGGTACATCCCACGTAACAATCTATATTTAACAGAAATATTAACATATCATGATTAAATCAAGTTTATGCAAAAAGGTGTAAGGATATAAAATGGACGTTAAACATCTAATAAGATATCAATATACAGGGCTACAGAAGATCCAGGGTAAGCAGGCTACGCTCATGCCAGGCTACGCTCAAGTCAGCGTACGCTCAGGTCAAGCTACGCTCAAGTCAGGCTAGCGTATGGAAGACATACGATCAAGTCAGGCTAGCGTATGGAAGACATACGCTCAAGTCAGGCTAGCGTATGAACTCGCCTACGCTCAAGTCAGGCCAGCGTATGGACTTGCCTACGCTCAAGTCAGGCTAGCGTATGGAAGACATACGCTCAAGTCAGGCTAGCATATGGAAGACATACGCTCAAGTCAGGCTAGCGTATGGACTCCATACGACTCCTTGTCACCCAAGTCAGCGTATGCAAGACATACGCTTCCAAAAGGCAGTGTATGAGATCCATATGCTTCCAAAAGGCAGCGTATGGGGACTGCGCTGCACTAAAGAGCGCGCGCAACTCAGTGGCATAAGCTAAAAAGCTCGCGTACTACTCACTGTCTTCTCCAAACAGCAAGAACTCCATGGTTTGAACCCAAAGCTTCAAAAGTCCATAACTTGGTCAAAATAAGTCCAAATCCAACTTTGCAAAGGTCAAAATTGGGTAGAATAAAATTTTCTACAATATGGAACTATCAAAACTTGAAAACACAGAAATTTGATAGATCAAAACCACCAAAATCCGAAAATAACTCATTTCTAGATCTACAAAGATTAAGACTTCGAAATGAAAAATGCCAAGCTCTAAACTCTCTTAGAATCACAAGGGGAAGAGAATGGAACCATAAAAATGGGTCCTCGTGAAGAAGCAAGATGTACTTGCCTACGGTTTGGTAGGTGGAGGGAGTGATGAGGAAGAAGAAGAAGAGTAATGGTGAAGGAAAAATAATGAAGAGAGAGAAAGAGGGGGTTGGCTTTAAATGAAAAGGTGGTGGTAGGTGGGGGTGATAGGTTTGGTTCATGAGGAACCAACTAACTAAACCAAACCAAGCCGAACCCAAGTCTAGCTCAAGCAGAGAAATAAAAGCAGAAAGTAAAATACAAATAATTAATTAACATGAATTTAAAAGAATTTAAATACAGGATAATACATGATAAATATTTAAATAAATATATTAAAGCAGTACATGTATTAAAAATATGTACACTGGAAACGGGGAGTGACAATTATATTCTTGTGCTAATTGCTGATTTTAGTTTCTAAGTGAAGTCTCATTTGTGGTACTTGCTCTTTCTGGGGTCTGACCCAGCTGGTTTTGTATGGCCAGATTTCGGAGCAGCACCAGAGGATCTATCGACCTTCCAGCCACATGGTGACCACTAGAGGGAATCCTGGCAACGAGTGGGTTTATTTTTTGGCTCTTCCACTCTATTGTAAAATTATTCTTTTGAGGCGTTTAGCCGCCGAGCAAGTGTTAGCTCGTGTACATTTTTACTTACTGTCTGCCTACGGGCTGTGACATAATTGGCAACCTAGGGTTGATCATGTATGACTAAAACTCTTGCTAGTCATCACATTATGTAACGACTAGCTTCATGATCAGCTGAATATATAATGTTTGGGACGCCTTACTATTGTATATTTGGTGGTCTTACATCTTGTAACATCTACTTACTTGCTTGTGATTGAGACATTAGGTTTGTTATTGACCATAAGAGACTGATGGCTTGTAGATAAATCCTCATATATCTAGACAGCCGTGACCGTATAGTGGAGTGGATCCCATTTCATTATACGTAGCTGGCTATGTCTGCCCCCGCTCTCCAGTGTTCTGGTTTTAGGGCGTGACATGGTTTAAGTGGTGGCCCATGCAGGTCTTGTCAATCAAGAAATATGAGGGTTTACCGGATAGATGTCTCAATCTGCACTCGCCTTTGATCTCCACTCGTATCTTCTTATCTCCTTGGATCCCTGACTTGATAATATGCTTGCATCATTGTTCTATCCTGGTCCTTCCTTAATATTCCTGATGTCATTACTTCAGTGGCATCATTCCTGTTGATCATCCAAAATAAGTTTGGCCGGCAGCCCAACAACAACAAGAAGATCAAGATCAGTCCTTAGCAGTCGCCTCCCGAGCTATGCCTTCTAGAGAACCAGTGCCCCCAGTCCAGCCAGTTCAGCCAGCAGGATCAGAGGATGGGGTCTTGATAGGGCTCATCCGTGAGCTGCTTGCGTCTCAGGACCGTCGAGGTGATGCCTTGCAGAAAGCAGTACAAGATGATGTGAGCGGAAGTGGTCCTCGAGGGAATAGTGTGGTCAACAATTTCAAGCGCCTGAACCCTCCCTTCTTCGACGGCAGCGATGATGCTATTGCTGCAGATGCCTGGTTATAGGACATTGAAGTTCTCTTGGAGGCAGTCAGGACCCCTGAAGCAGAGAAGGTGGCGGTGGTACGCCTGTAGTTACTAGATCTAGCCTACAGCTGGTGGGCTATGCAAGCAACGAGTTTGGGTACGCCTGTCATGTGGGCGGTATTCAGTGATATGTTCCAGACCAAGTACTTCGACGCAGTGGTTAGATATGACATGTAGGCCAGGTTTAGTAATCTCAAGCAGATGAGCAGGACGGTCGACGGATATGCGGCCGAGTTTTCAAGGTTGAGTCGATTTGCTCCCACCTTGGTGGCAACCGAGCTAGACAGAGCACAGCAATTTCAGCAGGGGCTCCACTTGGAGATCATATTGGCAGTAGAGCAGTTCGAACACAGAACTTTTGATGCCGTCTTGCGAGCAGCGAGGAGGCATGAGTACACTTCCCGAAGGATAGCGGACCGGACCGGAGATCGGAAGCGGTCTCACGACCAGATGAACTAATCCTCAGCACCGGCCCTAGCAGCTAGGACCCTGACCATTAGAGCTACGAGGACAGGTTTGGTTACCTCCTTACAGCATTCTGCCCCGACCTATCCCCAGCAGCATGAGCAGAAGCGGCCTTTTACAACCGGTTGTTCTTATTGCGGGAAGCCCGGGCATGTTGTTACTGAGTGCCGCAGAGCATAAGGATTGTGCTTGGTTTGTGGTTCGCCGGACCACATGATAGGATCTTGTCCGTTCAGAAATAGATCATTGTCGACAGTAACTAGTCCCTCGGTTATGGGACCAGCACCAGCACCAGAACCAGTTCCAGTTCACCAACCACAGCAGCTCCTGTTCTCGGGTCCATTGCCGTCTCAGGCCCAGGCCTTCCAGTAACAGAGGCCTCAGCAGTTCTCCCTGGCCCAGGCCTAGATCCAAAATCGGCAGAGAGGTATCTGTGTTCTATTGTCTTGCTTTCCGTCGTCGTTATACGGGACACATGTCATGTTTCATGTATCCTAAATTACAACGGTATATCCCGGGCCCGAGCCATGTCCTAGATCATTCGAAAACGGTTATTGGTACCAACCTTTTCGTATGGGGAGAGGCCCGTGTCCCTGTTTAACCAAAGAGAGAGACCTCAAGCGCAAGACTATCAGTTTAGTTCGTGTTGCTTGAGTTCATCGCTCCTTGGGAGAGTCAAACGTGGGAGCGTGAGGATGATATCCGATCACGTTATCCCAATCGGTTTGGCTCGTGAGGTGTAATATCTTCCTTATGCCTTGCACTTCGATTCCTTGCTTGCATGTATGATTGTATGATTGATTGGTAACGTAGATTGCTTGCGATAGTATAGCTTGTCCTCGTCTCTCTAGCCTCTTAATTAAATTCCGAGGACGGAATTCTTTTAAGGTGGGTAGAGTTGTAATACCTGTGGTTCGTATTACGTATTTTTGGAATACGTGTACGTATTTTATCTTGTATTGCTTAATTCTTTGCTTAGTTTTCTTCATGGCCTGGTTTATTCTTGGTTCGGGTTGGCTTGGTTCGGTTTGGGATTGCTTTGGTTCATCATGGACCAAAGGGTGAACCCCCTACCTACTACCACCACTACCATTTATTAACCCATTCTTCTTTCTCTCTCTTCATTAACCTCTTCTTCTTCTTCCATTTACTCCTTCACCTACCAGAGAGAGAGAGAGAGAGAGGTCTAGGAAAGTACATCTTGCTTTATGGAGGAACTCCAATTTTATTGCTTTATTCTCTTCCTTACAGCATTTTAACTTACTTTAGTACTTGGCATTTCCACTTTCCATGACTAGATTCTTGTAGATCTAAGTTTACTTTATTTTCGGAAATCTTGGGTTTTGATCTACTTAATCTTGTTATTTTTGAGTTTTGATGGTTCCATGTTGTAGAGGCTTTCGTTCTACCCTATTTTGACCTATGGAAGTTCAGATTTGGACTTGGGATGAGGGTTTTATGGAGCTTGGAAGCTAGGCTCTCATGGTGTTCTTCTTCTCGGAATTTTTGGAGAAGATGAACTGTGCTTGACTTGATCGCATGAATATTTCATGCGGCAAGTGTTCTCTTCAGCCGCATGACTGGGAGTACTTGAGCTGCAGGAGGGCCGAGCTCATCTAGCCGCATAAGCCTACTTCCTTTCCTAAGCCGCATAAACCCCCTTAGCCGCATAGCAGCACTTGACCGCATGATTCTTCATGCGGCGAGTCCCCCAGCCGCATATGCTCGTGATCATTCAGCCGCATATGGGACCCCGCTTCTTTCCAGCCGCATGAATGCTCTGATTCAGCCGTATGCACCCCCTTCATCTCCTGGCCGCATAAGCGCATGGCTCGTCCAGCCGCATAAGACCTTGCTGCCCTGCCAGCCGCATAAGCTGATTCCCGTTCCATGCCGCATGGGCTCTTAATTTCCTCGACCGCATAAATTTCTTTCTCTAGCCGCATGAACTTTTAAACTCATGACCGCATGCCCCACCCTTCCCTGGCCGCATGGAACTTGATCCCGCCAGCCGCATGAAGCTTACTTCCCTCTGGCCGCATGATACTCTGCTGCATGACCCTGAACTCCCCTAAGCCGTATGTATTCCTTTAGACCCGAGTCTCCTCCAGCCGCATGGGCTGCTCCCTCCTCGGCCGCATGAGGTTATTCTTGGCCGCCTATGCTCGAACCGCATGGCTCTTTTCCTGGCTTGTATTTTATTATTTAATGGTTGTTATTAACTCGTACTTGTAATGTCCTGTGTAACTTGAGTTCCTATAGCGTACACCTTACCCTATTGTATATTTTTACGCCCATTTTATATCCTTACGCCTTTTGTCCCGAACTTGATAATCCCGATTGGATTGACATGAATGAAATGATAATTGTACCTGGCATGGTGTGACCTAGAACTGACATGCTTGATATTGTCGTGGTGCACTCCTGATATGATAACTTGACCTGATAACTTGACCTGCTATGCATGACACGACAGTGACCCGTAGTGGTGCACTCTTGACAAGTACCCTGACAATGCTTGATAGTGGCCCGTCGTGGCGCACTCTTGATAAGTAATAATGTTAATGATAGTAGCCCGTCGTGGCGCCCTCTTGACAAATCAATTCCTTGGCCTGGACACCGTGGATGATTGTGCTTGTATAAACTACTAGTCCGGTTGTGTCTTGCATCATGTCTAGGACATGATCCCTGAGTACCACGGTCAGGGATTCATACTGAATCTGGCTAGGTTAATGACTAGATTGATCAAATAGTTCATGGAGAATTTTCCAGTTACCTGTTGCCCCTTTGGTCCCGGCCTTATATATATATATACATGGGATTTGTTGCTATCCGTCGAGATGAGCGCACTTCCAGCCCGCCATCGAGTGTGGTACCTTAGGACACATGTATCTTACTACAATGTGTCTGCTATATCATGCTATCTTTTCCTTTTCTTGCTGGGATCACTCAGGTAGTAACAAATAGGTAATCGGACTTGGAATAATCTCGCTGCATCTTGTTAGTAACTAGGCCTGTGATAACCCTAGTTAGTTAAAGTATCAAGCCGTACTTATTGCTTGGCCGTGAATAATGGATGAAGTTCAACCAGTCTAGTCTTGTCTTGATCCTGTACAAGATTGTTACATGTCTTGATTTCTTATATTATCTTGTCGATAAATGGTGGGAGAAACCAAGTTCTGTTCAGACGAAGGGTTACAACCCCGGTCCTTATTTGGTTTACGGGTTGTAACCTGGTTATCTGAATAGTCCCATGGCTATCTCATCGTATATCACCTGTCATGCTTGATACGGTTTATCTTACCAACAAGATTTGGAGACGGAGTTCTATTCAGGCGAAGGGTTACAACCCCGGTCCTTGTTTGGTTTAAGGGTTGTGACCTAGCTACTTGAATGGTTCCCTCGTACTCTATTTGACTGTTGTTATTCTTTTAATATCAAGCTCTTTTGTTACTGTCTTTGTCACGACCCGTACCCGCTTTTCGGATACGAAACGTGTCCAAGCCCAGCCTACGCTGCAGTGTCGGCGGTAGTACGCTGTCTAAATACAAGTCACGACAATCTAGATTCATATGGTAAACTAAATCTCATCCACAGAAATAATCATATCACAGTCAAGATCAATGAGGAGACATGAACCGAATAATAATGAATAAACTGTATATCAAGAATCACTGTCTCGTCCGGTGGACACAAATCCACTACCAATAGACGGAAGAAAATAGAAGAATACATGGAGTAAATAACTGAATAAAAACTGCTAATCTAGACCACCTCAAGTGCAAGCGATGCGATCTGATGCTGGCTCAACTCTCTGGTCTGCTCCTAACTCAAGCTCGGCTAACCTGAAGAGATCATCAGGTCCTCATAGGACTAGCAAGATACATAAAAACGAGCCTTTCTAACAGTTTATTATGCATGGAGAAAGATACAGAATAAACAAGTAAGACTGAGCAATGAAATAAGCACGAAACTATACACTGTCTACACATAGATGAACTGCTGAACAAGGACTAGAGAACTCATGTCAAGACGAAGAACAAAATCGAATACTCAAACCCTCGTCCCTAACGTGGACTCGCAGGTTTGAACTACTAATCCTCGTCCCTAGTGTGGACTCGTAGATTAGCATCACCTCGTCCCTAGCGTGGACTCGCAGGTATAACATACACTACTAACCCTCGTCCCTAGTGTGGACTCGCAGGTTAGCATCACCCTCGTCCCTAGTGTGGACTCGCAGGCGTAAACCCTATACTACTAACCCTCGTCCCTAGTGTGGACTCGCAGGCTAGCATCTACTACTAACCCTCGTCCCTAGTGTGGACTCGCAGGTTAGCATCACCCTCGTTCCTAGTGTGGACTCGCAGGTGTGGACCAATAACTACTAACCCTCGTCCCTATCGTGGACTCGCAGGTTAGCTTCAAGGTTCAAGACACGGAGGTACGACTCAATCAAGGCACGACCAATAAGAAACAAGGCTAACTGTGAACACTGTCTAAAGCAATGATAAAAACATACGAACATGATATGAAAGATACATATCAATAGTATGAGAAAAATCGGATAATAAATAAAGACAGTACATGTAAATAAAGCTGTGTAGAAAGGCAAGGTATACTTGCCTTAGGTCCTGAGCTGCTGGCACGGGTCAGAATCCGTATCAAGATCCAAGTATCCTGTTATATGATTTATGATGTCAAAAGGATGAATCAAAGTAAGATGTACTTTATCTACTAGATTTTTAGTCTAAGTCCTAAGTGGGATTTGCTACTTATAACTAAGCAGTTTTCTACTCAACTTACCCCCAACCCAACAGTTCTCCCTACCTTTGACACTTTAATAATTTCCTGTATTTCAGTTTCCTGATCCCCAAGGTTTTTATCCTCCTTTCGACCACACATAAACATACCTCTCCCTTGAACAATTACTTCCATTTAAGGAAGCAGTAGGAGATAGAGGTAAAGACTGCTACCTTTCCCCACATTCTGCCAAATTATCATGTACTATAGTATCAGATAATAGGTACCATATTTGTACAGTTTAACAACACTAAGTTCTATCTTTGCATTCTTAAAATAATCCAAACTTTTCTATCTACAATTATCACCTAATATAGCTCATAGCTTTCTAGTTCCTCTGATTCGAAGATGCATCAGACATGCTAGTATCCTGGCATCAAAACAAGGTATATCATAGATCTTGCAGGAGCAACCATGACTCCATACAACTTGAACATCTCTAAGTTAACATGGTCAGTTGAAGCACCTAAGCCTGGACAGGAGAAACCTGGGAAAATATAATCAAAACTGCAGTAGCCTTGAACATGAAGCATAAAACATACATGGCTACATAACCTGTACTGTATAAAACAAGAAATACATACACCAAACTATGCTATTCTAATACTGATATTCATCTAACCCCTTGTCTGGTGTCCTACTGTTCTGTATTTGCAACCTAGGGGCAAGTCTCTGTTCCCAGGACTGCTGCCAATTACCACACTACACTACCACTTCCTGGTGCGGTCCATGCCACAGAAACTAGTACCCCCATATGAACTGTCACATGTATGCAACTGATACAAGCCTGATTCAGAGGCTGATACCTACTCTGTTTTCCTGTAATTCATTAAGACACACATACACTCAATCGTTTACTCTTACACACGCAATCCATGTAAAAGCTTTACAAGGCAGTGTCTACCCTCCTTAGATAGACCCTTATATCCTGCAGGACATGAGCAGCAAGCCTTGTTATCAAGCCAAAAGAGGGCAAGGCTCGACCTTACAATATGTCAATAACATTTGCTCAAATCAACATCAATACTGGAAAATCCTTTAGCTAGAGAAAACAATGTTCTTAAGGGAAACAACAATCTAAATTTGCATGTCCAGTCAAACTCATAGTTACTCGATGAAGCTACAGATGCAAACAATATGAGCAGAGCCCCTTGCAACCGTGTTATTACTTCAGTGCAGGAAACAATATTCTGTCCGAGCCACCACAGTTAACACTAAATCTCTCAGGAAAGTAGATGTATCTTGTATAATTACCACATACAACTCATAGTCCATTTATACTGATACAAACCTAAACATTTTCACTTGAATGAATGTGATCAGTTAACATCCAAACTCAAAAGCAAATCACTATGACGTCCATAAGGCACAGAGCTCATGGAATACTTAGAGCCCCAAGTTTGATCAATAACTGATTAATATGGGAAGACTGGATTTTACTTGCTAAATTAAACCTTATCCAATATTATCACATAAATATACGTTCAGACCAGGCCTAGGTATCATTAGCAGTGAAGTTTAATCTCAAAAGTTGGATATTTCTGACATCACCAATTCTACAAGTTCTGGGAGGAAAGCCTTTATTGGTATCCAACTGTGCTACAAATGTACTCTAACATCTCTCTGGATCATACGATTTGCAAGAACTCAGAGTCAAACATTCTAGAGTCTAGTCAGAATCAACCTTCTGAAGAATAGCAAAACATATCATACTTATAAAGTAACAAAACAGAGCCTTCATCGCAAAGGACCTTGTCCTTTGCCACATTAACCAAAAACGATATCCTCTTCTAAGTATCATACTTGTGCAGCAACAAATCATAGGTCTTCAGAATAAAATAATCCATATATAAGAAGTCTTCAGTCTCTAAATGCAGTTTAGACCAATGCTCTATCCATAATCCAAGTCACAGGGAAACAAAGCAGAACATATAATTTGTATCTGTCAAAATCAGTCCAGTAACTCTATGGGTATAAATCAATTGTACAAGAATGTGACTGGTATTTGTGACTGATACCATTTGTGGTGCAATGAGCAGTACAGACTTCAGGGCACAGTAAGGACTAGTGCTGTTTGATACCATGTTGTGACTCCCAATCCTATTTTACGTGTACTCATGTTCAGGTCTTAGCCCATCCTTGTCTCTGTATGTCTAACCATCTCCTAGTGTTTCACTTATTGATTCATGTGTTCCTTACTTCTTTACTTGTGAGAGCACTTTAACAGGACTTCACATATTGTTATACATCTACCCAAAGACATTTGGTCCCTTGCTTCGTTCAGGTACTGCTAGTAGCTCCTAACCTTACGCTTGTTTCCCAGACATCTGATACTAGGGTCTTGATACCCACAATCGGATACAAGGGACTCGGACACAGAGGTGTATACATATTTCAATTCATGGACGGATACTTCCTGACATATTTTAGATGGTGTGAAAGGTTTATCTAATATGAAGGTGAGATCTAATCAATATCAGATTTAATAAATTTATCAATTTGGCAATGATGATGGAATGGTATATTGTGAACACCTCAAGCAGGGGTTGAACAATATCTCTGCCAACATTCGAGGGCATGACCTATAGAAACCGAGGGTTGTGGCTACTATTAGCAAATAAACTCTCTACTATTCCTGATGTATTTCTTAGTGGTTCCTATATTTTAGGATACAAAGCTACTTATTATTTCAGATTCTTACTCTCCCCCTTCCTTTAGACTCTTCTAAGCATTATATCGAATACCCCTAGAGCTCACCCCCAAGGTTTACCAATGCCAGGAAATTCACAAGTATCATCAACATTAGATGATTACCTGAAAAATCGGATGTCCCTTCCTGGTGACTCTTCTTCGAACAGATCTTCTCCAACCTTTCTGAACGCAAGGGAAACTTTAGGGTTTTAGGGAGGAAGGGAAATCGGTTAATCCTCTATATAGGTGTGCGCTACACTCGATCAAATCAGGGGAGACAAGGTAGGATCTGATTCATTCTTATCGAGGGTTAGTTTGAATTCATATCGAATTCAAACAGAGATTGTGGGTTCGGTTGAAACAGAGATTTGAATCTTTGGTTTTTGCACAAACCCCCTCTTGACAAAACCTTCATTACTCAATGAACCCCTGTAATAGCATTTCAATAAACTAACATAACACATAACAATTGTATGTGACCATTAAATGATAACAATAATAAATAAAAATAAAATAAAAAAATACGAGGATAAAATTGGTCAAGGGGTTGACAGTCTTTCATGTAATTATATTCTTGTACTAATTGCTGGTTTTAGTTCCTAAGTGAAGCCTCCTTTGTGGCACTTGCTCTTTCTGGGGTCTGACCCAGCTGGTTTTGTATGGCCAGATTTCGGAGCAGCACTAGAGGATCTACCGACCTTCCAGCCACATGGTGACCACTAGAGGAAATCCTGGCAACGAGTGGGTTTATTTTTTGGCTCTCCCACTCTATTGTAAAATTATTCTTTTGAGGCGTTTAGCCGCCGAGCAAGTGTTAGCTCGTGTACATTTTTACTTAATGTCTGCCTACAGGCTGTGACATAATTGGCAACCTAGGGTTGATCATGTATGACTAAAACTCTTGCTAGTCATCACATTTTGTAACGACTAGCTTCATGATCAGCTGAATATGTAATGTTTGGGACGCCTTACTATTGTATATTTGGTGGTCTTACATCTTGTAACATCTACTTACTTGCTTGTGATTGAGACATTAGGTTTGTTATTGACCATAAGAGACTAATGGCGTGTAGATAAACCCTCATATATCTAGACAGCCGTGACCGTATAGTGGAGTGGATCCCATTTCATTATACGTAGCTGGCTATGTCTGCCCCCGCTCTCCAGTGTTCTGGTTCTGGAGTGTGACAGCTTTTGCCGCTGGATTTTGATGAAGTGCTTTTGCGTCGTTTTTCTGGATACAATCTTCAAATTTCGAAGCAAGGGGAAAAGAAGGAATTCTAAAAGTGTTGGTGCCATTGCAGGAGCTCGCGTAACTAAAGCTTGACGTTGCGAAGCGCTTCGACGGTCGTCACGAGCAAAGTAATCGGTGGGTGATTCGGCCCCTTCTTTTCTACTCTGTCCCGCAAACTAATTCCTTGCCTCGATTTCATTCAAATCGAACGACGCTTGCATGCCAATCCACTAAGGTTAAGAACTCGAAAAAAACGTATCGATTTAGAGAAATCTACTCTGAAAAATACAAGTTTATCACATAAACCAGAAAGTTTAAGGTTCTAGTAAAAGATAGACTATTTCACATGCTGCAAAATAATACGAAACGTCGATTATGGGTTATGATGCCTCGGACAATTTGGTGCCCACGGGATGCTAAATCGGGAGTACGGCTTGGGAAAAATGAATCGTTGCATGAGTTGGAAGAAATGATAATGTTGTTCAATACTGTCCGTGCTATACAAAACTGTTTGCATATATAAATCTGTTCACGCATTGGCATGGTCATGGACAGCTTGTGCACAAGTTAATTTTCTCGAATCGGTATCCGGGGCATCAGAATCGAATCGACCTAGGGGGAATGAATAATCGTGCTTCGGCACTGATGCATTGCGGGACCGTCAGTCAGGCTTACAACCTAGACTGAACGGGCCGAAATGCCGTTGAGTTAGTCCCACGTGATGTGTAACATCAATGACCGCACATATAAGATAGTAGCATGCTTACCTATTGTCTTATGCATGTGTAAATATTATCTCTGTTTTCATGCAAGGACGAGCACGGTCGTGGTAAGAAATATGATAAACTGCTATGTTTCACTGTATGCTTTATTACTCAAAGATGGCTATCGAATATGAACTGAATTCATTTAGTTCTAATAGAAATAAAACTCTAAAGCATGCCTACCATAACAATCAGAGTCGGTTTAGACGAGTGGGTTCGTCTCGTCCACTTAGCAAGTGTGCTAATCTCATCCTCCAATTTCCCCAGGTGCGGCGGGCGCTCTCAACTAAACTAAAGCTGAAGTGCGGAGAGGCGTTTTGAAGCTCTTCCTATGCTGAAGTATTTTGAAGCCAATTTAATCGATGACTTATGTATAAAGGGACGAATGTATGGTACGACAAGCGTTAGTTCAGGCAACTTGTCGAGTGTATTTCTTTCGGTTTTCAATCAATGTAGCCACAACGGCATCCAATGTAATTACGACTTGCACTTCGTTGCAAGGTATGAATGAAAAGCATTTCTATCTTCCGATACTGCGTCTTATATTCTGATGTGATTTGTGAAGTTTCAACTTGGCATATTAATATGAAAAGTAACGTAACGTTCTTGCCTTGTACGAGTGCAATTCCAGACTCGTACGACATCACGCCTTAGCGAGGACGATCGAATCAGCAAAATAACCCCGGGGACGAACGGTTTGTCGACTCGGGACGTGATAAAAATGACACCTCAAAAAAAGCAAACAAAAAGATTGGCCCTATCTTACCACTTCCATTCATGACAAAGAAGATATTTTTGTTCCAACGAAGGCTATTGAAACCTAAATATTATAGATTTAAATTTCATTGGTTGAATATGAACGACATCAAAAAATTCATTATTTTTTGGACTGCCAGGACATGCCTTAAGAGTAACTTTTAAAAAAAATAAAAATTTTCTTTTGCACCATTGGTTAAGTGTGATTGCATATACATCTTTTATTCTAATTTGAGCATCATATTAGTACCCGTTATGTACGTCTGTTCTTTTGTGCACAAAGATAAATTCTCGTCCAATATTATGAAATAATCACATTCTCATCAGTCAATCTCGTTCTCCGTTCTACTCATTCTGGGATGGTAAAGCGTCATCAACTAGCAAAACTATACACTAATTCAATGAAGCTATATGATACAAAGTCATTCAAAAAAATTTAAAACAAAATAAAATATAACTAGCCTCGCCCAAAATACATATATCAAAAACATATGATTCCGACCAAAGTAATTGTGAGTCTATAGAAACTAGAGAGCATGGGGAACAAAGATAGATATGGACGACACTTGGAGAGAGAAAAAGTGTGATAAAACACCGAGACTCGACACCACAAGTGACAAAGGAGTAAAAGAGTGAGACATCACCACGACACGTTAGTTTCTCTACAAAAAATACTGATGCATCCATTACTCGAACACGTTACACGTATAATGACAAGTTTTTCAAATATTAACATTGGACCCTCCTCAAATCTATATCTAGCCCTAAAATTAAAAAGTTTCTCAAAAATTTTAAAAAATTCAAATTTATTTGTGACAAAACCCTATTCTTATTATTTTTTTTTATAGAAATTTTGACTTATCCCCTACTTGATTTATCATATTTCAGGTTGCATCCTACAGTTTTGCAAAAATGTACAATACCCTCCACTTTAGACGAAATCCGTCAAAAAATATTTTATTGGACCAAAATGTCATTGTCTTCTTCTTCTTTCCTCTCAACCCACGCCCCCCCCCCCCCACCCCCTCCCACACACCCCTGCGGCCACCACCCTCGCCTCCGCCGTGCGCTCCCCCCTCCCCGCCACCGCCTCCGCCTCCGCTCCCCCCTCCCGGCCTCCGGCAGCAGCAACATCGGCGGCGGAAGCAGCACGGCGGAGGCGGAAGGGGGGGGGAGCTGAGGCGAGGAGGGGGGAGCGAGGGCGGTGGTCGCGGGGGTGGGGTGGGGGGGAGTTGAGAGGAAAGAGAAAAAAATAAGGACATTTTGGTCCAAATTTTTTTTTTTTTTAGAATTTTGTTCAAAGTGGAAGATGGTGTACATTTTTATAAAATTGTGGGGTGCACCAGAGGTAAATAAAGGCTAATTATAAGGGCACATGTTTTTTTACTCGGGGCTAGCCAGGATTAGGCCTAGCCAGGCTTTGAGGAACTTTTACTCGGACTGTCCAAATTTTTCATTCAGGGGGCTGTCCAAACTCCACAGCCCCCCCAAACCCGAAAAATTACTCTCCTTTCAAATTTTCACTCTCTCTCTTCACAAACCCTAGCTTTCTTCTTCTTCTTCTTCTTCTTCTATCCATCTTCTTCTTCTCCACCATTTCCATTCTCACATCTCCATCAAAATCCTAGTTTTTTTTCATCATCATCATCATCTTCTTCTCCACCATTTCCATCATCACCATCTCCATCAAAACTCAAAACCCTAGTTTTCTTCTCTTTCCCAATTTCGATGGCACCAAAAAAATTAAATAAACCCTAAAATGCATGAAAATAAAGGTTAAATACTTCTTTCCTCACAAAGAATGCATGGAAATAAATCCTAAAATGCATATTTCACTCTATTATCAAGATTGAAATAAACCCTAACATATTTTTTTTATTCGGAAATTTTGACTTTAGGACTGCCAGAAATTGTGGTAGTCCTGAAAGGAACTTGCTGTACAGCAAGTATCTTTCAGGACTGTCTCAATTTTTGGCAGTCCTCAATATGTCTAGGACTGCCAGAAATTGTGGCAGTCCTGCTGTAGAGCATGTCCCTTTCAGGACTGCCACAATTCCTGGCAGTCCTCATTACTTCTAGGACTGCCAGAAATTGTGGCAGTCCTGTTGTACATCGAGACTATTTCAAGACTGCCACAATTCCTGGCAGTGCTCATTACTTCTAGGACTGCCAGTAATTGTGGCAGTCCTGTTGTACATCGAGACTATTTCAAGACTGCCACAATTTCTGGCAGTCCTCAATACTTCTAGGACTGTCAGAAATTGTGGCAGTCCTGATATAAATCCAATTATTCTACAACTAGGATTTCTTCCATAGTTTTCTTCTACAACTAGGATTTCATGCATAATTCTTCTATTAATAAAGAAAAATTGGTTAATAGACTAATAGATTTGATAGATTTGATAACCCAATTTCTTCTACAACTAGGATTTCATCCATAATGCCCAAACAAGAAGAAGAAAAATAAAGTAGGGTTTGGAGAAAGAGATATGAGAAATTATAAGAGAGCAAAAAATCAAAATAAACTAGGTTTGCAAAAATTGATGTTCTTGTTCTTGTTTTTTTTTTTTCTTCTTGTTGTTGTTCTTCTTCTTGTGAGGAATGGAGAGTAAGGAAAGAAACAAAAATTATAACACTTATCTTTTATACCTACCACTTGGATAGCCCTGAGTAATTTTTTCAGTGGCAAACTTGTAAATAATGAAAAACTAACACTTGAACAGCCCTGAGTAAAATGTGCTGTGCCCTTATAATTTACCTAAATAAAGTGGACTATTTTTTTCCCCTCTCCCTTTCCCTAAAACCCCTAAATAATGTGAGTATAGGTAGTGAGTGCTCACGGACTCACCACTTCTAAACTCCAAAATGTTTTCATCTTCTCACTGTCGACTCCTCTCCTCTCCTCTTTCTCCAGCACCAGTCTCTCCCATCCCCATTCGTCTTCCTGTCTGCACTCCCGATCGGGTCGGGTGGTGGAGGAGGAGACCGGGTCCGGATCCGATAAGGGCCTCCCTCTCGATGGAGACGGGCGGGGAGGCGATGGACCGCTTCGTCGAGGTCGCCAACAAGATGGCCGACGCCGCCGGCGACGTCATCCGCAAGTACTTCCGCCAGAAGTTCGACGTCATCGACAAGGACGACCATAGTTAGTGCTCCTCCCCCCCCCCCCCCCCCCCCCCACCCCCCCCCCCCCCCCCCCCCCCCCCCACCTCACCTCTTTCTCGTGTCCGACGCGACGCGTCACGACACGGACAGTTGCTTTATTTTTAGGAAGCGGGTCTTCTCGATATGTGATGAACTGATCATAGTGTACATGTTTAAAAGATTGAGTCTTTATTGCCATGTCCGTGTCATGTCGTTCGGACACGTAGTGGACTCGACAGACACTCCAAATATAAATTAGAAATTGGTGAATTATCCGTGTCATCGTGTCGGTATTTTGCCGTATCACATCTGCATGTTGAAAAGATCGAGTCTTTATTGCCATGTCTGTATCGTGTCGGACACGCAGTGGACACGGCAGAGACACTCCAAATATACATAAGAAATTAGTGAATTATCCGTGCCACCGTGTAGGTATTGTGGCATATCACATTTTGTGTTCATATAACATATAAGCAACAATTGGTACTTGTCGTTATGATGGTTGGTTTTTTCTCTGGGGCTTTTTGTATGATTATGATTAGTTGTTTAGTTTCAGGAAATGTGTCAACAAGATCACATACATGTTGAAAGATTGATTCTTTAGTGTCTTGTCCGTGTAGTGTCATGTCGTGTTACACGTGTATTAGACACAACACAGACATTCCAAAATGCACTAGAACACCAAATAATTGGTGCCACATCCGTATTGTGTCATCTCATGTCGTATTGGTTTATGTAGAAAGTAGTTCTAACTTCTAAGCAATTGTTAGTAGCTATCACTTTGTTGTTATTGTTTTATTTGATATGATTATGATTAGTTGTTCAGTTTTAGGAAGTGAGTATTCTTAAATGTGATCATACGCAAGAACATTTGAAAGCTTGTAATAAGGAGGTTGTCGGTAATATCTTTAGAAACAACCAACAACTAGAGAATGCTATACGGGACATTCAAGAGAAGGCGAGATATATCGAAATGAGGCGAGCGGCAATGAGGTGACCGATAGGATGCAAGAGCTAAATTGATTCTTTAGCTGGTTCTTGATGCAAACCTATTTAGTTTCCCGGCTTCGGAGTGGGTTTTGTCTAATTTGATCATATGTTGTACCTATTAGGTCAACTGTAATACCTATCAGAAATTGCAACTGATTTTGTCATTGTAATTTTCTTCTTCCTACATACTTTGTTCTAGTGCTTGATTTGGAATTGGATTCTCCTCATAAACGATCAAACAGTAAAACTACATTAAAAATAATTAGCTGCTGCGAGTTTATAGTGTATGGTCGGATTTTTTGATATAATTTTGGTTGGTTGCTATGAAGCACGGATACTTCAAACCTTGATGCCGTATCCTTGTTGCGTTGTGTACTCTAGCCTGTGCCAAATTAAAGCCTTGTCCGTCTGTCTGCACTGTGTGTCTGTATCGTACTTGTGCCCGTGCAATATAGGTTGCTTGGTTTTGTGAAGGTCATCCAGACTTGACCGAGTGTTAAATTTGCATTGAACCCATATCCAAAATCAGGAGTGGTTTCTACAAATGTCCTGTCTTTAACTAGTTATAGTCAGTATATTTGAGGTTTCTTCATATAAAGCTTATTGGTTTTCTTGGTTTTGGGGGTAAGGCTGCACGCATCTTGGTCCTCTCCGTACCCTGCATGAGCGTCGTGCCACTAGGATGCCCTTATTTGTTTCTAGGTTTTGTGAAGGTTGGTCTTCTCAATATGATCAAATAGTAAACTTTAGGGGTGAGCATTCGGTTGGTTCGGTTCAACAGAACCGAGAACCGAACCAAAACTGATGAAAACCAAACTTCAAACGAACCACAATTTTGTAAAACCGAACCAAACCGTATTTTAAAAAAAAACCAAACCGAACCAAAATGGTTCGGTTTTTTGGTTAATTTGGTTTTTTGTTTGCTGGGCATACATATCCATCTTGATGTAACTGGCATGTTTGTTTTATGTAAAGCTGTGTCATATGGCAATACTGCAGACTTGCATGATTATGGAGTTATTTTCAAATGAGTTTCATAATATACATTTTTATCTCAACATATAAGATTTTGGACATACACCTGAAACTGGTGTTACGTCTTATTTTTAATTGCAACCATCAATAGCAATGGTAATTAAGGCTACCTTTGCCCATTGGTAATTTTTTTGCTCTTTGGCTGTGCGGTAGACTTGAAGGCAATTCCCCATAGCATTAGTATTATCTTACCCATGTTGCACATACATGAATACGACATGATACAATAGGGGTGGTGACACAGATACGACATGTTAGACACATTATTTAGCGTGTCCTAGTGGTTTTGGAGTGTTTCTGTCAATACAAGTCTGATACAACTCAAGATGGTCACGGCGCTGATTTTCAAGTGTTTTGCTCCCTAGATATTACCTCTTTGTCTAGATTGTAGTCTAGAACTCGTGAGCTTAAACAGCATGACAAAAAATGTCGATGTATCTACCGGCTAGCTCACCACTTTTGTTTTATGACAAAGCTCTCTCTTGCTTGTAGCTGCCTTTACTATGAGTTTGGCACCATAACAAAGGGTTGAAACCAGGTTGACAAAATTTGCCAATTCTTATCTGGAGCTTCTTGTGCTCGATTGCGGTCCCCATCCCAATGGGATGAGGTTTTGGATGATGAAGATGGCACACATTTGTTGAGTAGCCTATGGCTCCAGAACCTCATTGTAGTTCTTTGAGAAAACAAGTACATTACACATTTTACCTTTTGGGATGCGATACCAAAAGGTAAAATGTAGATGTATCTACGGGCTAGCTCACCACTTGGAGGGTACTCCTTGGTTGCATGAGCTTAAACTGCATGACAAAAAAATGTAGATGTATCTACCGGCTAGCTCACCACTTTTGTTTTATGACAAAGTTCTCTCTTGCTTGTAGCTGCCTTTACTATGAGTTTGGCACCATAACAAAGGGTTGAAACCAGGTTGACAAATTTTGCCAATTCTTATCTGGAGCTTCTTGTGCTCGATTGCGGTCCCCATCCCAATCGTATGAGGTTTTGGATGATGAAGATGGCACACATTTGTTGAGTAGCCTATGGCTCCAGAACGTCATGTGGTTCTTTGAGAAAACAACAAGTACATTACACATTTTACCTTTTGGGATGCGATACCAATTACTACACACATGTTGGTCTCATTGTCACATTATTACCTCATCTTCCTTATCTAAAAAATGACTAAAAGAAGGATGAATGTAATATTACGAGAAGAGTGCCTTAATAGAGGTGGACGGAAGAAAAAGATTCATGTAGTCGCCACCAAAATTATAGGATAAAGATTTTATGGTTCTGGTATTAACTTATCTAAATTATTCTTAAGCAGTAAATTTGTTAAAAAACTATTCAAACATCATAAAGCTTATTCGTCTACATTCCATGACTATGCGTAATTCATCATCTGATACTAAGGTTATAGCCTGTTTTCAATGCTGACGATATCTGCAATAGAACTGTACATAGAGTAGCTTTAATCTTTTAATTTAATTATGGTTTCTCAATTTTATTCAAAGGTTGTAAGGGTAAATTTTTTATAATCCGAGTTTTAACCCTTAAACATATTTTTTTTGCCAAAGATCGGTTTAGGGTTTTAAATTGCAGGTGCTTTTCCCCTTCTTTCTCTGAAATGGAATGACCCTTTTTGCAGGTCCAGTGACAATTGCTGATCGGGATGCAGAGGAATCTATGGTCTCGATCATATTGGAGAATTTTCCTTCTCATGCAATGTAAGCTGAGGTCTTGTCTGAATTTTATATGTCTGTGAGGGAAGGGGTATAAAGAATGGAGAACATTTTTTGCTGAGTGAGATATTGATGCAGTTTTGGTGAGGAGAATGGATGGAGATGTAAAGAAGATTCTGCTGATTATGTTTGGGTTTTGGATCCAATTGATGGGACAAAAAGCTTCATTACTGGTAGAGTTATCTTCAATTTACTCTTCATTTTGTCAGTACTTAAAGCCATATATTAGGAAAAGAAACAATCTGTGTTTTTTCTTTGATTGTAGGAAAACCTTTGTTTGGTACGCTTATTGCGCTTGTACACAAGGGAATACCGGTATGAGTTGCTACAATTTTTCTGCTACATCTTGTTAGAATAATGTTGAAATAGGCTTTTTTTTGTGGAAACAAGAATATAGCAGAAGTTTGTAGCCAGCAGGACATTTATTGTGCATACAGGTCATTAGTGATATGATTGGCATGAATTTTTATGCAAAAAGGTGTATGTGTTAATATTACTAAACCTTAAAAATTCCGTATCAGAGCCAGTTTGGATTGCAGTTTTGTTCCATCCGGGACTCCATTTGGTTCCAATGGCAAGGATGAGCCAAACGGTTCTCATACCGGAAACCTACCATACATTTTGGGGCTCAAATGGGCATTTCCTAAACGCTCACCAAATGGGCATGCCTGAAATGGGCTTTTGATCAAATGAGATGAAATGTAACTGCTGTCCAAACTAGCCCTCAGTCTCTTCCTAGGCAACGTTCCACCTAAGCCCCTGGCCTAGAGCCTAGTGGCTTTGCTATGAAATGGAACCCAGGAGCCCAGGAGCCAAGGTGCAAGGCTGGCATCTAGATTATTGTATGGTTGTTAGGCTCCTGACTTTGCATTCCCTTGTGGATACTAAGCAAAACTAGGGTTTCTGGGGAGCCTAGGTGGATATGAACAGTCCTAAGCAGGTTTAGGCAGTTGCAGAGTAGTTTAAGCAATGTAATAGCATGATTAGCATCCCACAGAAATACAATACATTTGTATACCATATGGACCAAGTCACCAAATGTAGAAAGACTTTTAGCATTGGCCATACCTACATAGATTAAATTTGTTGTCTTCATCTACAGACATGTTTACCAGTGAAATTCCATGGTTGAGTTGTTAGCTCATGGCGTCTGCTTAAATATACACAGCTTTGTATAGTTTTCTTTTCTCTATCCTTGCGAATTTCTGTTTTTTCTTAAAGCTTCAGCAATTTTCTTATGTTGTTACTGTAAATAAATTACTTGACATTAGCCTGTCAGTTTAGTTAGGTGCTTGACTAGTGCTTAAATGCTAGTCAAGCTCTGTCGGCTCAACTTGTGGCTACTTTTTTTAATCCTTATAATATGTTTTAGCTGTAATAAAATGAACCTGACAATAGTAGGCTAAAGGTTTTCGATTTGCGGAAACAATTGGTTGTCATGTAATGCAATGGTCTATGGTTTGCTAGTAAATTTTCAGCAGTTGAGAAATAAAGGCTCCAAGGAGTCCTAAATAGTTAAATATCAAAATGGAGCCA
>JANAVB010031818.1:4619678-4731642 GCA_029216955.1 Iris pallida
CGGTACTCATGATGTGAGTTTTGATCTATTTGTGGAGCAAATATACTCTCAATGTTCTTCATCAACATCTTTTCCTTGTCAAAGCTTTCACATGGGACCTTCGTCTTCCTCCTCTAGTTCTTTGAGTAGATCTTCTCCTACTGTAAAGGACAAACGAGTAGTACAATTTTATGAGGGCTCAACTGAGACAGTGAAGAAGAAGAAATCGGATATGTGGCCTGGATCAATTACTGGTGTTGGTCAGATTTTTCTAAATGGTGTTGAAGAAGTTAGGAATGCTGTTAGAAAGGTATGTTTTGAATCTCGTCATCCATTTCACATTTTGAAATCTGAGCCGGGGAGGTATACTGTTTGCTGCAAGAATTACAAGACACATGCTTGTTTGTGGAGCTTCCATGCTATATCTATTTCGAAAGATAATCAAATTTTTGAGGTGAAGAGGTATGTGGGAGAACATAATTGTGGAGCTGGCTATATGGATAAAGGTAATCAGGTTGTTCCAGCAAAGTTTGTGAAAAGTTTGGTTAGTGACATTATTCGGATGCATCCTAAAAAGTCAGCAAAATCTGTTGTCGATGATTTCAAGGTCGACTACGGCTTATCTGTTACCTACGGGCAGGCATACCATGGCATTAGGCTGGTGCACCAGGAAATGTACGGAGATGATGTTAGATCTTACAGTGACTTGTGTTGGTATGTCAACAAGGTAAAGGAAACCAATAATGGTTCCGTTATCGACTTCCAGAAAGATGATTCATCAATGAGGTTTGAGCGGCTTTTTCTTTCATATGGGGCTTGCGTAGAAGGCTTTCAATATTGTCGTCCAATGCTATATTTGGATGCTACTTTCCTTACAGGTAGGTTTAGAGGATGTTTGATGTCTGCTACAGCGAAGAATGGTAACCAACAGTTCTACCCTATTGCATACGGTATAGTCTCAGGCGAAGATGGCGATAATTGGGAATGGTTCCTTAGAAATCTAAAGAATGTTGTTGGATGTAGTAGGCGTATTGTTTTTCTTTCGGATCAAGGCACTGGTTTAGTTTCTGAAGTCCCTAAAGTGTTTCCTAATGATTACCATAGCTATTGCTATTATCACATGAAGAATAACATACCGATGAAAGAGAAAGGAAATGAAAGATTGTATCCGCATGTACTTGAAGCTTGGAGGCAAGCAGTATATGCTCTAACTCCAGGTGTGTTAATGAGACAGATATATGCACATTTTTTATGCATTTACCATTAATTTAACAAGGAGAATGACCATTCTCCGTGTCAGTAAGACGGAGAATAGTCATTCTCCGTTTCAATCACACGGAGAATGACCATTCTCCGTCCAACATAGAACGGAGAATAGCATTCTCCGTTAGCTTTTGAACAGAGAATGGTATTCTCCGTCTTGCATAGAACGGAGAATATCATTCTCCGTTAGCTTTTGAACGGAGAATGACTATTATCCTTATGAGAATGCACTTATTTTTTCATAATTTTGTGAATTGACCTAATTCTTTATTACTTATTTGTTTTTCTGTATAAAGGTGGGTATAGACAAGCAATCAAGAAGATTTATGATCTGAATTGTGGTCATGTTGTGAATTGGATGAATAAACAAAAACCTGAACACTGGTCAAACGCATTCTTCCCGGGATGTAGATACGGTGAGGTTGCTTCTAGTTGTGCAGAGTCATTCAATGCATGGATAAAGGCTGAGAAGAAATTGCCTATTTCAGCAATTGTAAATGTCATCCGTGTGAAGATGATGAAGATGATTTCGGATCGCCACAAGGATGCAATTGGTTTGAATAGCAAATTGACTCCATACGCTGAGGATATGCTGAAGCAGCTTACAGATGATGGCATGTGTTATAGGGTATATCGGTCCGGTGATTTCGAATTTGAGGTGATCGCAGATACTTCCTCCCACATGGTGAATCTTCTTGATTGTCATTGTAGTTGTCGTAGATGGAAGGTATATGGATTCCCATGCAGCCATGCAATACAATGCATCAGAGTTGGTTCAGATAAATCTGTTTACGACTTTGTGGAGCAGTATTGGACATCAGATTATTACCGGAAGTTATATTCATGTGCTATTCGTCCTGTTCCAGATTGCGAAAAACAGTTTAAAAATAATCCCACTGATGTTGTTCTACCCCCTGTTCCGAAACGTGGTCCTGGACGACCAAAAGTGGACCGTTACAAGAGCAAATATGAGAACAAGGGAAAAGAGAAGAGAAAGATAAGGTGCCAGAATTGTTTTGAATTATGCAATCACAATCGCAGCACTTGTCCTCTGCCTCCACGTGCTGCTACGGTGGTCGAGGGGGCAGCGCCCCCTCGTTAATACATACAAATATATTCCTTCTTTTATATAACTGGAAATTGTTTTTTGAATACATATCTTACATTTTTTGATATCAATGGTAATAGTTTGAATTCTGCATATCAGCATAAGAACTTATTCTCCTTTATACTCTCTGACTTTATAATGTATTGAATGACCATTCTCCGTGTATTTTAACACGGAGAATAATCATTCTCCGTTTTAGATACACGGAGAATGGCCATTTATAAGTCAAAAATACAAAGAATAACCATTCTCCGCGTGTTTTAAAACGGAGAATGCCATTCTCCGCGTCAGTAAGACGGAGAATGCTCATTCTCTAGGTCAAAATACAAAGAGAATGGCATTCTCCGTCTTTTTTGACCCGGAGAATGACATTCTCCGTCTATTTGGACACGGAGAATGGCATTCTCCGCGTCCCTAAGACGGACAATGTTCCTTTCTAGGTCAAAAATACAAAGAATGCCATTCTCCGCGTGTTTTAAAACGGAGAATGCCATTCTCCGCGTCAGTAAGACGGAGAATGCACATTCTCTAGGTCAAAATACAAAGAGAATGACATTCTTCGTCTTTTTTGACCCGGAGAATGACATTCTCCGTCTCATACGAAACGGAGAATTGCATTCTCCGCGTCCCTAAGACGGACAATGTTCCTTTCTAGGTCAAAAATACAAAGAATAATCATTCTCCGCGTGTTTTAAAACGGAGAATGCCATTCTCCGCGTCAGTAAGACGGAGAATGCTCATTCTCTAGGTCAAAATACAAAGAGAATGGCATTCTCCGTCTCTATTGACCCGGAGAATGACATTCTCCGTCTATTTGGACACGGAGAATGGCATTCTCCGTCTATTTGGACACGGAGAATGGCATTCTCCGCGTCCCTAAGACGGACAATGTTCCTTTCTAGGTCAAAAATACAAAGAATAACCATTCTCCGCGTGTTTTAAAACGGAGAATGCCATTCTCCGCGTCAGTAAGACGGAGAATGCTCATTCTCTAGGTCAAAATACAAAGAGAATGGCATTCTCCGTCTTTTTTGACCCGGAGAATGACATTCTCCGTCTCATACGAAACGGAGAATGGCATTCTCCGCGTCCCTAAGACGGACAATGTTCCTTTCTAGGTCAAAAATACAAAGAATAATCATTCTCCGCGTGTTTTAAAACGGAGAATGCCATTCTCCGCGTCAGTAAGACGGAGAATGCTCATTCTCTAGGTCAAAATACAAAGAGAATGGCATTCTCCGTCTCTATTGACCCGGAGAATGACATTCTCCGTCTATTTGGACACGGAGAATGGCATTCTCCGCGTCCCTAAGACGGACAATGTTCCTTTCTAGGTCAAAAATACAAAGAATAACCATTCTCCGCGTGTTTTAAAACGGAGAATGCCATTCTCCGCGTCAGTAAGACGGAGAATGCTCATTCTCTAGGTCAAAATACAAAGAGAATGGCATTCTCCGTCTTTTTTGACCCGGAGAATGACATTCTCCGTCTATTTGGACACGGAGAATGGCATTCTCCGCGTCCCTAAGACGGACAATGTTCCTTTCTAGGTCAAAAATACAAAGAATGCCATTCTCCGCGTGTTTTAAAACGGAGAATGCCATTCTCCGCGTCAGTAAGACGGAGAATGCTCATTCTCTAGGTCAAAATACAAAGAGAATGGCATTCTCCGTCTTTTTTGACCCGGAGAATGACATTCTCCGTCTCATACGAAACAGAGAATTGCATTCTCCGCGTCCCTAAGACGGACAATGTTCCTTTCTAGGTCAAAAATACAAAGAATAATCATTCTCCGCGTGTTTTAAAACGAAGAATGCCATTCTCCGCGTCAGTAAGACGGAGAATGCTCATTCTCTAGGTCAAAATACAAAGAGAATGGCATTCTCCATCTCTATTGACCCGGAGAATGACATTCTCCGTCTATTTGGACACGGAGAATGGCATTCTCCGTCTATTTGGACACGGAGAATGGCATTCTCCGCGTCCCTAAGACGGACAATGTTCCTTTCTAGGTCAAAAATACAAAGAATAATCATTCTCCGCGTGTTTTAAAACGGAGAATGCCATTCTCCGCGTCAGTAAGACGGAGAATGCTCATTCTCTAGGTCAAAATACAAAGAGAATGACATTCTCCGTCTTTTTTGACCCGGAGAATGACATTCTCCGTCTATTTGGACACGGAGAATGGCATTCTCCGCGTCCCTAAGACGGACAATGTTCCTTTCTAGGTCAAAAATACAAAGAATAATCATTCTCCGCGTGTTTTAAAACGGAGAATGCCATTCTCCGCGTCAGTAAGACGGAGAATGCTCATTCTCTAGGTCAAAATACAAAGAGAATGGCATTCTCCGTCTCTATTGACCCGGAGAATGACATTCTCCGTCTATTTGGACACGGAGAATGGCATTCTCCGCGTCCCTAAGACGGAAAATGGCCATTTATAAGTCAAAATAGAAGGAGAATAACCATTCTCCGTGTGTTTTAAAACGGAGAATGCCATTCTCCGCGTCAGTAAGACGGAGAATGCTCATTCTCTAGGTCAAAATACAAAGAGAATGGCATTCTCCGTCTCATACGAAACGGAGAATGGCCATTTCTAAGTTCCAAATGCACACATTATAGGTTTGTATTAACACAGATAATGACATTATAGGTTTGAATCAAACAACAGAACTTTAACAAAACAGATTTACATATATAGAACAATGTAAATTAGTCGTAAAATTGAATTTCAATACAAAGGAAAACAAATACATTACAAAAGAAACCTGACAAACAGAATATATACATTGAATTTGTTAGCCAATTTACATTGTCATTTTACAAAAGGAATTGCACATTTACTCATAAGCAAAGCCTTAGCCAAATCTAGCCTTCTCTTTACAATAGTATTGTGAACTTGTTTGTTTGTTTTCTTTTGTAAATCAAATG
The DNA here is from genome assembly GCA_029216955.1 of Iris pallida. Classification (NCBI taxonomy): domain Eukaryota; kingdom Viridiplantae; phylum Streptophyta; class Magnoliopsida; order Asparagales; family Iridaceae; genus Iris; species Iris pallida. Next base: position 4,624,960 of record JANAVB010031818.1, read on the forward strand.
GATATCTCGACAACTTTTCAATATAATATGAAACATACAGAAGGCAGCTGGGTGTTAGTTGCTGTGGACATTCTTTGCAAACCTTGAGCTCTGTTGTTTCATATTTCGAGATTGCTGGGCTTTTATTACTCATCAATGCAATCTTCTTTATTATAATTGGCTCAATTTTATTCTTCATGTATACTGCATCCTGGATTCCCTTAGCGCCCGTGTTTTTCCGCAATGAGTTGTAGTGCGTCCAAACATAGGAGCTGAAGTTGAATGCCAGCAGCGTATAGTGTTTATTCTCCTCGCGGAAGAGTGGCACGAATAGCCATTCAATGTCATCTTCCAGCTCCATTATAAAATCTTCTATATCAACTTTGAAATTGTACACTGCTCCTTCTGTTGGATTTTCTTTATCGATAATCTTGGCAGTACCCTGTTTTCCAGAAGAAAATAAAATAAAATAATAACATGAGTTAGTTTTTTACAACACTATTAGTAGCTGTACACATTAATATTTATTTTTCAGTTTCGATTCTTACCAATGAATGGGGCATCATGATTGCAAACCATTTACATTGTGCACCCTGCGAGCTTGACTGAATGTTCTGCCTTAATTCGGCTTGAACGTCGTTCATAAGCTTTATTAGGTAGTTCATAACACCGGCTTCTATATCCGCCTCATTTATAATGTCTTGAAAATCTTTAGCACTTAACAACATGCTGACATCATTATTTCTTCTTCTTATTTTACACTCTTCTGGAGCACTTGGAAAGTACATATATACATAATCACTGCACATAAATTTAGTTTCGATTATGATAATAATATAGGCTAATGATAAAATTGCATAAAAAATAACTCCAATAGAGAATGATCATTGCACTTGGAAAGTACATATATACATAAGTATTCTAAACAGAAATTGGTTCAAGTTTAGAATACTTACGTTGGAGACATCCTTCTTGTGTATACGATGCTCCTGTATACTTGCTTCAGCTCATCGTCTGCAACGTTCCAAAGTCTGAGCTTCGGACATTGCATCAGCATTTTCCCATCTCTAACAAGCTTTGCTGTTTGAGGAGATTCTTCCTCAAGTTCTTCAGGAGCTGACATCTCCTTTTTATTGTCGACCTTCTCGGGGCTGGAAGGAGCTTTTTTTTTCCCAGCAGGAGCTACATTCTTACTGGGACTAGTAGCAGCTTTTCTTTTCCGACCAGGACCTGCCTTCTTACTTGTTGTAGCATCGGATGTTTTCTTCTTTTGCAATGTAGTAAAATCATCCTCATCTGCAGCAGGTACATTTGATCTTGTGTAATGCTTCTGGGGAACTGCTTGAGTATCCCCTCTTTCCAATGCTCTAGCCATTGCTTCAAGGTTAACGATTGTATCGTTCTTATTCTTGACTTCGTCATTCAACGAGGCAACTTCCTCTAGAAGTCTGTTATTATCATTAGTTAGCTTTTCATTCTCTTTTTTCAGATCCTCTGTCATTTTCACTGATATAAAAACAAACAAGAACAAGAGGTATGATGTCAATATTATATAATCTTCTTTTTTAAAAACAATGTCATTCTCCGTGTCAATTTAGACGGAGAATGACATTCTCCGTTTCAAAATAGACGGAGAATGACATTCTCCGTGTCAAAATAGACGGAGAATGTCATTCTCCGTTTCCAAATAGACGGAGAATGACATTCTCCGTGTCAATTTAGACGGAGAATGACATTCTCCGTCTAATATTAGACGGAGAATGTCATTCTCCGTGTCAAAACATACGGAGAATGATCATTTCTATGTCAAAATACAGAAAATGTCATTCTCCGTGTCAAAATACTAGCGGAGAATGTCAAAATAGACGGAGAATGTCATTCTAAGTGTGTTTTAATACGGAGAATGACATTCTCCGTCTATTTTATAACGGAGAATGGTCATTCTCCTTGTTAGATACATGTAATTACAGATTAAAATAGACAAAAAATATAAAATCTTACCTTTTAGAAGTAGCTCCTCAACATGTTGACGAAGCTTCTCATTATCAGCAGTAAGCTCAGACTTCTGCTTTCTCAGGGAGTCTAGTTCCGACCCCTGTGCCTCCAGTTCCTCAACTCGCTTAAGGAGTTTCTTGTTATCATCAATAAGGAGCGATTTCTCGTTCCTTAAAGAGTCTAACTCCTTCTCCAAGCCATCAGCAACGAGCCCCACAGCACGTTGTTGGGCTACATCTGCCGCTAGTTGCTGGGCTCTTTCCTGGAGTTGCTCATTCTCAGCGATAAGCTGAGATTTCTCCTGCAAGACACGCAACATATCTACATTGTCAGCTGTAGAGGGTGCTGGTGCTTGAGCTTCAGCTTGAGCTTCTTCTTCATCAACAGAATTGTCTCCACCTTCTACATATTGCTGCTCTGCTGGGACTTCTTCAAGTTCATCAACATTCAATGCAACAATATCCTTGAATATCAAATCTGAATCCATTTTAGCACCTTGATATTCATTTTTTAGGAATATTGAGATTTTATTCCCATCCCATGTGCAGAATCTCGGAGATGCGACTGTTGGTTTGCACTTCCTTTCTACCAGTCGACTGTGCTCTGCAAACCAATACAAGAAGTATATCGTACAACCTTCAATCTTCTTGTACGATATATCAACATCACCATCTTCAGATTTTGTGACAGCCCTCTTTATGCTGTCCATAACGTACCCCAGTATAATCCGAGGCCAACAGATGCTTTTTATAACATCTGTGCTCTCCACCAGAGCGAAGAACTTGTATGGCAAGTTCGACCCCCCCATTCTGGTGAAGAATGCTGTTTGGCATAAGTTGAATACTATTAACTTGACCACCTCATCGGGACTTGCATTTTCGCCCCCCAGCAGCTCTAATATCCTTTTCCTAACTTCAGCGTTTGAGACTTCAGCACCTTTGCCCTTGGAATTTTTCAGCAATCTTGTGAAGTGTTTTGTACACATGCTGAATGAGTCTGCTGGTGGGGGGGTCTTCTGCTTCTCAGTGATGATCTTCAAATACTTATCATCAACTTCAGTGTCATCATTCATTGGCAGACCGAAAATGGTTGCCATCTCATCAGCAGTTGGTGCTACTTTGACACTGCTGCTCAATTGGAAATATCCAATTCCATCTTCTTCCAAATAAGTCCCCATCAAATTCTCCAGACCTTGGGTGACTTTAGATAGTTCTGATTTTTTCACCTTATTTCTGTAGAATACATCTACGAAGTCGTAGAATCCTACATTCTTCAAGCTTTCGACAACTGCTTCAGGCAAATGGCGAAACTTTTCCTTCACCTCATCCATGAGAGAGAGTACTGGGGTGAATGTTGCACGGAAAAGTCTTTCGTCTCTGTTCCTGACAGTTTTTTTTCCCTAAAAACAACAACAATTAGGTTTACGTCAACATTCTTCTTTATTATAATAAAGAGAAAGCCATTCTCCGTCTAATATTAGACGGAGAATGTCATTCTCCGTGTCAAAATAGACGGAGAATGAGCATTCTCCGTTTTGTATTCAAACGGAGAATGCCATTCTCCGTGTCAAAATAGACGGAGAATATTATTCTCCGTCTATTTTGACACGGAGAATGGCATTCTCCGTTTTGTATTAACACGGGGAATGGCATTCTCCGCGTGTTTTAAAACGGAGAATGCCATTCTCCGCTTTAGAAAGACGGAGAATGCTCATTCTCTAGGTCAAAATACAAGGAGAATGACATTCTCCCTTTATTTTGTCCCGGAGAATGAGCATTCTCCGTCTAAGTAAGGCGGAGAATGTCATTCTCCGTCTCATATTAGGCGGAGAATGCTCATTCTTTAGATCAAAATAAAGGGAGAATGCCATTCTCCGTTTTAAAATAGACGGAGAATGCCATTCTCCGTCTCAAAATAGACGGAGAATGTCATTCTCCGTTTTGTTTTAACACGGGGAATGGCATTCTCCCTTTATTTTGACCCAGAGAATGACATTCTCCGTCTCAATAAGGCGGAGAATGCTCATTCTCTAGGTCAAATTACAAGGAGAATGCCATTCTCCGCGTGTTTTAATACGGAGAATGCCATTCTCCGCGTTAGCAAGACGGAGAATGCTCATTCTCCGCGTCAGTAAGACGGAGAATGCTCATTCTCTAGGTCAAAATACAAGGAGAATGACATTCTCCCTTTATTTTGTCCCGGAGAATGAGCATTCTCCGTCTAAGTAAGGCGGAGAATGCCATTCTCCGTCTCATATTAGGCGGAGAATGTCATTCTCCGTTTTGTTTTAACACGGGGAATGACATTCTCCGTCTCTTTTGACCCGGAGAATGCCATTCTCCGCGTCAGTAAGACGGAGAATGCTCATTTTCTAGGTCAAATTACAAGGAGAATGCCATTCTCCGCGTCAAAATAGACAGAGAACGTCATTCTCCGTTATAAAATAGACGGAGAATGGCATTCTCCGTGTCAGTGAGACGGAGAATGTTCATTTCTCTAGGTTAATGCAAGAAGAAAGTTCATTCTCCGTCTATTTTACAGACGGAGAATGTCATTCTCCGTCTCATATTAGGCGGAGAATGCTCGTTCTTTAGGTCAAAAACACAGAAATGAACATTCTCCGTGTGTTTAAACACGGAGAATGCCATTCTCCGTCTCAAAATAGACGGAGAATGGCCATTTCTAGTTCAAATGACACAGAAAGGGCATCCTCCGTGTATTTTATAGACGGAGAATGATCATTTTCATTTGCCGCGTCAATATAAACGGAGAATGAACAAGACTCAAAGTTTTACCTTTTTTCTTCCCTTCTTCTTCATCTTCTTCTTCTCCCCCTGCTACTGCTTCTTGTTGTTCTTGATCTTGTTCTTGTTGTTCTCCGTGTTCTTGTTCTTCTACTGGTTCTTGCACTTCTTTTTCTTTTTGAGCGGTTCGTCTACGAGCAACCCTCTTAACTTTCTTCCCTCCTTTCGTTTGCTTTCCAGCAACTACTTCTTCTCCTTCTTCTCTAACTTGGTCTACATCCATTGCTGATGATTGCGACATTGTGATGGAGATTCGCTGGCGATTTCTTGTAAGAAATTTCTAAGATTTTTGGAGGAGATGACCTAAAATCGCAACAGAACAGAGTATGGAAGAGGAGGGAGCGATAGAGACACTTTTTTGAAGAGTCTGGAATCGAACCGTTTTTCATAAAACTTGCTGGGTTTGTTGATATTCTTAATAAATTAGAAGGGCAAAAGGGTCATGCCGTGCCCTTTTTTTAATTTTTAAGTTAATGCTGGGCACGCGATGAAAGTTTATTTTGGGGTGGGTTTTTCATAAAACTTTTTAAATTTTTGGGCATTTCATAAAATTTTCCTATTATTAAATATATTATAATTTTAAAATTTAAACAATTATATTAGGAATTTAGGATACCTAAACGTTTTTTCTAGGTACAGTGATACAGATATTTGGTTTCCTTTTGTACTCTTAAGTCTTATCCAAAAACATCAATTAAGTATGGTTGTAGACTTAGTATTTTAGTTATATTTGATTATCGGTTTAAGAAACATTTTGGTCATCATGTAATTCAAATTTTGATAAAATCGTCATTTTGATAGATTTCTTTTGAGATTATTTGTTATAAACGGATCAAGGTAACGGATCGGATATCCATTAATCCATCGGATATGGATTTGGATTGTGTCATCAATGATCCAGCGGATAATGGATTGGATTTGGATCGAAATTTTCTAAATTTAAACGGATCCGGATTTAGGTAGATCCGCTCCAAATCCGGTCCATTTGCAGGTCTAATTGATGTATCCTTATATTCCTATGTTTCTAGTTTTAGTTTTATGTCGATATACAATTTGAGCTATTGAGGATATGGGATTTTTTCTAATCAAATCAATTTTTGGGGTTTGAAGGGGTTAAGAATCTTTCGCTGTTGAACTGAAGCCGATTTGGTTTGTTCGGATGGACTATTTCTATTATTCATGAATCGGATCCAAAGTTAAGATTTTGGTTAAATTATATTAATTTTTTAAATTTTTATACATATATTTGTTGTATTTCAAAGTTGGGTTAGTTAAATTATTAAAGTTGGACTTTAAAATACATACAAAGAATCTTTATTTTCAAAATACACACATTGTTAATCATAAAATATTTATAGAACTAAGAGTATTTACATAATTATATAAGTTTTATTCGGTTTTGGGGTCCAAAATCGAAATTGAACCAAAGTTTTTTTTTTTTTCAAATCGAACCGAATCTCGTATTTGTTTCGGTCCAAACTGGAATAATGCTCGCATCTATCATGCAATGGAGATGTAACATGGTGACTGCTAAATTGGTCTTCAATTGTTATCAAGTCCTTAGGCATGTTCTCGGAAAGAAAATTAATTCTTTGTTTTTTTCTTTTCTTTGAAAAATTATAACTTCTATCATGGTGTTTGGAAAGTTTGGAATACCTTTTCTTTCCTAGACCTTAATTCTGCGAACCAAACGTGATTAGTCTGTCAAAGTGTGGATTGTTTAGAGTAAGATGCCAACCCAAACCGAAGAATGAAGATGAACAACCGTAAGAGTGAAGATCTATATGTAATGCTAAGTTGGATAAATATAACTAGTAACTACTAATCAAGCAAAGCGGGGATAGCTCAGTTGGGAGAGCGTCAGACTGAAGATCTGAAGGTCGCGTGTTCGATCCACGCTCACCGCAAATTTTTGTAGAATTTTTAAATAATGCATTTGTTTCATTTTAAAAATTTTCAATCCATATTCATATCCGAGCAATAGATAATTGTTGATTGTATTGTACATGTGTTCTGTTTAAAAATGTCAGTATGCGTACTTGTATTGTGTCCTTATTTATCTGTGTCCGTATTCATTGCAACAATTTTTTTTAAACTATGTTCAGGGGTTTGGCTTTTGTTCTGTTTTCGAGAATAAGTTTCAATCATTCGGTTTGTTCCATTGTACTAGAATTTTATGTGACATCCTGTGACGTGCATCTACCATTCTAGAGTAGAACTGAACCCCAGATATATTTTTTCCTTCTTGGAAGTTTACAACATCTTGTTGTAAATAAACTGCGGGCTTATAAGTGGTGATACTGTCATTTTGGCTGTGCATAGTGTCGGGAGAAAAACAGCAACATTTGTTGTAACAATCCGACGCAAACACCTCAACTACCAAAAATTTGAGTGGCACAACACTCCTGTAACGTTTACTACATATGAATTTGAATTCCAATAAGTACCGACAGAGTACAAGAACTGATAATTATGGAACTGCAATTCTAGTTTTCATATGTTCCGTCGGCATTCTGCGAACTGCAGATACAGTTAACCATGATCCACATTTACAACGCTGCAATCCAAAGTTCAATGAATTGGTAACAACACCAATTTCAATTTCTTTATTGACGATTGAAAGATGTAAACTCTTTTTTTTGAATTGTTTCACTTCCATCCTCTTCTTGGCCATAGAAACAACTATAAAACTGCACAACTTGTTAACTGTAAATAATAAAAAGTACAAAGATCTTCGGTTTGAATTTTACAAGAAAGATATGGCCGATAAAAATGAAGCCATAAACATTTGAAATCTGAATACTGCAAAAGCACATCTCGGTTCAATGATTCTTGTAGTTGTTCTGCACTGTCTTTGATCTCGAGTTGCTCAAGCGTGTGCTGTGGTTTAAAGGAAATTGGAAATTTCGCTCAACGGTTTCACCAGAACCTGTTAAACATATTTTCTGGAGCAATCGGTGAGTGATCATCAATTTAAAACAAGCTTGTAACATAAATCAAATGAAAAATAAGACAAATCTTCTCCATTTAACCGTACCTGAAACTCTATCAAGGTTAAGTCTTCCCAATTTCAGTATTAAATCTCTATATCACATATATCCACATCCAAAATAAAGTTATATATATCATGTCTCCTAGTTCTCAACTTCCGACCTTTGTCAGCAATGCGACTCATTTAACTTGATCATTTTAGGAGTCTTGGTACCATGCCAATTGTTAATGTTTGGCACAAAAGAGCTCACTGCTGGACTAGATGCTAAATTAACTTCAACAACAACACAAAATATGAAGTTACGGGAAATTCATATGCAATGCCATACGAATGAACAGCAGTAGGCTAGCTAAGTTTGACTCATCACACACTATATTATGACAGACAAAATTGTGGCCAAAAGATCAACACGAAAGAATTACATTACTTTGTCATAATTTCGGACTTCTAAGTTCTCTGGATCTGTTGCACGTGTTCCTAGGCAGCAAGGATAACACTAGCTAGAACTGATTTAAAGAAACTTGTTGAATCCGTCAACTTTGCCAATTGCTATGTTCTATAGCTAAATCCAAACCTTTCTAATTAATTACTTGTATCGAAATAAGAGGCACGCAATGCAAACATTACTATATTTCTTCTTCTGTCACAAATTTTGAACAAGAAGTTCAAGCAGTCAACTACACTCAACAATATTACTATATACTTGAATTGAAAAAGAAATACAGGCAGAAGATCCAATTGGTGAAGGGTTCCTCTCGAAATGTTAGCTATTAATTATTTGAATTGGAAGATACAAAAAGGAAAGAGATAAATGCTGTTCCCATCCACACATCGTGCACCTATCATTGCTAAATGTGGGAAAGTGAAAGGAAATCAATTCCTTGGTGTTTCCTTTCCTTTGGAAAATTAAAATTCCCATCGATTTTCCTTTCCGGTGTTTGGAAATGCCAAGGAAATTGGAAGGGAAAGTGAATGCTTAAATGAGAGTGAATCTTTGCTTGGAATGATGGAACCCCCCCACCCCACCCAAAAAAAAAAAAAAAAAAATTTCCTTTCCACTAGGAGTCACTTCACTTTCCTCAATTCCTTTGGCACCCAAAAAATAGGAAAGTAATAACTTTCCTTTCTCAACCCCATGATTCCGCCAGCCAAACGAGGCCCAAGTATAAAAGAAGAAACATGGAGTCTATCAAAAGATACCTGTTACCTAAACCCAACTGCACACATTAATTTAACATAACCATAATCATGTATATACCTGATATATAATTTCATCTTTTTCCCTTTGATGGAACTCATATATGTTCATCTTAAAGTCTTAAATAAGTGGTTTTCTTCTTCTTCTTTTTCCAAATTCCTAGTTTCTTCTTAACCATCTAACTTTACCAACATCTGCATGAATTCACGAGTTCCAGATCATGTGGGTCTAAAATGAGCAAGTAGAACTTAATGTATGTCAAGTACATACTATTCTGATTCCTTACATAGACCACCGGTATATAATCTTTGATTTATGTATGCTCAGCTTGTGTGGCTGGAATACCGTATAATTCATATGCGTATACATAGATAAAGAGGGTGTGTATCTGCAGCCGTCCAAGAACTCCAGCTGGCCAATTGGACCTGAATGACCAATAGAAGAACACAACAGTGTTTAGACAAGTAGTATTTATAGTCGACTTCCCACAAGTAGACTGCCAGGTCCAGCCTCCAGTAGTACTTCCCAAATCCCTGGGGGGGACTCTTTCTCTCTTTCTATTTCCTGTTCTTGTTCCTCTGCAAGCTATGGGAAATCTAGACTAAGCCCTTCAAGTTTGCCGACCCAAGATTACTCATCACATGGAGGATCATATCGTTCTGGTCAGTACTACTCCCCGGACGCTCTTTGATTTTTGCAACCGTGTTGTGTCCACGATCCATGCCTTGATACGGTCTCACTAGCTTCGTTTTCCGTACAAGATTGGAGCTGCCTTTGGCTCTCTGGCATCAGAGTCCTCCCCTTGGCAGGTAATTCAGTTACACATCCTAGAGTCCGAGTTTTTTTTGCTGTTAATGACTCTTAACATAGTCTTAATTGTAACACTTGCAGATGAAAACATTGGCAGTTAGCCTTTCTTATCTAATATATGACCTGATGTGCTGCCTCTTTGACAAGAAAGTAAATCTGGACAATTCTGTCCATCACATTGTCATCATAGTCGGTAGGGGCAGGCCTTGCATTTAATTAGGTATGTGGCCCAGCTATAGAATCGTGAGGATCATTCAAGTAGAGATCATTCAAATGACATAAAAATAAGCAATTTAAGTTTCCTAAAGATTCCAAGTAAAATGAAAAGCCTCTACATTATATCTTCTACTAAAGAAACATGGTCTATAATTTATACAATCCAACGATTCAGTACTAAACTAATAATTTAACACAATTGCATTGAAACTTTCGTCTACTTAATTTCCAAACCACAAATTTCCATGGTAACTATGACACGGGATACTCAATGGAGGTGTCTTACCTGTGTGGGATATGTACAGATACTCGGGCACTCGGATACTTCAAGAATCAAGTCAGATACACGTCCTTATGTACCCTAGATTTTATGAAACTGGTTACAGTAGCAAAAGACGTGAACTCGAATGCAATTTCTAATATATTTTCCTTTCTACTAGGGCATCTGTTTTCTTTTTTCTTTTTTTCATTTAATAATATGGTGTTGTACCGTTCTTTTTCATTTCCCCAAAATTGCCACGTTATCATACCTGTATCTTCTGGTATCATGTTGCCATCTCTGTATACATGTAACATGAACGACAAGTAAACTAAGGATGACAACAGGTAAAAAGGCATAACAGGCTATACCTATATATCTGTATCTATTTGATAATTACAAAAACCCAAAAAATGATAATTCTTTGATGATATAAAGGAATGGAATTTCGGATATGACTCTAGAAGATCACTTATATAATGTACCTAAACAAGAAGCATCATGCCAATTTACAGACAGAACAGGTGTCTAGTTCTAGAAACAGAGATGGCAAACTGGTCTCTTATATGCAACGACAGTTCCAAAAAAAGAACATTTATTCCTCATTGGAAACCATCAGCTGTCTTTCTCCTAGTATTTCATATACACCTTTCACTTTGCCCTACAAAACCGTAGGAAGCTATGCATCTAGAAACACATTATGTAATTCAAACGTGAAATGAACAAACAATATAAACATCTTTTACTAACATGCAAAAGAAGGATTAGAGCCTTGTTGTTCTGTATAAGCTCTCTTTTCCCTTTTTAAACGTGGTACTGGTTAAAATGTTTGTTCGGCAGAGTTGTTTGTGGAGTACAAATGGAAAAGTGAATGGATTTTCATTCCTGCATCCCATGTTCCTCTCTTAAACACTATCATTCAGATTCATGTTCATTATTTCTTTTAACCGGCATGTTGGACTAGCCTTGTGTCGTGTCACCGTGCCCGTGTCGGTACAACATAGGCTGTCCCTAGAAGTAGTAAGAGCATCCACAGTGGAGATACTCCAAACACGTACTTCAAATTATTGAAAATTGTGTAAAATATTACTATTGGAGTCTCTCCTTGATATTGACACACAATGGTACACTCCAAACAAATACTCCAAATTAACCTCCTCTTTTTCCTCCCTTTTTTTCTTTATTTTTCTTCCCTATTTGGTAAAAAATTTCCTCCCTCTTTTTTCACTTTATTTCCTTTCCTATTTGGTAAGAACGGTTAATTTGGGTGGGCTCAGGAATTAATGTAGCGGAGCTAGAACACGCTCTAAATCTGGTTTCTAACAATTTTCAAGTATGGACAAGTGCCCACTGCAGCCTTCAAGTACTACAAAATTTGACTAAAGTCAAAATATAGCACTTGAAATCTCTCCTACTGTGAATGCTCTAAGCTAGTAGCTCCTTTGACTAATACCTTATCGTGCCTCTTACCGTTCAGTTATTGGTCTACATTGCACATGTCCAAACCATAATTTACAGTATCAGTCGACACCGATCCGATATGACCGATACCGATACGGTTTGGCATATCCCAATCCGATACCAAACGATACCCAATACTGACCGATACCGACATTTGTGGTCTATTTTCCGATCAATTCGACAAAAAAACTGAACAAAAAAGTTCATTCAACAAGGGTATAAAAACATAGTAAGGTTGTAAAAAGCATGTAAAAGAAGAAAATTTATCTATCTCATGTAAACCAATTGGCAAGGGTGGGTGCCTACTATTTCATTCAAATTCAAAACTGCTAAAAAAACAACATTGGAAATAATTAAAATAATGTCTAAATATATAAAATATACTTTCTAAAATGTTAATAATCTGTTAATAATTATTTGCTTTCTGATACCAAAAAATCCAATACTCTGATCCGAAACTGCCGATACTACCGATCCCGATACTCATAGGAATGGTCTGATACCGATTCCAATACCGATACTTTGAACCTTGGTCCAAACCATCACCCAAAGATACTCCCTTCCTCTTTAATCTATTTTCCAATAAAATAGACAAACATAGCTTCTTGAGCAAACATCAGTGTCAAAATCGGGAGGGTGTCGGTGGCTGCGACGACAACAGTGTTGGAGGGCAGGGATGAGAGTGGGGGTGGGTGATTGGGGCTAGGGTTAGGGTGACGAGTTTTTCCTTCTTTTTTAATGATTTCTTAATTATTATTGATTTTTTGAAATAGTTTTTAAAAATTTTGAGGGAAAAAAAGGTCTCAAATTGCCATGTGCTCGACACACATGATCTGTGAAGTGCAGTGGTAGGTTAATGGAGTAAGATATGAACTCCAATAAAATATCTATAACACATCAAAGTGGCCAAAGTAGATAATTCAGAATATTTAAGTGAAAATTGGACAAACTTTTTTTTATTTATCTTCACGGGTAGAATTGTTAACATATGATAGTAATATAAATTATTTTGAAAGTTGGATGTATGAATGTGAAAACTACTTTGGAAACTGGAACTAAGTACACAAACCTAGATACCATACTCATCTTCAATAAGTCATCTTATAAACAGAACCTTAAAGTTTATAATGCCAAAGAGAACATCTTCATTCTGCACTCCAAGAGATTCCCGTATATATATGCTCAGGAAGAACCCTTCTCGCTGCACTATCTTCAGCAACCTCCATCAATTCTTTACTACTGCCAAGTTGAACAGCAAAGGTCTGTGGCATCTAGATCCTACAAATAGTGAAATAGATAAGTCGAAGGCTAAAAATATGAGAGGAAGCTCATACTGAATTGCGACTTATAGATGGTAAGGGTATCTGAAGGGTATTGTGTGGCGTGATTGTACTGAAGATGACAATTCAAAAGAATATCCCGATATATTCAAACCATCACTGATGAGATTTAGATTTACATGATTCCTGTGGTCATATCAATAAAAAGTTGCCAACTATTGTCCAGCAAAATCTATACAAAAAGTAGTGTGCATATATCTGACATACTTATAAGAATTGAAGTTAAATTTAACTCATGCTGCAAAGAAGTTAAGAAATCTAAAGGCTAATCAATGGAGAAAGAGGGAAAAGGCAATGATGGCCAGGAGCTATTCGTCATGACATACAGTAATACTTAGTCAACATTGTTCCCACAACATAAGGTGAAAACATTTCCGACTTTGAGCTTTTAGGTTAAATCTTCCTAGAAGATATATGCAATTCTTAATAACAAGCCTTGTCACCTTTCCTATCTGTCTGGACAATTCTAAACTCAGGGGAGGTCAATTGGTTATTTCTCAATTGCATAGCCTCAAACTGCAGAACAAATGAGATGCAATTCATACATTGCCAACAGAATTTTTAGGTCTACAGTCGTCCCTCAATTGCATGAGCATAAACTGCACAAGTAATAAGGTAAAACTCATACCTGCCAACATCCCTTTTAGGCTTCTTAAAGAAGACCCACCTTTCTACAGTTTCCTTCGGTAGGAACTTGAGGCCAACAGGATTAAGGGTTAGGTAGACACCAACTGTACAAATTGGCCAATTCATCCACCGCCTTCTCGCCTTAGAGTTACAGCATATACCGTCTTTCTCAAGAGGAAAGGTAGGACAATAACACGATACCTAAATGCTAGCTACTAGATGGACACAAGAGCCATGACTGATGGGAAATTTCACAAGTTTTTTCTTATCGAAGTATTTCAACCATTGGAAAAGCTATATTGTACTTATAGCGTACCCTAAGGGCTCATGAGTTCCATTCTTCCAGTACTTATGGGAGTCGATCATTGCACCTGCAACAAAAGGAAGATGCTTGACAAGTTCCAATTTTAAGTAATAACCTCGCATTTCATGAATCCACCACAAAATCTTTGGAAGAACTTGAAGTGCATGTTCCTAGAGACGATGTCGAGCCACTTTCCAGCAACATCGGTGTTTAAAACAACCAAATATGCTTCAAGAGTAGCATTAACTACCTCTTGGTCTTCCGTAGCAAAGACCTGGTAGGACAGGAAAAGAATGTGATGAGGGAAGAGAAGGCAGTTAAGTCTCATCTCAAAGAGCTATAAGTAATAAAAACAGTAACAATGCTATATGCACATCTGGAAACTACAACAAAATATCATGTTTCGCTCCTTTGTAGCTAATCAGATAATTTGTCTATTCCAAATATATAGTGACATCCTCCTCCAAGAAATAATTTAAATAACCTAAAAGAGGCAAATGGAAGAAAACATAGCTTGGCAAGATGGTAAGAGCAGATGCTTGTATCCAAGAAGATGAGTATCGAGTTGTGTAAAACATCACCGCAAGTTTGGCATTTGGGAATAACTCAGAGAGGTTACAAGTCAGAATTCCACGAACTTTTGGGAAATTCGGCAATCAAATAAAAAAATAGATACATATGCCATCTACATCAAAAGATTCGAAAAAAAGAAAAAAAATTTAAAGACCTTTTGTAATTCATATGCATCAAAAAAAATCACTTGCTTCAAAATTCAAATATATGTCAAACTAACAGAGAACACTAGTAAAGAATAAATAACCAATTTTATTTTTACGGATTTATACTCCTCTGCAGATGAGTCAGTGGCCATTATTCACAACACACCAACAAATATCCTGACAACAATTTCCTCTAAAAAATCGAAGGAATGACCAATTTTGTTTCTACGAAATTATACTCCTCTAAGGATGAGTCAGTGGCCATTATTCACAACATACCAGCCAATATCCTGCTAACAATTTCCTCTAAAGATCGAAGAAATGCATTTTACCTTTCCCAGTATATCAAAAGCCAAAATGGACATTTGAACTAAGGTTGTAATTGTCCAATCTAATTAGGGTATTTAACCAAATAGTCCTGTCTAAAACTGTCGTGAATTGCAGGTGAATGGCAAGAATCCATCAAAGTGTTCAAATAAAGTTATTTTGCATGTTAATCATTGGCGGGGGGAGAGCGGCAGAAGTCTGGTATTAGTCTGGTGTTGTGGTAGTAGGCATGTGGCCGGCCAGTAATCAGATCTAAGACTCAAGAGGTTGAAACATATGAAAGTGTGAGCATTCATTGAATAAAAGGTTCATCCTAAACAAGTATCCCTCTAATTTATATGCATAATACCAAAAATGAGTGTAAGAAACACAATACTTATTGGAATACATAGTAGTTATACCTATTACGTAGAAAATGGACTTCTCATATAAAACACTCTAAAGGGCCTCATACGACTGAACTTGGTCAATATTGTAACTTTATTCATTAGCCTACCAAGTTTAAATAAGACACAGATCAAACATAGTTTCCTGCTCATCCAGGAAGTCAACAGGCTAAAGAATTTTAAAATTACCATTCCTCTCTTGCTCATAATAGCTACATTGACTTCGAATTTGCACAATAATGTTGATGTAAAGTTGACATCTGGTCATAAAACCTTAGACAATTATTTATGGAGTTCTCATGCTCCATCGCCAACCCTATTATGATGTAGATGGATTGGATGTGGTGATACTTTAATTACATAATGCATCATAAAGGAAATATTGGTCAGCGAAACAATCAGCTAGAATACGAATGCCAAAATAACAATAAAAAATACATGCAATATATATTGCTTATAGCCAACATGGCAGAATCTCACCTGCACTCCCGATCCATCATCTTGTGCTCCAAACTATAAGCAACTAAAGGTTTTTTTTTCTAAGGGCACCACATTGTTTACTTGGGGGCAGCCCTTACATGGGGCAGTCCAAGCAGGTGGAGATTTTACTAGGGGCTGCCCACAATTTGCTTGGGGCTAGCCCAAAAATTAGGGTTTTTTCCTCTTCTCTTTCCTCCTCCTTCCTCCCTCCTCCTCCTCCTCCTCCTTCCTCCAGCGGCGGCGCCATCACCACCACCATCTCCGCCACCGCCTCCGCCTCCTTCCTCCGCCTGGTGAGTGATTCCCCCCCTCTTTCCTCCGCCTCCTTCCTCCTCCTTCCTCCGCCTCCTTTCCTTCCTCCTCCTCCGCCTCTCCGCCTTCCTCCGCATCCTCCGTCTCCGTCTCCCTCTCCGAGGACTGCCAACTTGTTGGCAATCCTAACATATGTCAGGACTGCCAACTTGTTGGCAGTCCTAGGACTGTCACTAAGTTGGCAGTCCTAACATAATGTTAGGACTGCCAACTTGCTTGCAGTCCTAGGACTGCCACTAAGTTGGCAGTCCCACTTGCTGAAAAAAAATTGGGCTAGCCCCAAGTAAAAAATGGATGGCAAACTTGTAAATTTTTTTGAACATTTTTTGGGCTAGCCCCAGTAAAAAGTGTGGTGCCCTTAGAAAAAATCGCAACTAAATCCACTTGTGCTGACTTTTGGTTACTACTAATCCACGCCACATGTGTACCAACTAAATCCAACAGTAAAGGCCTACCTACATAAAGATGTTCATAATTATAGCCGTCAATCGTAGCTTCGTCTCAACGAATGGACCATGTCCAGCATGAGTGTCCAGGGAACATTGTGTCGGATACGTGTCGTAGAGATCGAATTATATAAATGCATTATGCACTTATTCTCGTAGAGAAAACATCACGTAATCTTTACAGCTGTCCTGGAATGTTTTGGAGTGTCAGTGTCGTATCCGACACGGCCGAGTACCAGAGAGAGAGAGAGACAAGGACCACTTGATTCGACCACATGAACTCCAGCTGGCTCTTCCGCTCGAGTCCGTCCTCCTTTTGGAGCAGCATGTTAGTGCCGGGGCACAATTTTTCGATGGAAAACAGAGAAAATGAAACAATTGTAAAAACAATGTTCCAACGCAACACTTCTAGGAAGGTTGCATGAGTAAAACGAAGATCTAAAAAAATCTCGTTTAAAGTATTACGAGAATATAAAAAGATTTCGTAATCCACAGCAACGTATGATATACGAGAATCTAAACAGATTTCGTAATCACAGCAGCGAAGAAGATGACAGACGAAATGTGGAAGATGGCCTGCTGGGGTGAATGATCACCGTTGCTCAAAGCTTTATTCGTCCTACACGAACAGCTTCCAGGAACCAGCAAGTTCGTCGGAGAACTTGGAACACTCCTGCTCTTCTGACTCCTCGGACGGACGCGAACTCCCGTGTAAGAGCAACGCTGGTGCGGCGCCTTTCCTCTCTCTCTCGAAGGCTGCAGATCAGAACTGTGTTAAAGAACACGTCTGAATTCTCTGTTTACTTGTGCTAAAGAACACTTCGTAAACTTTCTGGTGGTTTCTCTTTCTATTCTGTAATGAGCCTTGAGAGAGAGGATGCCTTATATAGGCCCTGCAGCAACTGGTCGGTTGCCACAAAGTTAGGGACGTGGTAATAACCATCCCGAACATGTAGCAACCGCCCAGAACATGCAAACGCACGTTCTGCTGCCAACTGCGCACACACCCAGCGCTCCTTGCACTCTGCGCGACAGAGCGCGCACTGAACTGCGCACACTGCGCGCACTGCACGCACTGCGCAACCAGCGCAACCCGCGCAACCCAGCGCAACCCGCGCAACCCAGCGCAACCCGCGCAACCCTGCGCAACCTGGGCGCACCTGGACACGCGCAACTGGGCTTGCGCAACGTGGCTGCGCAAGTGGCTCGCGCAACGAACGCAACTAAAGCGCACTATGCGCCTAGCGACGATGCTGACGTGCTAAGTGCGCCAACAAAACGCCTCATGAGCCCATGAGCCCGAGTCGCAAGCCCCTACGGGGCTTAGCTCCCATGAAAATAAATTTCCCAAGTGCAAAAAGCATGAATGCTTTAATTGTTGATTTTAGCCTTTTTGCCATTAGAAAAATAACCCCACATGGCAAACCCATGTGCACCTCCACACCACATGTGCATCTCCAATAATAGCAAAGCTAATATATATAGATACAAACTCTTTGGCCTATCCGATGTGGGACTAAACTTTCTAAAGGAAAGGCCAAAACCCCAACACAGCAGCAGGAATTGATCGTCCCTCCGCCGCGAGTCGCAGGAGTCGGTGGCACGGCGGATGAAGAAGATCGCGTGGCGGCGGAGAGGACGAGGACGACGAGACGGCGAGTCTTCGGCTTCGCCTGTTCGCCATTGGCGAAGAAGGAAGGAATGGCTAAGTCGAAATCTGAATTTGGGAATTAGGGTTTTGAAATAGTGAAAATTGCGCGAAAGTTGAAGATGGGAATTTCTCGCTAACTCCTCCCGATTAAAAAGAACGGCATAATCATCGCAAAAAAAAAGGCATAATAGAAGCTTAGAAGAATTTCTGCTGCTTCACGAAAAGCAGAAGCAGGTTCTGGAAACTACCTCTCGACCCGGGTCTGGTTGAAAAATAGACCGGGTTCGATTAAAACAAATTAGAAAGAGACAGAAACCACCAGTAAATGCGCCACGTAGGGGTCGAACCTACGACTTTCTGCTGAGGAAACAGACGCTCTATCCACTGAGCTACAGACGCTGTACATTAGTAATCAGCAGATTACATTTAAATAGTACTACAAATCTCTTTTAACAATAAAATTCAATGGCTTCCAACTTATTTCCTTACACTACTCTTGTAATGGTATGAAATTTAAATGTATTCAACTTAAATAAAAAATAAATGAAGGTATGAATTTATTTTTCGTAAACTTTACTTCCACCTTCACCTTCCCATTACTCCTTACCGGCCCCACCCGACTGGACCACCCCTCGAGAACGTTGGCGCGGGCTGTAGTCGACTAGAATGTAGGTTGACCCATATGAATTTTTTTTCTTCCGAGTGGTCTGGAGCCCACTCCACCAACATTGTGGTTGTGCCCTATAGCCCGATAAGCAGGGTAAGAGACCTCATTTGCAAGAGCCGATCTGTTGTTGATTTTTCGGCTTTGGGGTAAGTCTGCACGCATCTTGATCCTCTCCATACCCTGCATGGGCCCTATACTCGTGCCACTAGGATGCCCTTATTTGTTTCTTGGTTTTGTGAAGGTTGTTCTTCTCAATTATGATAAAAAAAACTTTAGGGGTGAGCATTCGGTCAGTTTGGTTCAACTAGTGGTTTTGGAGTGTTTTTGTCAATGTACGTCTGATACAACTCAAGATGGTCATGGCATTGATTTTCGAGCGTTTGTGCTCCCTAGATATTACCTCTTTGTCTGGACTGTAGTATAGAACTTGAAAGGTATACTCCTTGGTTGGATGAGCTTAAACTTCATGACAAAAAAATGTAGATATATCTATCGGTTAGCTCACTATTTTGTTTTATGACAAAGCTCTCCCTTGCTTGTCAAGTTGTCCTGATGCCTTTACTATGAGTTTGGCACCAAAACAAAGGGTATGGTCTTTCATCTTGATATATGATATATTCTTATGCTTCCTTTCGACAGCCCTACGATTTTCTTTCATTGGTACCGGTGATAGTAGGAGCTGGTGGATCAATTACCCGACTGGAAAGGAAATAAGGATCCGTTTGGATAGTTTTTCTAAAATTTTGTTCTGAAAACAGTTTTCTGAAAGTAAGTTATAAAGCTGTTTTTTGGATATAGAATTTCTGAGTTTGCGTTTGGATACTTTCATCTGAAAAATAGTTTTCTGAACAAAGAAGTTAAAAATTCTGGTTGGTTACTACATTTGGAAAATAGTTTTTAGAATGATAAGTTTATAGATTCTGTTTGGTAAAATACTTTCAGAAAATAATTTTTGAAATATATTTTTTGTAAAATTTGCTAGAAAAATATTTTATAAGAGTTTTTTAATATAATAATAGAATGAATATTGAGAGATAATTGTAATAGTTTGCATAATAACAAAAATTGGAACTCTATACCAATCAAGAAGCTTAAAATTTAACATAGATATGTTTAGTACATCACACATACTTTCTTCTTTAATAATACAAACAAAATTTACTCCACAATACTATCCAAATTCTGCATTCCACATGGATTGAGCAATAGCGTCTCTCCTCCTAGCCATCCTCGTAAGGCTTTGTTGAGACAAGTCCAACACTGGTATATTATGATCATGTTGTGCGGGAACAAAAGGAGGTACAAAATATTCATCTTCAAATAATGTAAAAAAAATTGTCATCCGTTGAATGTCTACGAATGAAATTGTGCAGCCCGCAGCATGCATTTACCATTAAAACTTGTCTTGTTGGCTTGTAGTTGGTCATGAACTTGAAAATTGGAAATCTTTTCTTGAACACCCCAAATGTCCTTTCAATTACATTTCTAAGCCTGGCGTGCCTTCGATTAAACAACTCTCTTTGATGTATTGGCTCATTACCGACCCCATCAAAATCGTGCAAGTGGTATCGCTCGCCACGATACGGGGCCAAAAATCTAGGCATGTTTGAATATCCGCAATCCACCAAATAATATTTATCTACCAAAAAACAAACAAATAATTATTGACGTGGAAAATAACAACAATACTTGGATATGAAACACGCTTACCATCCGGCGGTCGTTGAAACATTCCACTTTGCAAGGCTTCAAGGGTTACGCGAGAGTCATTAGCACTGCCTTCCCATCCAGAGTAGACAAATGTGAACATCATATCAAAATCACAAGCGGCAAGACATTTTGAGTTATGTTGCCCTTTCGTGCACGACAAGAATTATGTCTAACACTAGGAGCCCAATCATCAATCAAAGTTCCATCAAGGGCCCCAACTGCTCCCTACAAATTTATTAACAAACCTGCATATGAGTTTTTTCAATATTGGAATCAAACATATCATGTGAATTAAAAACAAAATATACCTTAAACCATGGATAAAACTCATGAGAATTTACTATCCTTTCATGAACAATAGTTGTATCGGGAGGACAAATAAGAACGGTTGCTGCTCTTGCCAACGCTCTTAGCACCTCTTTAAAATGTCGATTTATAGTCCCCGTTGAGTGTTGAAATCGATCTGCAGCTACTCGATGCCTGTGACTATGACCGACAATGTACAAGAATATAGCCACACTCTCTTCCAATATTAGATGCTTGTGTGGAGACTCTTCTAGGTAGTTTCTGCTTCTAATGAACTCACACAATGCCCGAAAGCATTCTTTGTTCATACGAAATATACGGTGGCACTTATCAACTGGACCATCAAGTATCTCTTGGATATATTCCCTACCAGTGAGAGCAGAAGTGTGATATACATTTTTCTGTTGGGTAATAAGAACTGAAGAATGTGAAGAGTCTCTAATTCGTCATCATCATCCGACGATCCTTCCGGTGCTTGGATATTTGCGTTGTTATTCATTTAAGCCGACACCTGTTGCCGGGAAGAAAACAATAAAGATATATCACATTCATAAGCAATTTAGTCATAACCAATAAGTATCAGCAAACAAGCAAACCCAGCCAGGCTGTCAGTATCAGTAAACAAGAAAACCCAGGTTCCTAGCAACAAAAACTTGATTCCATAAGCAATTTAGCCATAACCAATAAGTATCAGTAAACAAGCAAACCCAGGTTGTCAGTAAACAAGAAAACCCAGGTTCCTAGCAACAAAAACTTGATTCCATAAGCAATTTAGCCATAACCAATAAGTATCAGTAAACAAGCAACTGGAACAGAAAGATAAATAACATCTTGAACAGAAAGATAGCAAACATACACAGGTTTCTAGCAACAAAAACTATCAGTAAACAATAAGTATCAGTAAATAAGCAATTTAGCCATAACCCAGGTTTCTAGCAACAAAAACTTTATTCCATTTAACACAAACTTACACAGAAAAACAAATTTAGAAGCAAACATAACCACACAAAAACTTGATTCCATTTAACACAAACAACTTGAACAGAGATAAATTTAGAACCAAACATAACCACACAAACAACTTGATTCCATTTAATTCAAGCAAGAGTTCATTAGGAGTACCACTGCAAACTAAAAAGTACTAAACCATTAAAAAGTCCAACACAGGCCCAAAATCCTACTAGTTCAGTAGCAGTACCATAAGTACTATACCATTACAATAACCAACAAAGCCCCAAAAGCTATATTAGTCCGAAGACGCCAAAGTCATCATCCAACCGTGCCTAAACTCTGCATCCAACCGTGCCTAAACTCTGCATCCATACCGAGGAACGTCTTGCGATAAATAACATCTTTAGCAAGCAGGTCTAATGCCTTAACACGTTGATTGATTGGAACGTCTTGCATTGTATGAAACACATCCATACATTTCGTCTTGCATTGTACGAAACACATCCATACATAACATCCAGACAAAACGAATAACAAAGTCGTCCAATTTCTAAACAAACAACCAAAACGTTAACATGATAGTTTTAGAGAGATGGGATTGATGTATCGCTATTTCCTATGTTTCTATTTTTATTGCTGTGTCAATGTACAATTTCTGCTGTTGTGGGAGGATATGGGGGATTTTCTAATCAAATCACTTTTTTGGGTTTTGAAGTGGTTATGAATTCTTTAGTTGTTGAAGTTGGGGAAAAGCAATGCTGAGACATGCAATTGATATATAACATGGTGACTGCTAGGGGTGAGTATTCGGTTTATTCGGTTCCAACCGAACCGAATAACCGAAAACAGAATTGGACCGAAACCGAATAAGCAAAACCGAACCGAATTGGTCAATAACCGAACCGAACCGAACTGAATTAAATCGGTTCGATTTTCGGTTTATTCGGTTTTGGGGTTTATTTGTGTTTTTTTTTGTTAATATATATAATAACTAAATATGCCTAGATATATTTATTATATACCTATAGTATATACCTATATATATATTTAGTATATACCTATAATTAATACCTATATATATATATATATATATAAACTAAATTTTCTTATTCGGTTTTCGATTTTGGACCGAAACCCAAAACGGAAACCGAACCGATTTTTTTTAAAACCGAACCGAATCTCTTATTCGTTCGGTTCGGTTCGGTTCGGTTTTCGGTTCAAAACCGAATAATGCTCACCCCAAGTGACTGCTTACTTGGTCTTAGGGGTGAGCAATATTCGGTTTTAAACCAAAAACCGACCCGACCCGACCCGACCCGACCCGAAATGGTTGTTCGGGTCGGTTTTAAAATAAACAGGTCGGAGTTCGGTTTTGTCTCTAAAAAAAATCGGTTTATCGGTTCGGGTTAGAATTCGATTTCCGACCCAAACCGAAAACCGAATATATAATTAAGTTTTTACCATTCCTTACATATATATACAAAAAAACCTAAACCTAAAATTTCTCTCTCCTCCAATTTTTTGGAGGCGCCGCTCCAGAGAACTCCGCTCTCCTCTCCAAGTCCAGAACCCTCCCTCCCTCTCCTCTCCAGACTCCAGCGCACTCCGCTCTCCTCTCCAAAAACCTCCCTCTCCTCTCCAGACTCCAGAGCACTCCGCTCTCTTCCCCTACTTCTCCTAGGGCCCTAATTCTCCTAGGGTTCTCTGATCTCTCTCTAGATCTAAACCTAGATCTACGAAGGATTTTGATCATAACTCTTATTCTCCGACAGAGGTTAGAGAGCTCGATAATTTTTTCAGATCTGTGCTTGAAGAAGAGGTATTTTCTTTTTCACTTATTTTTTTTTTCAAAGTTAGGTTTCTATTTTCTAACATTTTCTAACTTATATTTTTCCAGATCTGTGCTTAAAGAAGAGGTATATTTCTTTTTCACTTATTTTTTTCAAAGTTAGGTTTCTATTTTCTAACTTTTTTTTTCCATATCCGTGCTCGATGATTTTTCTTTTATAATTTTATATTCTAATATTGTGAAGTTAGGGATAATAATCCTAATATGTTCGAGATAGTTTCTTTTCATTTTTTTGGTATCCATGGCAAATAGTATGTTGAAGTCTTCATGTTTTTTCTCTGTTTTGACCTGGGTGCTTCACAAATTTTGGGAACTAAGCAACTGTTTGGCCTTTCTTAATGTAGTTGGCATTGGTTCGTTGCGTAGAAAGTTATTCTTTTGCATAAATAGATACTTTCCATGAGATCCAAGTTCTGACTTTAGAAGTTCATAGTTACCACAAAGTTACTTCAGGTTTAGAAATTCCAAGACAAGTGGTATAACACATGACCAACAGTCTTAGTTCCAATTTTTTTGGACAGACAATTATAAATTCTTCATCACTTGACATATTCTCGATAAAGTAATTTGATAATTAACATTCTAGTTTGATATTAGCTTTTAGGTATATAAGCACATCTATGTGTTTACTATTTTTTTCAATGGTTAGTAAACTATTCTCTTTCATACGTATTGCCATGTTCAGATCACTACTGGATCACCAGTTAGTTTCTTGGTAGAATTTGCTAACATGGTTAAGCCATGATATATGTTTAATTACGTTACTCAATAGATGCTACATATTGTTTGGTGAATTTAAGATGTGTGCTATGTGTCTACTATTTGTGTTACAAATTATAATGGAACTGAATATTGTTTTCATTGATTCATTACTGTTGTTATTGATTTGCAGCTAATGGCTAGACATTTTTTGCAGCCATTGGCTTGGCACAAACTCATGCATACTTTTGTTATATGTTGCCAGTTTGATTATTATTTTTTGTTTCTTGAAAATTTTACTAACATATTAAATGAGAAAATGGCAATGATGATGATGGCTTGAGAAAGTGGAATTGATACTACATGGCATCTTGTATTGATGCATAAACCAGCCATCTGAGCCACATCTTATTTTTCTTCTTCTTATTTTTATTGTGTTGTCCAGGGAAGCTACGGGATGCAGTGATGCACCAGGTTGAAATTGGAGGACCTATGCATTATGCATTAACAAACTCCGCTATTCGAGCCATATTTTCTTCTTGAATTTTTTTGTATTCGTAAACTGTGAAATTTTTTATTTGTATTTGTAAAATTGTGCATATGTTGTCATTCCATAATATAGACTTTTCATTGTCGCCAAGGCCGGACTTTATATGAGGCCTATGAGGCACTTGCCTCAGACCCAAAATTTTAGAGGCACCAAATTTATTTTATAGTGTATATAAGTCCAAATTTTTAGAGTGTACATAATTGTTTTTTATAGTGTATGTAAGTCATCTATAATTTTGACCTTTAAAAAGATAAAATAAATTCGGACCTTGATTTTGGGCCGAAAATCAAATTCACGGATCGAATCTATAGATTAGAAGTCACGGAAAGATTAGAAGCTACGAAAAATATTAGAACATAGAATATTTTTAGGTTTTGTTTTTGTAGAAAGAGGCATGTGGTTGCCAACTTTTTTTCCTCCCTAATCTATATATTTAAGGCCACGGAAAGAAACCACAGAAAGATTACTTCTGTGGTCGCCGAGTTATTAGAACAAAAAATATTTTTTAGGTTCATTTTTTTTTTAGAAAGTGACCTGTGGCTGCTAGAATTTTTTTTGTCTTTTCTAAAAGAACTAATGGTTAAACTCTCCAAATTTGAAACTTTGATTAATTTTTTTATATATAAATTGTTGTTGATTGTCTTATTTGTGGTTAATTTATAACTTATTAACAAAATTATGTTCTTGCCTAATGCATATGTCGAGTTGATTTAGTGTCCGGAGTCGACGACTACAAGTATGTTTTGTTTCTAAAATACCTATTGGAATTGGTCATTTTCTATTAGGTGAGCTAATTTATTAATTTATTTTTATAAATTATTATTGAAATATCCAGTAATATCTCAGAAAATAGTTTATTGAAATATCCAGTTTGTTGTTGAAATATCTAGTAATTGTTGTATAAATCATTTCAATGCTATAATTATTGACTTATTTATTGTTGACTTATAATTTAATAAAAAATATGTTCTTTAAAATGCCTATAGTTATTGCTGCTCAGACGGCCTAGTGGTCGGAGTCGAAGACTACGGATAAGTTTTGAGGGCACCAATTTAAACTTTGAGGGTACCACTTTTAGAGTTCGCCTCAGGGCCTAAAAATCTAAAGTCCGGCACTGATTGTCGTAAAATTTCGTATTTGTAAACCGGTAAATTTATTTGGTATTTGTTTGGGCCTACAAAAGCATTGGACCTGCAAAATTTAGCTGTTATATTATAATAAATTTTTGGTTATTAGGCCCGGCCCACTTGGGTACAAAAAATCAAACCGGCCCGCTTGGGCACATAAAACCGTACCGGCCCACTTGGGCATATAAAACCGAACCGACCAAAAACCGAACCTTTTTAATTCGGTTCGGTTTGGTTCAATTTTTTGTAAGTCGGTTCGGTTTTGAAAAAATTAGTTTTCGGTTTTGTCGGTTTTGAAATTTTCGGTTCGGTTTGAACCGAATCGATGCTCACCCCTACTTGGTCTTCAATTGTTATCAAGTTCTTAGAGTGATCACTCTGTCAAAGTCCGGATTGTTTAGAGTATGTCACGACCCGATCCCAAATAATTGGGTCGAACCGGATCATGCCCAGCCTGCACCGTTGTGAGACGGCGGCAGTAAGCTGTTCTATATGCAGGTGTTCACAACAACATCTATACATTTGTCACAACTCAATATACGGAAATTTTAAAACTTTTATTCAACATTCGAAAAGTACAACTGGAAATAAAAGAACTGAAATAAAATGCTGAATTCAAATTAACAAAATTTCAAAACAACAAAACTGGAAACTGGAAATAACTAGCTAAGTGGTCGGCTCGTCGACCTCAGGTCCTGCGTCCTCCAAGGGGGACTCTGGCAACACCACAGGGTACAGAACCGGGTCATAATAGCTATTGTACAATAGCTCAGCATCCTCAATGTCACCTAAAAATGTTGTCTCCAGTCAGGAGGGAGCAAGTACGAATATGCATCTCATATTTCAAGTAATAATGGAAAAGTGAAGGCTAAACAGTTTAAACAATATTTTCTAGCATTCTACAATTGAAAACAATGTGATTTGAATGTGTAATCGTCTATGACCGGCTTGGGTTATACAATAGCGTCCTAACGACGCGATACGGCTTATCCCCGTGTGTAAGAGGGGTAAGCTTGCACAATATGCAATATGAGGGGTATTGGCCATAAACGTTACACTATTCCCCTAATCCCCACAATCAATCAATCAATATCTGAACCCTAGGAGAGGGTCCCGTGTATCAATGTGGTTTAAACATGCAGCTAGACAATTACTAAATAAAATATAAGAAAAACATAATCGTAACTTGCCTTTGTTTATGACTGGATCGGTAAAGTCGGTTCCGAGGAGGATGTCAGGTTCGTCTCCGAGATCCTACAGTTGAGAACTTTGGCTTAGAACCAATATGAAACCATTCTAGGTGTGCTAGTTACAATCTCTAGAATTGGTCCTAATTCAGTTTTAAGTTTATTAATTATTCTACCGAAAATCGTTTAACGTCGCAATTCTACGTTCGTTATTATTTAATTAAAATAAGCCGATTATTGATTAATTGGAAAAATGGCAATTATCGGTTAATTTGGCAAAACTTAGTATTTTGTAATATCATATATAAAACTAATATTTTTCTTTAAATGAGAAGAACGTGAATTTGTTTAAATAACAAACTTGTAATTTCCTAATTATTTATTGTGAGAAAATGATATTAATTTTCTATATTCAAAATAATGTCTTTTTAATATTTTACGAGTCTATCGACAAACCAGCAAACCAGGAAATAAATAAAATCTATTCTACACAATACAGGGTCACAGCAAAGAAAATAGAAAACTGGGCTTATACCCTTACAATTATTTACATAAATAAATTTTAAGAATAATAATAAAACTCGGGTGAATCCTGAACGCCGGGAAGCGGTCCATTCAGCAGGCCGAAGCCCTGCACCAAAAATACTAACAGCAGTACCTGTTCTAAAAATAATAATTATAAATTAAAGATAATAATTAATACGTCTCAGACTTGGTTCAAAATATCATTTTTAGCTAATGCCTCAACGTCCGGACAATACCGGTTTCGTTTGCATTTTGCTAGGGCCCACAGACCGGTACGGTCGTCGCCCGAAAAACAAAAATCAACTAAATAATTCCTTTGCAAAATAACTGGTTTTGGAAAGTATTTCAAAACTATTTAAGAACATTTGGGCAGCATTTCCTCTATAACTGGGACAACCCAATACTGGAAAAATACCAACAAACACCAAAATAATTATCCCAAACCAGGGAAACCCACTGAAAATAATTTCCATCCACAAAATATATGAAAAATCCCATTCACGGAACGTTTCCGAAATACATTTCGAAAAACCCGAAAATACCACGGAAACAACTAGGAAAAATGATCACAGAACCCAAATATACTAGTTTCGGAAATTCCGAAACTAAACTCGGAATTCTCACAGACAACAAACCACAGAAATCTTTCCGAAGGAAAGTTCAGAATCCGAAGAAACCGAAAATGCAACCAAATCCCGGGACGGGATCGAGAATCGTATCATCATTGACACTACGGAAGGGACACGGGGACACAGAAGTATACATCGGATTGCTCGGCTAGAGCTCTCAGATAAAAATAGGAGAAAGAAATACGCGAGCAACGAAGAATCACCTCGGGACAACGGATCGGGCACGGACAGTGCTGGACAGCGAAAATCGGGACCGCAGGAAGCACGAGAATGAACCGGACAGCAGATCTGGAGATCGGGAACCCGTAAAAATACGGGAAGCTCGGCGAGGAGGCACGCGCGGGAGGGTGGAGCCACGGCTGGACGCGGCCGGAGGTCGGGGGCGGCCTAGGGCGCTCGCAGGAAACACTGCCGGAGGTCGGGGGTGGCCGGCGCGGGCGACGCACGGGCGGGGACACGGGCGGATGGCCAACGGGGGGTCGCGGCCTAGGGCTCGAGGTCGGGGTTGGCCGTTGGGAGCTAGGGCACGCGTGGGGCTTGGGGAAGAGGAGAGTGAGAAAAAGTGAGAGGGAAAAGAAATGAGTGAGGGGGAGATGTGGAGGTGCTGTTCGTGAGTGGTGATGGTGGTGGGTGATTTGTTTAAATGAGAGTAGGGAAAAGAAATATGTGGAGTAGAGAGAATGGGTGCTGGAGAATAGGGGGAGTGGGTGGCTGGCTTGGTCGTGGGTGACCAAGCCAAATGATATATATATACATATATATATATTTTTAAATAATAATAATAGATAATTAACTAGGATTTCAAAGGAAATAAAAGAATTGGATCAGGATCGGGTTTCGGGAAATCGAACCGGGTTCGAACTCGGGTTCGGAGTCCGAACTCGGGATCGGGGCAGGGCCACAATAAAAAATCAACGATAATTTTAAAATAATATTTTTTTTCTAAATTCGACTAAATAATAATATATAATAATAATAGTAATAATATATAATAATAATAAATAATAACTAAACTAATTATCGCTAACTGGCAAAATCTAATAAGTTGAAAATCAGGGTTTCACAAGCTTCCCTCCTTAGAAAATTTTGTCCTCGAAATTAAAGGCAGGGTTAGGGGTTACCTCAATACTCAAACAGATACGGATACTGCTCCCGCATCTTGTCTTCTCGCTTCCAGGTAGACTCGCCTGGTGAATTGTGCCGCCACATAACTCTGACTATCGGCGTCACAGAGTTCCTGGTTCGCTTCTCTCCTCTGTCCAATATTGCCACTGGCTTCTCTGGCACTGTGAGCAGCTCCGAATGGTCCAAGATGTGGCTCGGGTCCGGGATGTAGCGTCTCAGCTGTGAAACATGGAAGACGTTGTGGACGCCTTCGAGACTTGGGGGTAGAGCCACCCGATAAGCCACTTCTCCAATCCTGTTAAGTACTACAAAAGGACCAATATACCTGGGACTTAGCTTTCCTGCTCTGCCAAAACGGATGGTTCCTCTGGTAGGAGAGATCTTCACGAACACACTGTCACCTTCTTCGAACTCCAACGGCCGACGGCTGCTATCGGCCCAATGCTTCTGTCTGTCTTGGACAATCCTGAGCTTGTTTCTGATCATTTTTACCTTCTCTGTTGTATCAGTCACCATCTCAGGTCCAAGCAATACTCGTTCTCCGACGTCGTCCCAAGCAAGTGGAGTGCGGCAACGACGTCCATAGAGTGCCTCGAACGGTGTCATACCGATGCTAGCTTGGTACCTGTTGTTGTAGGAGAACTCTACCAAGTGCAAATGGTCTTTCCAAGACCCTCCAAATTCCAAAACGCAGGATCTCAGCATGTCTTCTAGCGTCTGGATTGTTCTCTCCGATTGTCCGTCAGTCTGGGGATGGTAGGCGGTGCTGAACTTCAGTTGCGTTCCCAAACTGTCGTGCAAGCTCTTCCAGAAGTGAGAGGTGAACCTGGTATCCCTGTCAGACACAATACTTATCGAAACTCCATGAATCCGGTAGATGTTCCGCATGTACAGTGCTGCCAACTTCTCGGTGGATAGACCCACCTTGAAAGGAATAAAGTGGGCTGACTTCGTCAGTCGGTCCACGATAACCCAAATGGCATCCTTCCCTCCTTGGGATCGAAGCAGTCTTGACACAAAGTCCATCGTTATGTGTTCCCATTTCTACTCCGGGATGTCTAGCGGCTGCAACAGTCCTGCTGGTCTCTGTCTGCTAGCTTCACTTGTTGACAAATTAAACATCTAGCCACATACCTGGATACGTCCTTCTTCATTCTGTACCACCATACTATACTACGCATATCCCGATACATTTTGTTGGCACCTGGATGTGTGGAATACCGCGACTGGTGCGCTTCTTACATCAGCTCGTTCCTCAGTTCGCCAGTTGGTACGCATAGCCTCATACCATGCTTCAGAGCTCCATCTCTGGCGATTGAGAATCCTTCAAGTGTTCCCGCCAGTACTTGATCTCTGAGTTTGCAAAGCGTCTCGTCTTGGAATTGTCCCTCCTTGACTCTGTCCATTAGACTTGAACGCACTTGCAACTGTATCATTGTTGAATCAGCTCCTGGTACAATGGCTTCTCTTCCCAGTTTCTTCATTTCTTCTTCGGGCAGTACAATCTCCAGTCCAAGCTTTTCCATGTCCTCTAGCAAATGACGCTCCTTGGTTAAGAATATTGCTATCGGGTATCGACTAAGTGCATCTGCGACAACATTAGCCTTACCCGAATGATACTGTAGGTTGATGTCGAAATCCTTCATCAGCTCCAGCCATCGTCTCTGTCGCATGTTTAGCTCCTTCTGAGTGAAAACATATTTAAGACTTTTGTGGTCTGTAAATATTTCCACTCTCTCTCCATAAAGGTAGTGCTTCCATAGCTTCAATGCAAATATTACTGCTGTAAGCTCCAAATTATGTGTGGGATAGTTCTTCTCATGAGTCCGTAATTGCCTATATGCGTAAGCAATTACTTTCCCGTGTTGTTAAAGAATGCAGCCCAATCCCTTACCGGAAGCATCACTGTAAATTGAAAAACTGCCGGTACCTGAGGTAGCACAAGTATCGACGCCGTTGTAAGCCTCTTCTTCAGTTCCTCAAAAGCTGACTGGCAAGCTTCCGACCAAACAAATTCTTCATTCTTCCTGGTGAGCTTCGTCATCAGCTCAGCAATCCTGGAGAAATCCTTCACAAACTTTCGGTAGTAGCCAGCTAAACCCAAGAAACTTCTGATTTCTGCAACTGAACTTGGTGCAGTCCACTTCTCGATAGCAGCTATCTTCATTGGATCCACCGAAATTCCTTCTCCTGTGACAACATGGCCAAGAAAATCCAATTTGTCTAAGAAGAATTCGCATTTAGATAGCTTACCATAGAGCTTCTCCTTCCTTAAAGTTTCCAGAACTTTCCTCAGGTGCTCTTCATGCTCCTCTTCAGTTTTCGAGTAGATCAGAATGTCGTCGATGAAAACAACAACAAACTGATCCAGATATTCATGGAAGACCTTGTTCATAAGATTCATGAATACTGCAGGGGCATTCGTCAGTCCAAACAACATGACCAAAAATTCATACTGACCATATTTGGTGTTGAACGCCGTCTTGGGAATATCCTCCTTCCTGACCTTGATTTGATGGTAGATAGACCTGAGATCTATCTTCGAAAATACCTTAGCTCCACTTAGTTGATCAAACAGGTCGTCGATCCGGGGCAGAGGGTACTTATTCTTGATGGTGATGTTGTTCAGCGCCCGGTAATCAATGTACATCCGCACGGTTCCAACCTTCTTGGGCACGAACAAAACTGGTGCTCCCCAGGGTGAAGCCCCGTCTCTGATAAATCTTTGTGCCTTCAGTTCGTCAATTTGGTCCTTCATCTCCTTTGCCTCCTTAGGGTTGACTCTGTAGCATCCCCGAGAAATAGGGAAAGAGCCGGGTACTAGATCGATGGTGAATTCTACACATCGATCTGGCGGCAATCCTGGAAGACTATCTGGAAATACGTCCATGAATTCTGCTATGATAGGGTGAGGAGGCCCGGGTTCTTCGGTGATAGAGGAGTAGGTAACACTCTTCATGTCTTCCGGAGCTCGAGAGATTTTAAACTTTGGTTCTCCTGGTGGGCTGAAGATTACACATCCTCTGTGACAATCTATCAGCGCATGCTGTTCACTTAGCCAGTCCATCCCTAGGACTATATCATAGTTGGGCAAGGGCATCACAAGTAAGGGTGTTAAAAATTTGTGTCCTGAGATAGTTATGGGACAGTTACAGGCCTCGATGATGGGTATGGGTCCACCACCGGTCATAACTCTACTAATCATCTTGCTAAGTCCCGTATCTAGGTGGTGTGCAAAAATAAACTTTGATGATATGAAACTGTGTGATGCACCCGAATCAAATAATGCTAGAGCAGGATGTAAAAACACATAAATGGAACCTGTGATGACATCAGTGGTAGGTTCCTGCTCTGGTTCTTGCTCGTCTGCTGCTAGGGAAAAAGCTCGCCCGGTCTTCTGCTGATGTTGTCCGAACCGTTGTTGCTGAGTGGATAGAGGAGCTCTTTGCTGAGTTGCTCCGGTCCGGTTGAATGCTGTGGGGCAGTCCCTCACTTGGTGGGTGGCAGACCCACAAACTAGGCAGTGTTCCAGTTTCTTCCTACGGATGTTCGCCTGGTGTCCTGGCCTCTTGCAGTAGTCACAGACAGGGATCTGCTTCTGAGGCATTCTGTCACTGGCCCTTGCCTGATGGTGCTGCTGCTGGTGGTGCGAAGGCCTTTTGTTGTTGTTGTTGTTGTTGTTGTTGGGCTCTTCTGGTTACCCTGGAAGTTGCTAGTTCCAGGATACTCCCTTTTTGAATGAGAAGGTTGGCTCTTCTCCACATCCTGAGCTCGTATCAGAATCTTTTCGTATGTCTTGGCGTTGCCTGCGATCACAGGGGTACAAATTTCTTCCCTTAGTCCATACCTGAATCTTTCAGCACGATCCTTGGGATCAGCAACCAAGTTCTTGGCAAATCGGCTAAGTCGGTCGAACTCTGCCGCATACTTTCCAACCGTCATGTTCCCTTGCTTCAGGTCCTGGAACTGTCTTTCCATCTTCCGCATCTCTAATGTTGGGAAGAACTTCCTGCGGAACAGCCTCTTGAAGGTGTCCCAGTCAAGCTGCTTGTCCTGGAGTCGGGGTTCGTTCCGATACCAGGTGCTTGCCACATCTTGCAGCTGGAGTCCTACTGCTTCGGTCTTGAGGTCCTCTGGGAGTCGAGCGACGCTCAAGAGACGCTCCATGCTGTCTAGCCATTCATCGGCGTAGATGATTCCTTCGGTTCCTTTGAAAGGTCGAGGGCCCTACTTCTTGAAACTCTCTACATCTTCGACCTTCATATAATAATACGCCTCTTATCAAAAGAATGGCCTAAATGATACATAACTTAACTCCTGGATTTATGTTTACCTTGGTAGGTCGTGGCTCCAATGAAGTTGTTCCTCCTCTCTCGAGGGCAGCCATAGCCACGTTGTGGGCATTCTCCATGCCTTCTCTCATAATCGCGGTCTGCTCGCGATGGGCTTCAACTTGGGCTGCGGTCTGTTCACGATGAGCTTCTTCTTGGGCTCTCTGGGCTTCAAGCACTCCTCGTAGCATGCCCACTAGATCGGTGGGATCCACAGGCACTGGTGGGGCAGCTGGTGCGGGCACTACCGCAGGGGACTGCGGCTCAATCCGGGGAAGCACCGATTCTGCCGTTTGCGCTGTAGTAGCGTAAATGGGGCGGGGTGCTGGTGCAGCATGGAGACGGTCAGTCAGCTGCAAAGGAGGTGGGTCCTGGCGTGCTTGAGGAGGTGGAGTGTGATTGGTAGATGACACCTCATCTTCAGCAGGGCCGGAACGGGTGGTTTTCCCTTTGGCCATACTCTGGAAGGTTTAGGGTACAAACATAAGCAAGGTATCCTACTAGTCTATAGTCAAACAAAAATATTTATATATATAATTCGGACCTATGTTGTGACAAATCAATGTTCTAGTGTTCTAATTGTTTCTAGGTATGTTTTCCTAAATTGTTGTTTCACGACCTGCATGGGCCACCACTAAAAATATGTCACGACCCGATCCCAAATAATTGGGTCGAACCGGATCATGCCCAGCCTGCACCGTTGTGAGACGGCGGCAGTAAGCTGTTCTATATGCAGGTGTTCACAACAACATCTATACATTTGTCACAACTCAATATACGGAAATTTTAAAACTTTTATTCAACATTCGAAAAGTACAACTGGAAATAAAAGAACTGAAATAAAATGCTGAATTCAAATTAACAAAATTTTAAAACAACAAAACTGGAAACTGGAAATAACTAGCTAAGTGGTCGGCTCGTCGGCCTCAGGTCCTGCGTCCTCCAAGGGGGACTCTGGCAACACCACAGGGTACAGAACCGGGTCATAATAGCTATTGTACAATAGCTCAGCATCTTCAATGTCACCTAAAAATGTTGTCTCCAGTCAGGAGGGAGCAAGTACGAATAAGCATCTCATATTTTAAGTAATAATGGAAAAGTGCAGGCTAAACAGTTTAAACAATATTTTCCAGCATTCTACAATTGAAAATAATGTGATTTGAATGTGTAATCGTCTATGACCGGCTTGGGTTATACAATAGCGTCCTAGCGACGCGATACGGCTTATCCCCGTGTGTAAGAGGGGTAAGCTTGCACAATATGCAATATGAGGGGTATTGGCCATAAACGTTACACTATTCCCCCAATCCCCACAATCAATCAATCAATATCTGAACCCTAGGAGAGGGTCCCGTGTATCAATATGGTTTAAACATGCAGCTAGACAATTACTAAATAAAATACAAGAAAAACATAACCGTAACTTGCCTTTGTTTATGACTGGATCGGTAAAGTCGGTTCCGAGGAGGATGTCAGGTTCGTCTCCGAGATCCTACAGTTGAGAACCTTGGCTTAGAACCAATATGAAAGCATTCTATGTGTGCTTGTTACAATCTCTAGAATTGGTCCTAATTCAGTTTTAAGTTTATTAATTATTCTACCGGAAATCGTTTAACGTCACAATTCTATGTTCGTTATTATTTAATTAAAATAAGCCGGTTATAGATTAGTTGGAAAAATGGCAATTACCGGTTAATTTGGCAAAACTTAGTATTTTGTAATATCATATATAAAACTAATATTTTTCTTTAAATGAGAAGAACGTGAATTTGTTTAAATAACAAACTTGTAATTTCCTAATTATTTATTGTAAGAAAATGATATTAATTTTCTATATTCAAAATAATGTCTTTTTAATATTTTACGAGTCTATCGACAAACCAGCAAACCAGGAAATAAATAAAATCTATTCTACACAATACAGGGTCGCAGCAAAGAAAATAGAAAACTG
The DNA here is from genome assembly GCA_029216955.1 of Iris pallida. Classification (NCBI taxonomy): domain Eukaryota; kingdom Viridiplantae; phylum Streptophyta; class Magnoliopsida; order Asparagales; family Iridaceae; genus Iris; species Iris pallida. Next base: position 4,660,873 of record JANAVB010031818.1, read on the forward strand.
GGCTTATGCCCTTACAATTATTTACATAAATAAATTTTAAGAATAATAATAAAACTTGGATGAATCCTGAACGCCGGAAAGCGGTCCATTCAGCAGGCCGAAGCCCTGCACCAAAAATACTAACAGCAGTACCCGTTCTAAAAATAATAATTATAAATTAAAGATAATAATTAAATGCGTCTCAGACTTGGTTCAAAATATCATTTTTAGCTAATGACGCAACGTCCGGACAATACCGGTTTCGTTTGCATTTTACTAGGGCCCACAGACCGGTACGGTCGTCGCCCGAAAAACAAAAATCAACTAAATAATTCCTTTGCAAAATAACTGGTTTTGGAAAGTATTTCAAAACTTTTTAAGAAAATTTGGGCAGCATTTCCTCTATAATGGGACAACCCAATACTGGAAAAATGCCAACAAACACCAAAATTGTCACTTCCCGTTCCCGGAGTGCGTATTCTAATACGTATATTGCCTGAATATATTTATTTAGTATTTATCATGTAGTATCCTGTATTTAAATTCCTATAACTTTATGTTAATTAATTATCTGCATTTTATTTTCTGCACTTTATTTTTCTGCAATTCTATTATCTGCTTTTTAAATTTTCATATTAATTAATTAGCTGCTCTTTAATTTTCACGCTAATTAATTCCTGCTTTAGTTTTACTTTCGGGTTAGCCTTGTTGGACCCGTGCAACCCGACCCATTAAGGACCCGGCCCAACTCCCACCTACCACCACCTTTTATTTAAAACCACCCTCTCCCTTCTCTCTCCTCATTCACTCCTTCTTCACCATTACTTCTTCTTCTTCCTTTCATTACTCTCTCCACCTATCATCTTGCTCTATATGAGGACCATATTTTATGGTTCAATATTCGTCCTCTTATGATTCTAAGAGAGTTTAGTGCTTAGTATTTTTGATTTCATTGGTTCATTTCTTGTAGATCTAAGTTATTGTATTTTCGGTTGTCTATGAATTTTGATCTAGCAAACTCCTTTGTTCTCAAGATTTGATGGTTCCATGTCGTAGAGCAGTTCATCCTACCCAATTTTGACCTTTGGAAAGTTGGATTCGGACTTATTTTGACCAAGTTATGGACTGTTGAAGCTTTGGGGTGCAACCATGGAGTTCTTGCTGTTTGGAGAAGACAGTGAGCAGTGTATGCTAGCTTTTTTAGCTGCGTCACTGAGCTGTGCGCGCTCTTTAGCGCAGCGCAGTATGGAATCCATACGCTGCCTTTTTAGGAAGCGTGTGTCTTCCATACGCTGCCTTTTTAGGAAGCGTGTGTCTTGCATACGCTACCCTTTGGAAGCGTGTGTCGTATGGAGTTCATACGCTGCCTTTGGGGAGCGTATGACTTGCATACGCTGACTTGAATGGTCAGGAGTCGTATGGAGTCCATACGCTGCCTTTGGGGAGCGTATGACTTGTATACGCTCACTTGGATAGTAAGGAGTCGTATGGAGTTCATACGCTGCCTTTTGGAAGCGTATGACTCCCATACGCTAGCTTGGCTTGAGCGTAGCTTGACCTGAGCGTACGCTGGCATGAGCGTAGGCTGACATGAGAGTAGCCTGCTCACCCTGGATCTTCTATAGCCCTGTACATTGATATCTTATTAGATGTTTAACGTACATTTTATATCCTTACGCCTTTTCGCATAAACTTGATAAAATCATGATATGTTAATATTTCTGTTAAATATAGATTGTTACATGAGCTGTACCATGTGCCGTAAATTGAGTATAGATACCCCGATTGACTGGAATTAAACCCTGAGAGTTGTAGACTCGACCCCACTGAATATTAGTTGACTTTCATGCCTTATCACCATTGATAATGATTGTGACTTTGACTAATAATTGATCATGCGTTCCTAGTTGGAGCTAAGAGACTGGCTAGTCGTCTTATTGAAATGAATGAATGAGACACGTTCATGTTATGAACTATTGTACTCGACTGGCTGATCCCGAACATTGACATACATGCACATGCAGGCTTCAATCTATTTATTTATTAATTTATCTACTTATTTATTTTCTACAAAAGAAGCATGTGTACTTTATGGTCAAGGCATGATTACCGTGGATAGATTTGATTGTTGCATTACGCTATGTAAGACCTGCAACCTAACCGCACTGGTATCGTTGTAGAGTTGTGCATATCGTACCCCGTACGAAAGTACTCATTTGAATGACCATGATCCACGGCATGGGATTTCACTCAACGTAGAGACTATTAAGTTAAATAAAATAATGATTGCATGGAGAGAATGGATTCCCGAATTCTTACATGGCAGCCCCCTTGGGACGAGTGGTACCCGACGGGCCGGCTGGTTCCCACAGATACTGTAAATCTGCCACACGGACAGGGAACAGTATCTGCTTTTATTATTATTGTATATTGTATATTGATGGGCGTCCTGCTAGGACTCGTCTAATTCATGCATGGGCCAATTGATCGACTGGATAGACTAGCCTTGCTTGCACATAGTAAGAACTGAGGAATCCCTAATTGCATTATTCCAGGATAACTTGGGACTCATAATAGCAAGCCGTAGGAGTTGATTGGCCGTTCAAGATGATTTGTTTGTGCACTGTACTCTGTTACCTAACTGGGATGATCAGAATGTCAGGACATGACGGGCCAACTTCTGTCCTTGTTTGGTTGGGAGGTTGGTTCGAAGTGTCTTGATGTGATGTGAGTCCTAGTAGCAAGCAGAGATCTATTATTATATTCTCTTACTTACTGGTTTTAGTTCTCATGTCGTGCTCCCTTGTGGTACTTGCTATTAGAGGTCTAACCTCTCTGGTTTTGTATGGCCAGATTTAGAGCCAGTTCCCGAGGACTCAGCGTACTTCCACCTCCAGGATGGTCAATACTAGAGGAATGATCGCAGGAGGCCTCGAGTAGGTTCCTTAACTTCACCACTCGTTTTGTTATCTACTTTATACATTGCCATTTGGCACCGACATGTTAGTCGGATTGTCTTGTACTTACTTTTGCATAATTATAATTAAGTCAGACTGCAGCTGATAATAATTGTGTATACTTTTGCTACATCAATCTGGCTATATTTTGTAAAGCCAGATCTCAAGAACATTTTGACTGAGCGTTTGGGACGCCTTACTGCTTTACCTTACATGTTCTATATTTCTGTTTCTTGTTTGAATGATTGAGACAATAGATGTGAAATGACCATAGTAAGACTTTTATGTAGTATGCACCCCCTCGTCTGGTTAGACAGCATTGATCGTATTATACGGTATTCATCTACCCGTAATACGTAGCTGGCTGAGTCACTCCCCCGCTCTCCAGTATTCTGGTTCTGGGGCGTGACAAGGTTTTAGTGGTGGCCCATGCAGGTCTGATTTCAGACTTGTGGGGTGTTTTGATTTTAGGATGTCTCAATCACACATGTTCCCCCTTGATCTCATGATTCGTTGTTCTCAATCCTAGCTTGACCTTCTCGTATCCTTTGGCTTCATTGATCCTTCATGTCCGGTCATTTGATTGTTCTCTTGTCCCTTTTCTTAGGGGCACCTCGTCCGCATCTGTCAGAGCTGGACAGCAACAACATGGACAGCAGCATGGACAACCTGACCCTGTTGGTCAGCAACAAGAGCCGGTACTAACTCAGGAGGCTACTCAGGAAGAAGTGATCGTGGAAGCAGCAGCTGGATCGCAGTATCCGGATGTTCCACCCCCACCAACAGTTCCACCTACCCAAGTGGACACACCAGCCCTTCTGGAGATCATGAGAGGAATGATGGCTACTCAGCAACATCAGATGTTGGCCCAGCAGCGCATGCACACTCAGCTACAAGAGCAGAATGTGTTGCTCAACCAAGGATTGCAGACGGCTTTGGAAAAAGGAGTGAGGACTGATTCAGGAGCATCAGCCAGGTTTTGCAAGTACAACCCCCGCCGTTTCGAGGGCACGGAGGATGCCATCTCAGCAGATGCATGGCTTAAGGATATTGAGGCTATTCTGACAGCAGCTAAGGTGCCGGCAGAAGAACGTGTGGATCTAGTAAAGTTGTTACTTCAGGATCTCGCACGTGATTGGTGGGAATCAGAGGAAGTGGGCATCAGACGTCCTGTTGCTTGGGACAATTTTACTGCAAGGTTCAAGACGAAGTACTATGGAGTTGTGGCACAGTTTGAGCTACAACAGAAGTTTATCAGCCTCAGGCAGGCTGGCAAGACGGTAGATGCTTATGCAGCGAAGTTCTGCAGATTGAGTAGGTTTGCCCCAGAGATGGTAGCAACGGAACGCCAGAGGGCGATGAGGTTCCAGCAAGGGTTTCATCTTGAGCTCTTGCAATTGATAGAGGGGCACAATTACTAGACTTTTGATGAGATATTGACGGCGACTCGAAGGCATGAGATCACCATTCAGAGGCTTGCGGCAAGGACTGGGGGTCAGACGAGATCCCACAGTCAGATTGAAGGAGAAGGGGGAGCAGCGCCCCGAACAACAGCACCATCCCCTGGCATTCGTATCCACGATGTGGCGATGCGAGGGCCAGCACCACCACCCAGGCAGCAGCAACAGCAACAGAGGAAGAACCAGCAACCCCCAGCGGGCTGCACTTATTGTGGGAAGATGGGACACACTAGAGATATGTGTCGGACATTGAATGGACTGTGTCTGATATGTGGAAACCCAGATCATCGGGTTACCACATGTCCCATGAATTCGAGGTCAGGAGGACCAGGGCAGCAGTTCCCTGCTCTACCAGCACCAGGGGCAGGGCAGTATCGAGGACCAGCATTGGCAGTGAGGCCGTTGGCGCAGCGTCCGTTAGTATCACAGGCTCAAATGTTTCGGCAGCAGGGGCCGCCGATGCAGCAACACCAGCATAGACCACCCCAGCATCATCAAGGCAGGGGCCAGCAGCAGCACCAGGCTAGGCCGCAACATGGGAACCAGCAAGGAGGTCGAGGACAGGCATTCACTCTGTCCTTGGAAGAGGCATTGGCATCGAGAGATGTTGTGGCAGGTAACATTCTCGTCGCCTCATATCCCGCAGTAGCATTGTTTGATTCGAGAGCATCGCATTCATTTATATCTGCACAATTTGTGACACGACTAGGAGTGGAGTTCGAGGCATTGCCAGGGAGGTTGAATATACTCACTGGTAATAGGCTCGTGGGAGTTAGTAGAGTTAGTTTAGCATGTAGTGTTGTAGTGTGCGGGCATCCTTTACCCGCCCGGTTGATAGAATTTCCTGTTGGAAATTTCGACGTTATCTTAGGCATGGACTGGCTGAAAGACAGTCATGCGACAATAGATTGTCGTAGTGGAAGTGTATCTTTTGATATTCCAGGCATGGAGAGATTCACCTTGGTCAGATCAGAGGCAACTCAGCAAGAGCAGGGAGTAGTAACAGCAATGGAAGAAGTTCAGATTCTGAAGGTAGTTGAAGAATTTCTAGACGTATTTCCCGAAGAACTTCCAGGTCTACCACCAGTTAGAGATATTGAGTTCAGCATAGAATTGACACCTGGGACTAAACCAATATCAGATCGGGTTTACAGAATGGCGAATTCAGAGCAGGCCAAGGTGTATCAGCACATAGAGGAATTGAAGGAGAAGAAGTTTATCCAAGCTAGCATATCACCATGGGCAGCGCCAGTGGTACTTGTAGGGAAGAAGGATGGGTCATCCAGATTATGCATCGATTACAGGAAGCTTAACACGGCAACAGTAAAGAACAAGTACCCATTACCCAGGATCGACGACTTATTTGATCAGTTGAGCAAGGCTAGAGTTTTCTCCAAGATAGATCTTCGTTCAGGGTATCATCAGGTGAGGGTTCGGAAGGAGGATATTCCCAAGACAGCATTCAGGTCGAAGTATGGGCATTATGAGTTCTTAGTAATACCGTTTGGTTTGACCAATGCTCCAGCAATATTTATGGATTTGATGAACCGCATCTTTATGCCGTATTTAGATCAGTTTGTCGTAGTATTTCTCGACGACATTCTTGTGTACTCTGCTAGTGAAGAGGAGCATAAAGACCACCTCAGGAAAGTGTTGCAGGTTCTAAGAGAGAACCAGTTGTATGCCAAGCTCAGCAAGTGTAAATTCTGGACGGATCACATTTCATTTTTGGGTCATATTGTATCAGGAGCTGGAGTAGCAGTGGATCCCAAGAAGGTAGAAGCAGTAGAGAGTTGGCCAGTACCCAAGATCGTAGCTGATGTACGGAGTTTCTTGGGATTGGCAGGATATTACAGAAGATTTGTGTCAGACTTTGCAAGGCTTTCAGCGCCCATGACCCGCTTAACACGGAAGGATGTGCCATTCGTTTGGTCGGCAGAATGTCAGGCATCATTCGAGAATCTGAAGCAGAAGTTGATATCAGCGCCCATTCTTACATTGCCAGTTGGACCCGGAGGTTTTACAGTATATTGTGATGTGTCAGGTAAAGGACTTGGATGTGTCCTTATGCAACATGGAAAGGTGATAGCATATGCATCTAGGCAGCTTCGGGACCACGAGAAGAATTACCCAACTCATGATTTGGAGTTAGCAGCAGTAGTGTTTGCTTTGAAGCTTTGGAGACATTACTTATATGGTGACCGAGTGGAAATGTACACAGACCACAAAAGTCTGAAGTATATCTTTACTCAGAAGGAGCTGAACATGAGGCAGAGAAGATGGTTGGAGTTGATCAAGGATTATGACGTGGAGCTTCAGTATCATCCAGGCAAAGCTAATGTGGTAGCAGACGCTCTTAGCAGAAGAGGCGGCACATTTATGTTGACAACGCAGAGACATATCTTAGAAGACCTTCAGGAGATAGGCATAGAAGTTATACTTCCTAGTGATGTAGGAGTTCTGGCTAGTCTACAAGTCCAATCTGACTTGGTAGATAGGATCAAGGCAGCTCAGGCACAAGACCCAAGGATTCAGAAGCTTAGGGCAGAATGTGAGTCAGGACTCAGAAAGGAGATACAAATTCATGAAGATGGTACGCTTAGGTTTGGATCACGTCTATATGTACCTAGTGGAGATATCAGACATAAAGTTATGGCAGAAGCTCACAGTTCCCAGTATTCTATACATCCTGGAGGGACCAAGATGTACCAGGATATCAAGCAGCACTTCTGGTGGAACGGAATGAAGAGAGAGATAGCTAGATTCGTTTCCCGTTGCTTGGTATGTCAGCAAGTGAAGGCAGAACAGCAGAGGCCAGCTGGATTATTGCAACCGCTTCCTATCCCGGAATGGAAGTGGGAGCATATTACAATGGACTTTGTGACCAGTTTACCGAGATCTCCAAGTGGTAAGGATGCCATTTGGGTGATAGTAGATCGTCTTACGAAGGTGGCGCATTTTCTTCCTTTCAGAGTAGGGCAATCTACAGAAAAGTTGGCAGAGTTGTATATGCAACAGATAGTCAGGCAGCATGGAGTCCCTGTCAGTATTGTGTCAGATCGAGATACCCGTTTCATATCACATTTCTGGAAGAGCTTGCATCATAGTCTGGGTACCAAGTTAAGATTTAGCACGGCTTACCATCCACAGACGGACGGACAATCAGAAAGGACGATCCAAACTTTAGAAGACATGTTGCGAGCTTGCACTCTAGATTTTGGAGGGTCTTGGGAGAGTCACCTTCACTTGGTCGAGTTCTCATACAACAACAGTTATCAAGCCAGTATCCAGATGGCGCCATTTGAAGCACTATATGGTAAGAAGTGTAGATCGCCACTAGCATGGGATGATATCGGGGAAAGGAAGATGCTAGGCCCAGAAATGATTATCCAGACGGTTGAAGTGATTAAGGAAATTAGAGAACGACTTCGTGTTGCGCAGGATCGGCATCGTCATTAGGCGGACCAGCATCGTAGGCCGCTAGAGTTTTCTGTTGGGGACCACGTGTTTTTGCGGATCTCACCTACCCGTGGGGTCATTAGATTTGGCGTTCGCGGGAAACTGAGTCCGCGGTACGTGGGCCCATTTGTTATCCTTGATCGGATAGGCGATGTTGCTTATCGTTTGTCCCTTCCACCTTCGTTACGAGAGGTGCATGACGTGTTTCATGTATCTCAATTACGGAGGTATGTATCGGACCCAAGCCATATCCTCGATCATTCAGAACTGGTTGTTGGTACCAACCTGTCTTACGAGGAGCAGCCTGTGTCCATCTTGGACCGAAGAGAGAAGGTACTCAAGAACCGAACAATTAACGTTGTCCGGGTTGCTTGGGGTCATCACTCTTTGGGAGAGTCAACGTGGGAACGTGAGGATGATATCCGATCACGGTATCCACATCTGTTTGACTCACAAGGTATATCTTTTTCTGTGTGCCTTGATTGTCTTGATTCCTCATGCTTAACCCCTTATGGGTAGAATTGCTAGATAACATAGATTGTTAAATATGGATATGTTACTTGCTATGGACATTGTAAAATGATTGCTTTATTGAATTGCTTGTACTTAGATTAGTTTAGCCCCGATATTTCTATCTTGCTTGAATTTGAAATTTCGAGGACGGAATTTTTTTCAAGGAGGGTAGAGATGTCACTCCCCGTTCCCGGAATGCGTATTCTAATACGTATATTGCCTGAATGTATTTATTTAGTATTTATCATGTAGTATCCTGTATTTAAATTCCTATAACTTCATGTTAATTAATTATCTGCATTTTATTTTCTGCACTTTATTTTTCTGCAATTCTATTATCTGCTCTTTAAATTTTCATATTAATTAATTAGCTGCTCTTTAATTTTCACGCTAATTAATTCCTGCTTTAGTTTTACTTTCGGGTTAGCCTTGTTGGACCCGTGCAACCCGACCCATTAAGGACCCGGCCCAACTCCCACCTACCACCACCTTTTATTTAAAACCACCCTCTCCCTTCTCTCTCCTCATTCACTCCTTCTTCACCATTACTTCTTCTTCTTCCTTTCATTACTCTCTCCACCTACCAACTAGGCAAGTACATCTTGCTCTACATGAGGACCATATTTTATGGTTCAATATTCGTCCTCTCATGATTCTAAGAGAGTTTAGTGCTTAGTATTTTTGATTTCATTGGTTCATTTCTTGTAGATCTAAGTTATTGTATTTTCGGTTGTCTATAGGTTTTGATCTAGCAAACTCCTTTGTTCTCAAGATTTGATGGTTCCATGTCGTAGAGCAGTTCATCCTACCCAATTTTGACCTTTGGAAAGTTGGATTCGGACTTATTTTGACCAAGTTATGGACTGTTGAAGCTTTGGGGTGCAACCATGGAGTTCTTGCTGTTTGGAGAAGACAGTGAGCAGTGTATGCTAGCTTTTTTAGCTGCATCACTGAGCTGTGCACGCTCTTTAGCGCAACGCAGTATGGAATCCATACGCTGCCTTTTTAGGAAGCGTGTGTCTTCCATACGCTGCCTTTTTAGGAAGCGTGTGTCTTGCATACGCTACCTTTTGGAAGCGTGTGTCGTATGGAGTTCATACGCTGCCTTTGGGGAGCATATGACTTGCATACGCTAACTTGAATGGTCAGGAGTCGTATGGAGTCCATACGCTGCCTTTGGGGAGCGTATGACTTGCATACGCTCACTTGGATAGTAAGGAGTCGTATGGAGTTCATACGCTGCCTTTTGGAAGCGTATGACTCCCATACGCTAGCTTGGCTTGAGCGTAGCTTGACCTGAGCGTACGCTGGCATGAGCGTAGGCTGACATGAGAGTAGCCTGCTCACCCTGGATCTTCTATAGCCCTGTACATTGATATCTTATTAGATATTTAACGTCCATTTTATATCCTTACGCCTTTTCGCATAAACTTGATAAAATCATGATATGTTAATATTTCTGTTAAATATAGATTGTTACATGAGCTGTACCATGTGCCGTGAATTGAGTATAGATACCCCGATTGACTGGAATTAAACCCTGAGAGTTGTAGACTCGACCCCACTGAATATTAGTTGACTTTCATGCCTTGTCACCATTGATAATGATTGTGACTTTGACTAATAATTGATCATGCGTTCCTAGTTGGAACTAAGAGACTGGCTAGTCGTCTTATTGAAATGAATGAATGAGACACGTTCATGTTATGAACTATTGTACTCGACTGGCTGATCCCGAACATTGACATACATGCACATGCAGGCTTCAATCTATTTATTTATTAATTTATCTACTTATTTATTTTCTACAAAAGAAGCATGTGTACTTTATGGTCAAGGCATGATTACCGTGGATAGATTTGATTGTTGTATTACGCTATGTAAGACCTGCAACCTAACCGCACTGGTATCGTTGTAGAGTTGTGCATATCGTACCCCGTACGAAAGTACTCATTTGAATGACCATGATCCACGGCATGGGATTTCACTCAACGTAGAGACTATTAAGTTAAATAAAATAATGATTGCATGGAGAGAATGGATTCCCGAATTCTTAAATGGCAGCCCCCTTGAGACGAGTGGTACCCGACGGGCCTGCTGGTTCCCACAGATACTGTAAATCTGCCACACGGGCAGGGAACAGTATCTGCTTTTATTATTATTGTATATTGTATATTGACGGGCGTCCTGCTAGGACTCGTCTAATTCATGCATGGGCCAATTGATCGACTGGATAGACTAGCCTTGCTTGCACATAGTAAGAACTGAGGAATCCCTAATTGCATTATTCCAGGATAACTTGGGACTCATAATAGCAAGCCGTAGGAGTTGATTGGCCGTTCAAGATGATTTGTTTGTGCACTGTACTCTGTTACCTAACTGGGATGATCAGAATGTCAAGACATGACGGGCCAACTTCTGTCCTTGTTTGGTTGGAAGGTTGGTTCGAAGTGTCTTGATGTGATGTGAGTCCTAGTAGCAAGCAGAGATCTATTATTATATTCTCTTACTTACTGGTTTTAGTTCTCATGTCGTGCTCCCTTGTGGTACTTGCTATTAGAGGTCTAACCTCTCTGGTTTTGTATGGCCAGATTTAGAGCCAGTTCCCGAGGACTCAGCGTACTTTCACCTCCAGGATGGTCAATACTAGAGGAATGATCGTAGGAGGCCTCGAGTGGGTTCCTTAACTTCACCACTCGTTTTGTTATCTACTTTATACCTTGCCGTTTGGCACCGACATGTTAGTCGGATTGTCTTGTACTTACTTTTGCATAATTGTAATTAAGTCAGACTGCAGCTGATAACAATTGTGTATACTTTTGCTACATCAATCTGGCTATATTTTGTAAAGCCAGATCTCAAGAACATTTTGACTGAGCGTTTGGGACGCCTTACTGCTTTACCTTACATGTTCTATATTTCTGTTTCTTGTTTGAATGATTGAGACAATAGATGTGAAATGACCATAGTAAGTCTTTTATGTAGTATGCACCCCCTCGTCTGGTTAGACAGCATTGATCGTATTATACGGTATTCATCTACCCGTAATACGTAGCTGGCTGAGTCACTCCCCCGCTCTCCAGTATTCTGGTTCTGGGGCGTGACAAAAATAATTATCCCAAACTAGGGAAACCCAAAGAAAATAATTTCCATCCACAAAATATATGAAAAATCCCATTCACAGAACGTTTCCGAAATACATTTCAGAAAACCCAAAAATACCACGGAAACAACTAGGAAAAATGATCACAGAACCCAAATATACTAGTTTCGGAAATTCCGAAACTAAACTCGGAATTCTCACAGACAACAAACCACAGAAATCTTTCCGAAGGAAAGTTCAGAATCCGAAGAAACCGAAAACGCAACCGAATCCCGGGACGGGATCGGGAACCGTATCTTCATTGACACTACGAAAGGGACACGGGGACACGAAAGTATACCTCGGATTGCTCGGCTAGAGCTCTCAGATGAAAATGGGAGAAAGAAATACGCGGGCAGCAGAGAATCGCCTCGGGACAGCGGATCGGGCACGGACAGTACTGGACAGCGAAAACCGGGACCGCGGGAAGCACGAGAATGAATCAGACAGCAGATCTGGAGATCAGGAACCTGCGGAAACATGGGAAGCTCGGCAAGGAGGCGCGCGCGGGAGGGTGGAACCGCGGCTGGACACGGCCGGTGTAACGCCCCAGTCCCGAAATACGTAGGACTAGGAACGTAGACATGCCAGCTGTATTCATACAAAGTATACTCCAATATATGGAAGCCTCGTATAAATACATAAGCTGTAAAATGCAGTAGAACCATAACTAATCTCATCCACACAAAATAAATGAATAAAAGATATCATATAATCACTATGAATTGTCATTGGTACATGTAGTTGGGCGGAGACAAATCCACTACCAACTATGAAAAGAAATACATAACAAAAAGGAAGAGTTTGGCGAGCGAAGCGAAGACGATCCAAGTGCAATCATCCTCGAAGAAATAGAGAGGACACGGCTAGAGCTAGAGAGATAACCAGGTCCTCAGAGGGACGTAACAAGACACATAATATCATGCTATATAAACTGAATAAATATTGCTCAAATAAATAAGTCAATCGAATTATAACATGGTCCAATACGCACCTACTGAACGAGCTTACCATTCCCCCAACCAAACAAGGACAGGAGATGGTAAACTAATTTATGGTGACGTATCTTTCCATGCTAAGAATCCAATATGGTATCCGGACCCCAACAAGGTTCAATACCTTCTCATCGAAGTAGTAAGTCACACCTACAACCAAAGAAGGACAAGATGTGACGAACTAATTCGCGACAAGTTATTGTTCCAAGCCACGGTCAGATAGAAGTACCCAAACCAAAAGTACTCGTACCTAACGGATAAGGTAGCCTAACCGTTCTAAGTGAAATGTAGTTAAGAACAATCCTTCCTACGCATGGGCCCTGGCTGAATAGGATCGGCATAGTCCCCCCTTGGGCACCAGAGGCCCCATCAGTAAGAGCATGACGTTCCGCAGAATCGTCAGTGGCCGTCAGTAATCATGGGTCATCAACCCCGTATCTCCAGCGGAGAGTCCGGGTCACAAAGGAAGTGCATCGAAGCCCATACGCTAAGGAATTGTCCTCCCCGCCCAATACCTACTATGTTGTATCCACAACATTAACCTCTATAACCGCTAAGTCAACTAGCATGCAACCTCTATTAGCGGTTATTTCTATCGTACGGCTTATACGCACCGGTGGCCAGCCAGTCACGCATGTCCGTGTTCTACATGCGACACACAACTTCGTGTTACAACGTGTCAAGGCCAATGTATGCAACACACAAGGTGGTCCCTTAAATCTAGATTTAATGTGTAAGAAAAATAATACATAGCAGGAAATATAAATGAACAGTAAGTTCTAACAGGTTATGCCATGTATCACAGTTTATTTTGCATAAAGAAAATAAATAATGCATGAAATATGAGCTAAAATAAATAAACAGCAAATGGCAAGGTGTCTTGCCTGGTAGTACGCCTGATGTGCTGTGATGATCAAAGTGGCACGAACTGCAACTTCGGTGCAACAACTACGCAAGGTGACCATGGATGGTGATACGGTCGGTTCCATTGGGTCTAGAAGGGTCAATTTAGTTAGGGTGGACATAAGGTAGGCTTGAATTGGCGATCGAATAGGAAAGAGGGGGTTGAGTCACGGACAGAAGGATAATTAAAGGAAATTTGATAAATAATATATTTGATTTCAGAAAACTATTTATATGATTCGAAAACTATATTTTATTATCCAAAATAATAGAAAACCATTTTAAGGCAAAAACCTGACTTTTTGTTGAAATATATTTTTGTAGGTCAAAAGCTACAGATATGACACCATAAAATAATATATATATTCCAAAAATTATTTTAGGTTAAAAACTAAAATTGCCTTAAAGTATTTTATATATTTTTTAAAAATATATATGATAATTAAGAAACACTTTTAATTAGGCAAAAATATTTCAGATGGATATATAAAAAAAACTCTAGAGAAATATTTTAGGGCAAGCTCATATAGTTAAAAAAAACAATAGTACATAATAATTTTATAAACGTATTAAAAGCTATTAACAATAATACTATTATTCCTGAACTAGTTACTAATAACAGTTTTAATAATATAATAAAGAATGATAATAATAATAATAATAATAGATAAAAAAAAAGACACAAGCAACAAAAACAACCCAACAGTGGGAACAAAAAAAAGGGGGGACTGCTCTCGTTCCTTTTCGAGTGAGAGAGAGAGAGAGAGAGAGGAGCTGAGAGGGAGAAGGAGTGATCGGGAGAGAGAGAGAGAGTGAGGCATCGTGGATGGCGGAGGAGGGGTCGTACGGCGGTGAGAGGGCTCGGCCTCAGCGCGGCGAGGGTGGAAGAGCGGGATCGGAAAGGGGAAATGGGTTTTGGCACGCGGCGGAGCTTCGCCGACCCAGGGAAGTCGGAGAGCACGCGCAGCCGACTGATGGAGGGTGCGGGGAGTAGATCGAGAGGGGCGGTCGGCCGCAGAGCCACGGCGGCGCGTCCAGGCGCGGCTCGCGGTCATCGCTCGGCGGCGGAGGTCTCTCGGCGGGCGCGGGCGAGGGGAGATGGTGGCCGCGGGGTCCGGCGGAAAAACCCTCGAGCGCGATGGCGCTCGATATCGGAGCTGCGCGAAGCTCGACTCGGAGGTCGGCTCGCCGGAGATAGGCCGACGCTATTACCGGAGGTACGTATGGTGGTGGTTTAATTTAATTTTGGGTTTATTTGGGTGGTTGTCGGTGGTGGCGTGGTGATGATGATGGTGGTGGTTGTCGGCGGCCGGGATGGCCGTGACGACGGTGACGGTGTAGGTTTGGGTGGCTACGGGTGGCTGTGCCGGGGTTCAACGGAGTGTGTTGTCGTCGGGTTTGGGTTTGGGGCTGTGGTGGAGTTGCTAGGTCGTGGGGATGAGCGGGGGTTGGCCAGAAGGTGACAGGGTGGTGGTTTAGTCGGAGGTTGCGGGGTCTGGTGTAATGGCGGGGTCGAGATGGTGGAATTCGGTGAGGGCTTCGACCAAAATTAGGGTTAGGGTTAGGATTTTGGTGTCGGGGTGTGTCCGACACGGGAACATAAATGTACATGTAAACATGGAATAAGAATATGGATGGTGGAACACGGACACGGTGCACGCACTTCATGGAGAATTATTTGTGGAGAAATTTTGTATGATAGAAATTTGGAGGAGTACCTGCCTTTTATAGGATGTGAAAATTCCCAATTAGATAAGAATTAGGAGTAGTTTAAAACCCCAAAATAGATAATTCAATCTATAATTTAATTTAATTCAATAAATCCTAATCCAAATCAAATCCAATTTAAATCTATTTAAATTTTTAGTTCGAAATCAAATGGGATAAATCAAATTTCAAATATTAAGTTTTTAAATAAATCCATAAATTCAAATCAAGATTTAAATCGTCACAATAATTTCGAAATATGTTTTCCAAAAATACTAGTAATAATAATTTCAAAAATTATATTATTATTTAAAATAAACTAATAAATAATTACGAAATATCTATGTATGTACAAATAATATTTACATAAATATACTCTTCTAATTTACCATTTTATAGGAAAAATTTATTTATTATTATAACTATATAAATGAAAGGCTTTTCATAATTAAAGTCATAAACTAGAAAATAATAGCTAGAAATAATTTTTGTCTATATTACTTTGAAACTATAAAAATAATAAAAAATAATGTTTTTCAAAAATATGTACGCTCGCACATATTCGCACTCGTCGAGCAATTACGAAAAACAAAATTTCGCACACGACGTACAATACGACTACGTGACGTACAATACAAAATTTTAAATCAGTACCAAATTTAATAAAAAAATAGCAGAAATTTAGGGTTTCACATCCTACCCAACTTAAAAGAATTTCGTCCTCGAAATTAAGAATTAGTAGGGGGTGAGAAGACACAAGGGGGTATCGGTGGGGAGCAATCAATTATAAGGTTCAACAAAATCATGTCGTAAGAAGTTGCGATCTAGATCATAGAAAATAATACGGGTATGGTCGTGGGTAACAAATGAGGGTCATGGTAGAAAATATACGGCCAAGAAGGTGGGCGAGGAGTTTAGGATGAAGATATAGCAACATTGAGTGATAATGGTCATAGTCGAGAGGGAGGCTAGAGGAAATTCTAGTATAACGCCTTCGTCCTTCTAAAATAGGTGAAGGCGAAAGCAATATAGAGTTCCAAAAGACGATAATATCGAGTACGAATACGTGGTTCAAGGACGATCGAATAATTTCAAAGGAATTGTCAAGGCAGTCGTGGAGGGGACTCTAAAGGACAAGTTTAGCTATGTCTCCATCCACGTAGACCGATAGATAAAAGCGAACCAAAGTGCACTTGGTTGATCAGACCATCATGCACCGGTTCTGATTAGACCATATGTTAGTGGACATGCCCAAATAACATATGTCTTGAAACAAGCTTGATAAAAAGAATAGGCTTGCAAAAACTAGGCTACATTAGCATCATTAGTCAAGATGGTAAAAACATGGGCACGAGAGATTAAGATTGAAAGAAAGCATAATGATTCTAAGTCATATCACGTGTTGGTCTCTATACAGTCGTCTTATAGTCTTCTTGTCCAAGTCCTTGGTTGACTAGATGGGTTAGGGTCCTCTAAATTCTAGAATCTAAGTAGACTTGCTAAGATAGGTCGCAAGGACATAGGGGTTGCTAGGTCTTAAGGCATTCTACCCAACTTAAAAGAATTAAACTAATGGTGTTTGGGACATTTAGCTAGTAGGGTCAATCTCTAGCAAGCACGAAGGGAAGAAGGAATCAAGCAAGATGCAATCGATGAGTCGAACGAATATGGAATCGAGGGTAAGAGGTCAAGTATGTGGATGAGATCCTAGACTTCTAATCCTATTCGCAGGCTTGCTTGGTACAGTAAAGTAACCAAACAATTTATCTGGACCTGCATGAGCCACCACAAAAATATGTAACGTCCCAGACCCAAAATACGTAGGACTAGGAACGTAGACATGCCAGCTGTATTCATACGAAGTATACTCCAATATATGGAAGCCTCGTATAAATACATAAGCTGTAAAATGCAGTAGAACCATAATCTCATCCACACAAAATAAATGAATAAAAGATATCATATAATCACTATGAATTGTCATTGGTACATGTAGTTGGGCGGAGACAAATCCACTACCAACTATGAAAAGAAATACATAACAAAAAGGAAGAGTTTGGCGAGCGAAGCGAAGACGATCCAAGTGCAATCATCCTCGAAGAAATAGAGAGGACACGGCTAGAGCTAGAATACCTGTGAAAGATAATAGCACACACCTGGAGAGATAACCAGGTCCTCAGAGGGACGTAACAAGACACATAATATCATGCCATATAAACTGAATAAATATTGCTCAAATAAATAAGTCAATCGAATTATAACATGGTCCAATACGCACCTACTGAACGAGCTTACCATCCCCCCAACCAAACAAGGACAGGAGATGGTAAACTAATTCATGGTGACGTATCTTTCCATGCTAAGAATCCAATATGGTATCCGGACCCCAACAAGGTTCAATACCTTCTCATCGAAGTAGTAAGTCACACCTATAATCAAACAAGGACAAGATGTGACGAACTAATCTGCGACAAGTTATTGTTCCAAGCTACGGTCAGATACAAGTACCCAAACCAAAAGTACTCGTACCTAACGGATAAGGTAGCCTAACCGTTCTAAGTGAAATGTAGTTAAGAACAATTCTTCCTACGCATGGGCCCTGGCTGAATAGGATCGGCATAGTCCCCCCTTGGGCACCAGAGGCTCCATCAGTAAGAGCATGACGTTCCGCAGAATCGTCGGTGCCCGTCAGTAATCATGGGTCATCAACCCCGTATCTCCAGCGGAGAGTTCGGGTCACAAAGAAAGTGCATCGAAGCCCATACGCTAAAGAATTGTCCTCCCCGCCCAATGCCTACTATGTTGTATCCACAACATTAACCTCTATAACCGCTAAGTCAACTAGCATGCAACCTCTATTAGCGGTTATTCCTATCGCACGGCTTATACGCACCGGTGGCCAGCCAGTCACGCATGTCCGTGTTCTACATGCGACACACAACTTCGTGTTACAACGTGTCAAGGCCAATGTATGCAACACACAAGGTGGTCCCTTAAATCTAGGTTTAATGTGTAAGAAAAATAATACATAGCAGAAAATATAAATGAACAGTAAGTTCTAACAGGTTATGCCATGTATCATATTTTGCATAAAAAAAATAAATAATGCATGAAATATGAGCTAAAATAAATAAACAGCAAATGGCAAGGTGTCTTGCCTGGTAGTACGTCTGATGTGCTGCGATGATCAAAGTGGCACGAACTGCAACTTCGATGCAACAACTATGCAAGGTGACCATGGATGGTGACATGGTCGGTTCCATTGGGTCCAGAAGGGTCAATTTAGTTAGGGTGGACATAAGGTAGGCTTGAATTGGCGATCGAATAGGAAAGAGGGGGTTGAGTCACGGACAGAAGGACAATTAAAGGAAATTTGATAAATAATATATTTGATTTCAGAAAACTATTTATATGATTCGAAAACTATATTTTATTATCCAAAATAATAGAAAACCATTTTAAGGCAAAAACCTGACTTTTTGTTGAAATATATTTTTGTAGGTCAAAAACTACAGATATGACACCATAAAATAATATATATATTCCAAAAATTATTTTAGGTTAAAAACTAAAATTGCCTTAAAGTATTTTATATAATTTTTGAAAATATATATGATAATTAAGAAACACTTTTTATTAGGCAAAAATATTTCAGATGGATATATAAAAAAAACTCTAGAGAAATATTTTAGGGCAAGCTCATATAGTTTAAGAAAACAATAGTACATAATAATTTTATACACATATTAAAAGCTATTAACAATAATACTATTATTCCTGAACTAGTTACTAATAACAGTTTTAATAATACAATAAAGAATGATAATAATAATAATAATAATAATAATAATAATAATAGATAAAAAGAAGAAGAAAAGAAATAAAAAAAAAGACACAAGCAACAAAAACAACCCAACAGTGGGAAAAAAAAGGGGGGGCTGCTCTCGTTCCTTTTCGAGTGAGAGAGAGAGAGAGAGATGAGCTGAGAGGGAGAAGGAGTGATCGGGAGAGAGAGAGAGAGAGTGAGGCGGCGTGGATGGCGGAGGAGGGGTCGTACGGCGGTGAGAGGGCTCGGCCTCGGCGCGGCGAGGGTGGAAGAGCGGGATCGGAAATGGGAAATGGGTTTTGGCACGCGGCGGAGCTTCGCCGACCCAGGGAAGTCGGAGAGCGCGCGCAGCCGGCGGATGGAGGGTGCGGGGAGTAGATCGAGAGGGGCGGTCGGCCGCAGAGCCATGGCGGCGTGTCCAGGCGCGGCTCGCGGTCATCTCTCGGCGGCGGAGGTCTCTCGGCGGGCGCGGGCGAGGGGAGATGGTGGCCGCGGGGTCCGGCGGAAAAACCCTCGAGCGCGGTGGCGCTCGATATCGTAGCTGCGCGAAGCTCGACTCGGAGGTCGGCTCGCCGGAGATAGGCCGACGCTATTACCGGAGGTACGTATGGTGGTGGTTTAATTTAATTTTGGGTTTATTTGGGTGGTTGTCGGTGGTGGCATGGTGATGATGATGTTGGTGGTTGTCGGCGGCTGGGATGGCCGTGTCGACGGTGACGGTGTAGGTTTGGGTGGCTACGGATGGCTGTGCCGGGGTTCGATGGAGTGTGTTGTCGTCGGGTTTGGGTTTGGGGCTGTGGTGGAGTTGCTAGGTCGTGGGGATGAGCGGGGGTTGGCCAGAAGGTGACATGGTGGTGGTTTAGTCGAAGGTTGCGGGGTCTAGTGTAATGGCGGGGTCGAGATGGTGGAATTCGGTGAGGGCTTCGGCCAAAATTAGGGTTAGGGTTAGGATTTTGGTGTCGGGGTGTGTCCGACACGGGAACATAAATGTACATGTAAACATGGAATAAGAATATGGATGGTGAAACACGGACACGGTGCACGCACTTCATGGAGAATTATTTGTGGAAAAATTTTGTATGATAGAAATTTGGAGGAGTACCTACCTTTTATAGGATATGGGAATTCCCAATTAGATAAGAATTGAGAGTAGTTTAAAACCCCAAAATAGATAATTCAATCTATAATTTAATTTAATTCAATAAATCCAAATCCAAATCAAATCCAATTTAAATCTATTTAAATTTTTAGTTCAAAATCAAATGGGATAAATCAAATTTCAAATATTAACTATTTAAATAAATCCATAAATTCAAATCAAGATTTAAATCGTCACAATAATTTCAAAATATGTTTTCCAAAAATATTAGTAATAATAATTTCGAAAATTACATTATTATTTAAAATAAACTAATAAATAATTACGAAATATCTATGTATGTACAAATAATATTTACATAAATATACTTTTCTAATTTACCATTTTATAGGAAAATTTTATTTATTATTATAACTATAAAAATGAAAGGCTTTTCATAATTAAAGTCATAAACTTGAAAATAATAGCTAGAAATAATTTTTGTCTATATTACTTTGAAACTATAAAAATAATAAAAAGAATATTTTTCAAAAATATGTACGCTCGCAGATATTCACACTCGTCGAGCAATTACGAAAAACGAAATTTCGCACACGACGTACAATACGACTACGTGACGTACAATACAAAATTTTAAATCAGTACCAAATTTAATAAAAAAAATAGTAGAAATTTAGGGGTTTTACAGCCGGAGGTCGGGGGCGGCCTAGGGCGCGCGCAGGAAACGCTGCCGGAGGTCGGGGGCGGCCGGCGCGGGAGACGCGCGGGCGGGGACACGGGCGGATGGCCGCCGGGGGGTCGCGGCCTAGGGCTCGGGGTCGGGGTTGGCCGCTGGGAGCTAGGGCAAGCGTGGGGCTTGGGGAAGAGGAGAGTGAGGAAAAGTGAGAGGGAAAAGAAATGAGTGAGGGGGAGATGTGGAGGTGCTGTTCGTGAGTGGGGATGGTGGTGGGTGATTTGTTTAAATGAGAGTGGGAAAAAGAAATATGTGGAGTAGAGAGAATGGGTGCTGGAGAATAGGGGGAGTGGGTGGCTGGCTTGGTCGTGGGTGACCAAGCCAAATGATATATATATATATATATATATATATATATATATATATATATATATATATATATATATATTAAAATAAAAGAATTGGATCAGGATCGAGTTTCGGGAAATCGAACCGGGTTCGAACTCGGGTTCGGAGTCCGAACACGGGATCGGGGCAGGGCCACAATCAAAAATCAACGATAATTTTAAAATAATATTTTTTTTTCCTAAATTCGACTAAATAATAATATATAATAATAATAATAATAATAATAATAATAATAATAATAATAATAATAATAATAATAATAATAAAATAATAACTAAACTAATTATCGCTAACTGGCAAAATCCAATAAATTGAAAATCAGGGTTTCACAGAGTCGGATGCCAACCCGGCCATGTTTAGGTTCACGGATTTTAAGGAATCAGAAAAGAATTTTTTTTTTTCCTTTATTTGGTAGCCACAAATTTGAGAACTATTTTCATGACACGAGAAAAAAAAAATGTTTACTTTCAGAACCTAGGAGATTGATTTTTCTTGCTTCTTTTTCAGCATTTATTACAATAATTTAGGACGACAATGACCCTACTCAAATGTGTTATTGTCTATTTTATCCACTAACTTTACATTTCCATGATGTTATTTTATTTTACGTTATTGGTACATTGATTTTTTTTTTTTTTTTTCTGCACGAACCAAACACTAGAAGGAAAATCAAATGGTCTTTCTTATTTTACCAGACACAAAAGAAAAACCTGAACAAGATTTCTAATTTTCTCTATCCCTAAAAAAAAAAGGAAATTGATTTGCTTTTTGAGAGGCAAACGAGGCCTAAAGCCAACTTGGACAACCGTGATTTGGTCATTTGATAAGTTATTTAAACAGAACTATTGCTCAACAAGGCGGGGATAGCTCAGTTGGGAGAGCGTCAGACTGAAGATCTGAAGGTCGCGTGTTCGATCCACGCTCACCGCAAGATTAATATTTTTAAACTAATTTAATTAACATACTCCCTCAACATAGGTTTTTTTTCTTTTCTTTTCTTCCAACATACAATATGTGTTCAGGGGCTTTATTTTTGTTCTGTTTTCGAGACGTTTCAATCATTCGGTTTGTCCCATTGTACGAGAATTCCATGCGACATCCTTTGACGTGCATTTACGATTCGACGTGCCATCGGCGTACAACTGAACCCCGCATATACTTGTATCGTTCTTGGAAGTTAAAACATAACAGCAAGCAACCGTAACTAAACTGTTGGCTTATAAGCGGTGACAAAAGCTACTTTGTGTTGGGAGGAATATCGCAACATTTGCTACCGTATTTGAACTACTCGTAACAATGCGAACCTTGAAAACACCTCAAGATACAGTTAACCATGATCCACATTTACAACGATGCAATACAAAGTCCAATGAATTAGTGGCAACACCAATTTCAATATATTTATTGACAATTGAAAGATGTAAACATTTTTTTTTTTGAATATTTTCATCCATTTGGTCATAGAAACCACTATAAAAAATGCACAGCTTATTAACTGTAAACAATAAAGAGTACAAAGATCATCTGCTTGAATTTTACAAGAAAGATATGGCTGATAAAATGTAAGACAAAAACATTTGAAATCTGTATACCGCAAAAACGAGTCTGGACTCGTCAAAAGCACATCTTGGTTCAATGATTCTTGTAGTTGGTCTGCACCGTCTTTGATCTCAAGTTGCTCACCTTAAGCCGTGGTTTAAAGGAAATTATAAATTTCACTCAACAGTTTCACCAGAACTTCTGCTAAACATATTTTTAGGAGGAATCGGTGAGTTATGATCAATTTAAAACAAGCTTGTAACATAAATCAAACGAAAAATAAGATGCATCCTTCTCATTCTTCGCGGCAATCTTCTCCATCTAACCGTACCTGAAACTCCAACAAGGTTAAGTCTTCCCAATTTCAGTATCAAATCACAATATCATATAAATCCACATCGCAAATCAGTTATATGTCATGTCTCCTAGGTCTCAATTTCCGACCTTTGTTGGCAGTGCTACTCATTTAACTTAAAATCATTTTAGGAGTCTCGGTACAAGTAGACAACTCTGATACAAACTGTTAATGTTTTGCACAAAAGAGCTCACTGTTGGACTAGATACTTAATTAACTTCAACCACAACACAAAAGATATGAAGTTAACGGGAAATTCTTATGCAATGCCATAGATAAACAAATGAACAGCAGCAGGCTAGCTAAGTTTGACAGATCACAAACACTATATTATGACACAGACAATTGTGGCCAAAAGATCAACATGAAAGAATTCATATTTTCTGACTTCTAAGTTCTCTGGATGCTGTTGTACATGTTCCTAGACAGCAAGGATAACACTAGCTAGAACTGATTTAAAGAAACTTGTTGAATCCGTCAACTTTGCCAATTGCTATGTTCTATAGCTAAATCCAAACCTTTTTAATTAATTACTTGTATCGAAATAAGAGCCACACAATGCAAACATTACTATATTTCTTCTTCTGTCACAAGTTTGAACAAGAAGTTCAAGCAGGCAACTACACTCAACAATATTACTATATACTTGAATTGAAAAAGAATACAGGGAGAAGACCCAAATGGTGAAGGGTTCCTCTCGAAATGTTAGCTATTAATTATTTGAATTGGAAGATACAAAAAGGAAAGAGATAAATGCTGTTGTCATCCACATATACTGAAGCTATCATCGCCAAGTATAAAATAAGAAACATGGAGTCTATCAAAAGATACCTGTTACCTAAACCCAACTGCACACATTAATTTAACATAACCATAATCATGTATATACCTGATATATAATTTCGTCTTTTTCCCTTGGATGGAACTCATATATGTTCATCTTAAATAAGTGGTTTCTTCTTCTTCCTTTTCTGAAGTCCTAGTTTCTTCTTAACCATCTATCTTCACCATCTAGTAGAACTTAAATGTATGTCAAAGTACATACTGTTCTGATTTCTTAAATAGACGACATCGACCACCCGTATACAATCTTTGATTATGTATGCTCAGCTTGTGTGGCTGGAATACCGTATAATTCATATGCGTATACATAGAAAAAGATGGTATGTGTATCTGTAGCTGCCCGAGAACTCCAGCTGGCCAATGGGACCTGAATCACCGATAGAAGAACACAACAGGCTTCAGACAAGTAGAATTTATAGTCGACTTCCCACAAGTAGGCTGCCAGGTCCATCCTCCAGTAGTACTTACCAAATCCCTGGGGAGGACTTTCTTTCTATTTCCTGTTCTTGTTCCTTTGCAATCTATGGGAAATCTAGACTAACCCCTTCAAGTTTGCCAACCCAAGATTACTCGTCACATGGAGGATCATATCGTTCTGGTCAGGAGTACTCCCCGGACGCTCCGTTGATTTTTCCAACCGTGTTGTGTCCACCATCCATGCCTTGATAGCGGTCTCGCTAGCTTCGTTTTCCGTACAAGATTGGAGCTGCCCTTTGGCCCTCTGGCATCAGAGTCCTCCCCTTGGCAGGTAATTCAGTTACACATCCTAGAGTCCGAGTTTTTTTTTTTTTGCTGTTAATGACTCTTAATATAAATACTTGCAGATGAAAACATTGGCAATTAGCCTTCCTTATCTAATATATAACCTGATATGCTGCCTCTTTGACAAGAAAGTAAATCTGGACAATTCTGTCCATCACATTGTCAGCATAGTCGGTAGGGGCAGGCCTTGCATTTAATTAGGTATGTGGCCCAGCTATAGAATCGTGAGGATCATTCAAGTAGAGATCATTCAAATGACATAAAAATAAGCAATTTAAGTTTCCTAAAGGTTTCAAGTAAAATGAAAAGCCTCTACATGGTATCTTCTACTAAAGTAACATGGTCTAGAATTTACACAATCCCACGATTCAGTACTAAACAAATACTTTAACACAATTACATTGAAACTTTGGTCTACTTAATTTCCAAACCACAAATTTCCATGGTAACTATGACACGGGATACTCAATGGAGGTGTCTTACCTGTGTGGGATATGTACAGATACTCAGGCACTCGGATACTTCAAGAATCAAGTCAGATACTCGTCCTTATGTAGCCTAGATTTTATGACACTGGTTACAGTAGCAAAAGACGTGAACTTGAATGCAATTATTTTTCTAATATATTTTCCTTTCTACTAGGGCAACTGTTTTCTTCTTCTTTTTTTCATTTATTAATATGTAACATGTATATATAATTGTTTTTATATCCCTATGGTGTTGTATCCTTCTTTTTCATTTCCCCAAAATTGTCATGTTATCATATCGGTACCTTCTGGTATCATGTTGCCATCTCCGTATACATGTAACATGAACGACAAGTAAACTAAGGATGACAACAGGTAAAAAGGCATATCAGGCTATACCTATATATCTGTATCTATTTGATAATTACAAAAACCAAAAAAATGATAATTCTTTGATGATATAAAGGAATGGAATTTCAGATATGATTCTAGGAGATCACTTATATAATGTACCTAAACAAGAAGCATCATGCCAATTTACAGACAGAACAGGTGTCTAGTTCTAGAAACAGAGATGCCAAACTGGTCTCTTATATGCAACAACAGTTCCAAGAAAAGAACATTTATTCCTCATTGGAAACCATCAGCTGTCTTTCTCCTAGTATTTCATATACAACCTTTCACTTTGCCCTACAAAATCGTAGGAAGGCTGCTATGCATCTAGAAACACATTATGTAATTCAAACGCGAAATGAACCAACAATATAAACATATTTTACTAACATGCAAAAGAAGGAATAAAGCCTTGTTGTTCTGTATAAGCTCTCTTTTTCCTTTTTAAAAGAGGTACTGGTTAAAATGTTTGTTCGGCAGAGTTGTTTGTGGAGTACAAATGGAAAAGTGAAAGGATTTTCATTCCTGCAGCCCATGTTCCTCTCTTAAACACTATCATTCAGATATCCTGTTCATTATTTCTTTTAACCAGCATGTTGGACTAGCCTTGTGTCGTGGCACCGTTCCCATGTCGGTGCAACATAGGCTGTCCCTAGAAGTAGTAAGAGCTTCCACAATAGAGATACTCCAAATGCGTACTTCAAATTATTGGAAATCGTGTAAAATAATACTTTTGGAGTGTCTCCTTGATATTGGCATACATTGGTACACTCCAAATAAATACTCAAAATTAACCTCCTCTTTTGCTCCCTCTTTTTTTCTTTATTTTTCTTCCCTATTTGGTAAAAAAATTTCTCCCTCTTTTCCCTCTTTATTTTCCTTTCCTATTTGGTAATAACGGTTAATTTTGGTGGGCTCAAGAATTAATGTAGCAGAGTTAGAACACGCTCTAAATCTGGAGTGTCTCTTAGCTTTCTAGCATTTTCAAGTATGGACAAGTGTCCACTGCAGCCTTCAAGTGCTACAAAATTTGACTAAAGTCAAAATGTAGGACTTGAAATCTCTCCCACTGTGGATGCTCTAAGCTAGTAGCTCCTTTGACTAATCTCCTATCGTGCCTCTTACCGCTCAGTTATTGGTTTATATTGTATATGTCCAAACCATCACCCAAATATACTCGCTTCCTCTTTAATCTATTTTCCAATAAAATAGACAAACATAACTTCTTGAGCAAACATCAGTATCAAAATCGGGCGGGTGTGGGTGGCTGCGAAGGCAGCAGCGGTGGAGGGCAGGGATAAGAGTGGAGGTAGGTGATTGGGGCTAGGGTTAGGGTGATGAGTTTTTCCTTCTTTTTTAATTATTTTTTAATTATTATTGATTTGTTGAAATAGTTTTTAAAAAAATTGAGGGTAAAGAAGTCTCAAATTGTCATGTGCTCGACACGTGATCTGTGAAGTGCATTGGTAGGTTAATGAAATAAGATATGAACTCTAACGGTCCATAGGTTGTGGCCTAGTGGTAGTAACGGGGGCCCCAGCGCGGAAGGCACAGGTTCGAATCCCCCTTTAGCATTTGCCAAGCCGGAGAAAATAACACTTCAAAAAAAAAACTCCAACAAAATATTTATGACATCAAAGTGGCCAAAGTAGATGATTCATAATATTTAAGTGAAATCGGACAAACGTTTTTTTATTTATCTTCATGGGTAGAATTGTTAACATATGATAGTAATATAAATTAGGGCAAATTACTTTAACTATCCCTATGTTTTACACTTATTACAGAAACTACCCCTACTATGAAACTAATTACGCAGACCACCCCTATAGTTTCTATTTTCTATAAAAATATAACACTAACTACCCCTATGTTTTATAAAATTTCTAAAGGAGAGGGGTGGTGAGTGTAATTAGTTCCAAATAGGGGTAGTCTCTGTAATACTCATGAAACATAGGGGGGGTTGATGTATTTATTTCTATAAATTACTTTGAAAGTTGGATGTACGAATGCTTTGGAAACTGGAACCAAGTACACAAGACCTAGATACCATACTTATCTTCAATAAGTCATCTTATAACCAGAAGCTTAATCTATTCTACTCAAGGTTGTAAAAATCGCTAGTCGGCCGCTAGTCGGTTCGTGGGGACTACGGATTAATCGGACTACTCGGGGACTACTCGGAAACTAGTCGGATTAGTCGGTTTAGAATTTTTAATGAATATATATATATATATATATATATATATATATATATATATATATATATATATATATATATGTGTAATATGTTATAAAAATATTTTAAAAAATAATATGTTAATTGTTGAACTTTTAATTATCGCAGACTACAGTGCATTTTCTTATTCATTATTTTGCATAAATTTCTATTTCGATAAATATTTAAATAATATGTTAACAACTTACTATTTTGCACGGAAAGTTACAGCCGCAGTAGTAAGCAAAAGCAAAAAAAAGTAACAAGCAAAAATTAAAAAAAAAGCCACAACAACAGTAGCAAAGAGATAACAAAGCAAAAGTAAAAATAAAAAAAAAGAGTAGGCTAGTCACTTTTTTCAAAAATAGAAAAAGGCAGCAACAAAGTAAAGAGTCGACGACGGCTGCCTTGACGAAGTCGACGACAGCCCAGACTAGTACCAATTTAGCTAATTTTTGGATGGATCAGCCCCTAATCGAGTCGACGGTGGCCGACAAGTGACTAGTCGGGGACTAGCCCCTAGTCGAGTCGGCGGCGGCCGACTAGCGACTAGTCGGGGACTAGTCGGCCGCCTAGAGGGATTTTTACAACACTTTCTACTATATAATAGGAAAACTTGATGGTAAATTTTTTTGAATTTCCAAAATACCCTTGAGTATTTTATAAACATGATGTTATCATGTCAACTTGCATGTCATTTATGTTTAAGAGTCAAAACAATAAAGTTTGCATGCTATGAAGTCTCTTCTTTCTATATAACTCTTCATGTTCCAATGGTAATAAATTTTTTTCTTACCATTTTCCAAAGGTTATTATTCTCATAGAAAATTAAAAAAAAGAACAAAATTCGTACTTCGAATCCCTTGACATTGTAAAATGAAAGCACACACAGGTGAATAGTCACCTGGAAAAGACGGAAAGACGGTAGCTGATCTTATGATATTCTAATTAAAATACCTGCAAAGCTTGTACATGTAGACTAGTGTTTATAATACCAAAGAGAACATCTTCATTCTGCACTCCAAGAGACTCCTGTATATGCTCACGGAGAACCCTTCTCGCTGCGCTATCTTCAGCAACCTCCATCAATTCTTTACTACTGCCAAGGTGAACAACAAAGGTCTGTGGCATCTGGATCCTACAAATAGTGAAATAGATAAGTCGAAGACTAAAAATATGAGAGGAAGCTCATGCTGAATTGCGACGAATAGATGGTAAGGGTATCTGAAGGGTACTGTGTGGCGTGATTGTACTGAAGATGACAATTCAAAAGAATATCCCGATATATTCAAACCATCACTGATGAGATTCAGATTTACATGATTCCTTGTGGTCATATCAATAAAAAGTTGCCAACTATTGTCCAGCAAAATCTATACAAAAAGTAGTGTACATATATCTGACATATTTATAAGAATTGAAGTTAAATTTAACTCACGTTACAAAGGAGTTAAGAAATCTGAAAGGCTAGTCAATGGAGAAAAAGGGAAAAGGCAATGATGGCCAGGAGCTATTCGTCATGACATACAGTAATACTTGGTCAACATTGTTCCCACAACATAAGATGAAAACATTTCCGACATTGAGCTTTTAGGTTAAATCTTCCTAGAAGATATATGCAATTCTTAATAACAAGCCTTGTCACCTTTCCTATCTGTCTGGACAATTCTAAACTCGGGGGAGGTCGACTGGTTATTTCTCAATTGCATAGCCTCAAACTGTAGAACAAATGAGATGCAATTCATACATTGCCAACAGAATTTTTAGGTCTGCAGTCATCCCTCAATTGCATAAGCATAAACAGCACAAGTAATAAGGTAAAACTCATACCTGCCAACATCCCTTTTAGGCTTCTTAAAGAAGACCCACCTTTCTATAGTTTCCTTCGGTAGGAACTTGAGGCCAATAGGATTAAGGGTTAGGTAGACACCAACTGTACAAATTGGCCAATTCATCCACTGCCTTCTCGCCTTAGAGTTACAGCATATACCGTCTTTCTAAAGAGGAAAGGTAGGACGATAACACGATACCTAAATGCTAGCTACTAGATGGACATAAGAGCCATGTCTGACGGGAAATTTCACAAGTTTTTTCTTATTAAAGTATTTCAACCATTGTAAAAGCTATATTGTACTTATAGCGTACCCTAGGTGCTCATGAGTTCCATTCTTCCAGTACTTATGGGAGTCGATCATTGCACCTGCCACAAAAGGAAGATGCTTGACAAGTTCCAATTTTAAGTAATAACTGTAATGTCCCACTCCGTAAGGTGCATTATGCTGAATCGTTGACTCGAAGAGTCGCGTTGACCCGATTAAGTATCGATGCGAATCGATACAAGAGTTACGTTGTCCCGAAAAACGCATCGAGTCAGATCGATGCAAAGATTTACGTTGACCCGAGGAATGCATCGAGTAAGTTCGATGCAAGTGTTTAGTTGGCCCGAGGGAAAGCATTGAGTTGGTTTGAAGATTCTAAGAAATCGAATCGATGCAAACGCACAAGTCCGCTTCGAACGAATATTGATTTAGTCGGTTTCGTGTGCAAGCTATACGTTTACGCTGAAATATAAGAGGTTGACATTTTGCCTTATTTACAACAGGGTCCGCAAAACCAAATCACCGCCTCGCAACGGACTGAGGCATAGCCTCGGTAAGCCAAATCAGTAGTATAATTCAATGAAGCACGAAGTGCTCGAATGGCAAAGTCAAAAGAGTTGGCCGTACAACAAAGTTGTGAAATCAAGCTGCATCGACTCGGCGAAACAACAAGACGTATCGGCTTAAGGTGGGGGGACTTTGACTTCTCTTTCCTACTCGTTCATGCCTAAGTAAAATATATCGTTGTATGCTAAGTTAACCTATCGAGACCACGGACGTGGCTCGATCGAGAGATGAACATAGTGCGTGTCGAACACTAGATAGAACAATTGAAATGAAACATACCTCAAATGTACGAGTCGCTATTGAACGTTGAATATCGCAAAGGCAAGGGCCTTGGTGCGCAAGCCATAAGAACATAGGATAACTGTATTGACAAGTGCCTCAACGCACGAGTCATTCCGTGCCCCCGCACACGAGTTAGTATGCTAGAACATTGAAAGACAATATCGGCACGAGTGCCTCAGTGCACGAGCTATAGAACATTGAATACCCTATCGAGGCGTACCTCGGTTGCACGAGTCGGAGGGAAGGAACATACATTAAACAACACTAAGGCATAGAACATGGAATTATGGTATCGAGGCGTGCATCGCATGCACGACTCGAAGAATATAGAACAATCGTGTCAAAGCGTGCATAAGTGCACGAGAATCATAAAAGATGGCTTCGTTGCGAAGAGAACAGTTGTGGCATGAATGTGATGGAACTGTCAGATATGACATGATACCTCGAAAATGTTCGAGACCTTCGGGTCGTTCGGTTGACGAACATTGAGTTGGGACATGTTGCCATTGAACATTGAAACGAAGTATGGAATGTGAGAACATATAAAGTTAAGGTAAGAAATACGAGATGATACGAAGTCTGAGTTGCGGACTCAAGACATGCTTGGTTGTTTGAATAAGACGCACGTTGCATGGTCGATTGGACTTGAGAAATGAATTGGAGATAATCTCCCGTGCACGGGTGTTCCCTCGAACGGGTTTGCACCGGGGCGCCGGGACCGTTTGGCCTAGGAGGGACGTTAAACTTTGTTGGGCACACATCTCTCAGACGATTAGCGACCGGTTATTGATGTGAACGTTGCACTGATTGGTATGCAACGGTAAGCCTCCGGTTATTGGGATAGCAACCCATCCCGTAAGGCGCCAGGCTACCCAAATTGAGAAAAGAAAAGAAAAAGAGAGATACCTTTAGTCCATTCTGGCGTGGATACGCCAACGACCTTCATATAGTTAAGGAACGGTGGGCCGAAAGTGCAGGAACAATAGATTCTGTACAGAACACTTATAACATGACAGGGAAGGAATAAAGCGTATTTACCTTGCGTCGATGCAAGGGCGAATGCGTCGATATTGATAAGAAGTCACGAAACAACACGAGATTGCTATTGGTTGCCTGCTTGCTTATACGAATCAAATAACATGCTTTACGAATATGCCATGAAATTGATCCTAAGGAGTACATAGAAAGATAACTAAATTGTGTGTTGTATGAATCAATACATTACTAAATGTCGGTTTAGTTAAAGTGGATCTTGATTAGTACAGCGAGGACGAAAGTACTAATCCCCCACTAGTTTGCTAGCAAATTCAAGGAATGGTCTGCTCGCGGCGGAGCTTCGCTTGATCGCGCTGAGGCATGGAATGTCGTAGCGTTTGAAGCGTGCGATCACATTGACGCTCGGACTTGCAACATGATTGATGCGGCCGAGATATAGAAGGCATGACGTATGGAACGGTGAAATCCTTTGTGGGTAAGAGAGAACTTGAGTATTGTAGCCAATCTGGCATATTCAGTTGGATTATTGAAAACCTTTGTAATCTCAGTTTATTTATCAATAAAGAGAATTGTTTTGTATACTCTGTTTTCTTCCGTTTGCTAATATCAAATCAAAGATAACCATTTGAAAACTTATCATCTTGCCTTGTACGAGTGCAACTAAAGACTCGTACGGCATCACGTCCCAGCGAGGACGATGATTCGGATAAATCGATGCGAGTATGAGTGATTTTCCGGATCGGGGCGTGACAAATTGGTATCAGAGCTCTAGGCTCAATTTCCTCAGGACGCTTGCTTCGTTTCAATTCTAAAAGTTGCCCACCACCATGAAATGACTCTTGACTCTACTCGATGCCGCACTGGATATTCCATACAATAAGTCTAATACAAATCGTGTAATTTTGCCGAACGTATTTTGAAAATTACATAATGTTTGCTAAGGAAGTCGTGAAATGTTTACTACATTGAGTGCAATGAGCCGTGCAAGTTGGTTGCATCGATGAGTTAAATGTTTCAATGCAGCAGTCGATATGAGAAATGTTGGCTGCATCGATATAACGAAAATCGTGGGATGCATAAATTACAACGAGTTGATTGTGAATGTTGCGTTTCAATGAACATAAAAGTTGAAAATCGAATGTGTTGAACGGATTCGAGTATTGGCTTTGAATATCAGAAATAAAACGTTGCACGAGATGCAACGGAGGACACTGAATTAAAACGTTACACGAGATGCAACGGAGGAGACTGAAGTAAAACGTTGCACGAGATGCAATGGAGAAGACTGAAGTAAAACGTTGTACGAGATGCAACGGAGGAGACTGAAATAAAACGTTGCACAATATGCAATGGAGGAGACTGAATTAAAACGTTATACGAGATGCAACGGAGGAGACTTAATAATACGTTGCACGAGATGCAACAGTGGGAACTAAATTGTAAGGCGATAAGAACGAATCGTTCGATTACGCACCGAACTTGTGTTTGCAAATGAATACATTGGCCTAGTTGTGTTGGATTTTGATTAATCAAAAGTTACGATTGTGATCGGCATGATCACTGCGGAAATCGTGAGTCGGAATAGATTGTTGATTCATACCGAGTATGATGCAAGAAAAATGACTTGATTTCCGAGTGGTATATGTCATACCACGTATGCGATGAATGACTCGATTCTGAGTGGTATATGCTATACCACTTGTGCGATGAATTGCATCGACGCATTGTGAGAATTGCGGAAGGTTTGTCCGCAAAGGACGGGAGAGTACCGAGACTCGATTGGAAATTTGTATGACGATATGTTGATGCAAGTGTTCTTTGATAATTGGTTGGAACAATAGGACGGGTACTCGTATCAATGAATGATACGTCGGACGAAATTTGTAAGTCGATCAAACAACCGAGACTAACGAAACGATTATACCTTGAAGCAATAATCGGATCGACGGAATAGAAAACTTGAACTTATAAACGAGTCGCATGACTTGCGATCTTGATAGAAATGTTGGGCGAAACGAATCGTAATCGAATCGCACGACTTGCGATCTCGATAGAAATGTTGGACGATGCGAATTATAATCGGATCGCACGATGTGCAACTTCGGTAAAGAGTTCGTTGATGCGGGTAAATAGCGTCTAATAGATAGTTGGTTACGTTGCGATGAAACTCATTTGAGTACGACTGAAACACGCAAAACTTAGAGGACGTGATTGTATAACTCGAGGGTTCGACGTTGGATAATCGGTAACTCGGTTACGCGATCAAAGTATAGCAAGATGCGGCGAATCGAAAAACGAGTTGATGCGTATGAAAAAGTTTGTAGTGAACTTGGAGGTATGCAATACGAACTAAAGTCGACGTTAATGCAGATTCAAAGTTGACCCTCGTGTTATTGAAATTGATATGACCTATCGAAATCGATACGCGAGAAAACGTAAGCACAATTTGAGAATACAAAACGGGACAGGCCTACGATATCGGAATTTTCGAAAATAGCAATACGAAAGTGTCGAACTGGTTGATCGTAAACTTTGTGATTGATCAGGACGAGACTATAAAGTCATCGATGATTGTTTTGATGCGTATAGCATCTCGGGTGTCGACCGTGGATAGAAAGATTCAAACTCAATAGTAGATGTTTCATGAAATACAGAATTATCAACGGTAGTGCATGACTTTACTCGGAGGATAGTTGCGCATCAGTTGTGCCGATAAAAAATAGTTTTGTCCAGATTTGGGTAGTCGCATAGAAATCGTCGGAACGTGACTTGGCTCCGAAATAATATAGTATGGTTCGTAGTAACTGTCATTCGTTAATAATCCACAATTATCGAACGTAGCTTCGGGACAGCTGACCCTAGAAGACAACCACCAAATCAAATTGAATGTTGCAGACCGTAAAATGACCCATGCGATATCGCATATGAAATTACATCGGTAACAAATATAATGTGGTGAATGTTGATGATAAGTCTAGGCGATTTTGAGAATCGTGCTATGCACGAGAGCGAGCGGTAAGAGAATGACTCACGAATTATGTCATTAGATTTGGATTCACCTTGCAATTGAGCTTGCGTGAATCGAACTTATATTCGATGTTGCGAGACGGATAAGTTGAAAATTTGGCTAGTGAATTTCCTACTCGATAGGAATCGAACGTAAGACGTGTCGTAAAGACCTTCGTGTCAAAGCGATTGTTGCCTTTGAGCACTGTCAATCTGAGTTGCGTCGGGAGAATTTGTGCACAGTGTCTAGGTAAGTGACCTAGCGAACATAGCCCTGAATGTTGATGCATTTGCAAGTCAACAAAAGAAATCGTATCGAGATAAGTTGCATAGCCAAACTTTGAAAATAGTTGGACTTCGAATGCAAGGCGTTGCGAAGGATCGTTGTGATCGGATGCGCGACGGCTCGACGTGATGCGTAGAATTGATGGTCCATACGAAACTTACGAAACGAGAAATGCGTTTTGAATCGCGTCGCATGCAGTGACTTTATTGAATGAATCACGTATGTATCGAATACACAGACGCGATAAAATTTCGAGAACAATCTCTAAAGATAAGTCCGATCGAGAGTACGAGATGGCAAGCATAGGATTGAAATTTAGCTGTCAGCTTTGTTCCAATTTTCTACCACTAGGCTTGGCTGAAATACACATATTTTTGGGACGCCTTGAATAGGTGTACGATCCAAATTAAGTTGTATACTGAATTCAAATTGAGCTGCAGGAAAGACTGAAAGTTAATGAAAGCTTGCACGAGTGTTTAAAACAGAACAACGATAGTTGGCGAGATCGTGAAATGATCTAGAGAAGCACTTGGAATTGAGTGTTGGTTTCGGTTCGAGGACGAACCTTATTTTGAGTGGTATATTATGTAATGTCCCGCTTCGCACGGTATATTATGCTGAGTCGTTAACTCGAAGAGTCGCGTTGACCCGATTAAGTATCGATGCAAATCGATACAAGGATTACGTTGTCCCGAGAAACGCATCGAGTCTGATCGATGCAAAGATTTACGTTGACCTGAGGAATGTATCGAGTAAGTTCGATGCAAGTGTTTAGTTGGCCCGAGGAAAAGCATTGAGTCGGTTCGAAAATTTTAAGAAATCGAATCGATACAAACGCACAAGTCCGCTTCGAACGAATATTGATTTAGTCGGTTTCGTGTGCAGGCTATACGTTTACACTGAAACATAAGAGGTCGACATTTTGCCTTATTTACAACGGGGTCCGCAAAAGCAAATCATCGTCTCGCAATAGACTGAGGCATAGGCTCAGTAAGCCAAATCGGTCGTATAATTCAATAAAGCACGAAGTGCTCGAATGGCTAAGTCAGAAGAGTTGGTCGTGCAACAAAGGTATGAAATCAAGCCGCATCGACTCGACGAAACGACAAGACATATCGGTTTAAGGTGGGGGAACTTTGACTTCTCTTTCCTACTCCTTCATGCCTAAGTAAA
Source organism: Iris pallida (assembly GCA_029216955.1). Taxonomy (NCBI): domain Eukaryota; kingdom Viridiplantae; phylum Streptophyta; class Magnoliopsida; order Asparagales; family Iridaceae; genus Iris; species Iris pallida. The sequence goes on from JANAVB010031818.1 coordinate 4,696,980, forward strand.
ATATATCGTTGTATGCTAAGTTAACCTATCGAGACCACGGGAGTGGTTCGATCGAGAGATGAACATAGTGCGTGTCAAAAACTAGATAGAACAATTGAAATAAAACGTACATCAAATGTACGAGTCGTTGTTGAACATTGAATATCGCAAAGGCAAGTACCTCGGTGCGCAAACTATAAGAACATGGAATAACTGTATCGACAAGTGCCTCAATGCACGAGTCATTACGTGCCCTCGCACACGAGTTAGTATGCTAGAACATTGAAAGACTATATTGACACGAGTGCCTCAGTGCACGAGCTATAGAACATTGAATACCCTATCGAGGTATGCCTCAGTTGCACGAGTCGGAGGGAAGGAACATGCATCGAACAACACTAAGATATAGAACATGGAATTATGGTATCGAGACGTGCATCGCATGCACGACTCGAAGAAAAGAGAACAATCGTGTCAAAGCGTGCATACGTGCACGAGAATCATAAAAGATGGTTTCGTTGCGAAGAGAACAGATGTGGCATGAATGTGACGGAACTGTCAGATGTGACATGATGCCTCGAAAATGTTCGAAACCTTCGGTTCGTTCGGTTGACGAACATTGAGTTGGGACATGATTCCATTGAACATTGAAACGAAGTATGGAATGTGAGAACATAGAAAGTTAAGGTAAGAAATACGAGATATACGAAGGGTGAGTTGCGGACTCAAGACATTTTTGGTTATTTGAATAAGACGCACGTTGCATGGTCGAATGGACTTGAGAAATGAATTGGAGATAATCTTCCGTGTGCGGGTGTTCCCTCGAACGAGTTTGCGTCGGGACCATTTGGCCTAGGAGGGACGTAAAACTTTTCTGGGCACACATCTCTAAGACGATTAGCGACCGGTTATTGATGTGAACGCTGCAATGATTGGTATGCAACGGTACACTACTAAAATAAGGCAGATTAGCGACGTCCAGATACGTCGCTAATTATGGAAAATACGTCGCTAATCGTAATTAGCGACGACTTTAGCGACGGAAAATAAAGATCGCGAAAAAGCTAGTCGCAGATGACAAATTCGTCGCTCTACGTCGCTGTTTGCGACGTCACTGCCGTGTCGCTGGGTCGTCGCAAAGTTAGCGACGGAGAGCGACGACAACTTTACGTCGCAAAATTAGCGACGTAGTGCGACTACGTAGCGACGTTTATTTCTATTTATGTGATGACATGGCATACCTGCCACGTCAGCATAGTAGCGACGTACAGCGACGAAACGCCGCTAATTAGCGACGAAACGCCGCTAATTAGCGACGTCCCCATACGTCGCTATCCATCGCAGAATCCTGAAAAAAAATTTAAAAAAATATAATGTGTATTTTTGTTATGTTGTGTGTCTGTGTTTACAATGTGTGTGAAGTGCAATGTTCGAACCATCGACAGTTTCGCTTACTGTTCTATGTTTTATCTTGGATAGAAAGAACAACAGTTCAGGGTGCACTTCTCAGAGCTTCCTCTTCACGTCCTTCACCTTCTCGGGATCCTGTACGACGTCCCGAGAGAGTGAAGGATGTGAAAATGAAGCTCTCAGAAGTACACCCTGAACAGTTGCTCTTTCTGTCCAAGATAAAACATACAACAGTAATCGAAACTATCGATGGTTCCAAACACTGCATTTCACATACACTGTAAACACAGACACACATCATTACAAAAATACACATTATATTTTTTTAAAATTTGGACAACACCTCCTTTGTATATCAGATCATCGCTTATAACACAGCGTAGGTATATTTGTCATCCCCATCGCAGATATCATCAAAATTAACAGTCTCCCATCATAACAGTCTACAACTAATAGATGAATAACAGTCTCCCATCATAACAGTCTACAACTAAATATCATACATGTACTCAATGAAAATACCAATAAATTAAATATCACAAACATACATGTCCAACAAACATACATGTCCAACAGAGTCAAATAATAATGAAAATCAGTGTACAGAACAGTCAATGGACCCATAGGGCCAATAAATACAAAGATGATAAAAAAAATCTACTGGATCACTGAGGACCCCTGCCGCGCATCTGGGATAGCATGTACTCATACTGCCCATATATGAGCTGCACCGTAGGGGCAGTAGGAGGCAGTGCAATGTCTAGAGTCGGCGCCGTCGATGGACCGGGAGGACGTATCTGCTCCAGCTCTCGCAGTCGCTCACCATGCGCAGCAAGGGTACTCACCATCCTCTGAGTACTCTCCTCAATCGAAACCGATACCTGAGTGAGTGAGGCAGACATGGTCCTCTGCGATCCCTCCAGCTCGACCTGTCTACGCTCTGTGCGCTGCGTAGACTCTGTGAGCGTGTGCAAGCTGGCAGCTGTAGCCTGCTGCAGACTCATCAGCTCCTGTATACTGCGCTCGACCGCATCAAATCGTCCGGTGATCATCGGAGGGTCGGATTGTCGCTCTGCGGTAAGGTGATCAGAAATCTGCTGCTGTAACTCGCGACGCAGCTCGTCGATCTGACGACGAATATCCTGAGCTCGTGACGACGCCTGCGAAGCTGGAGACTGCACACTGACAGAGGGGGCCCGAGATTACTCTGAAGCCAAATACGTGCCGTAGGATCCCGTACCGTAGTACGTACCCTTCTGAAGACCGTCAACGGCGGTCATCCAGAGGTCGTCCGGCGATGGAGCTGTAGGCGGCTGGGAGGAAGTACCAGCCCCTCCCTCTGCTGGCGCACTAGCAGCAGCAGCCGCCTCCTCTTGTAGCCGAACAAACTCGGCCTAGAACAATGTTTGCTAATGTGTAAGTGTTTGCTAAAGTCTATATTGATATCTATTTTCCTGTTTTCAAAATTATAGTAAATTAATATAAAGAATAGAACGTACATATGCCTGCGTCGCCCTCTCGTCAATGAACTCCCCAGCCCTCCGATGGATGACCAGGAAGACGGTCACCATGTTCGAGTCATCACCCTTTTTTACCTGTTAAAATATATTATCTATTATTAGTATTAAACATTCTATCCAACTATATATAAAATGATGTCCGTCATAGGAAACGTACCAGACGACGAAAATGCTCCGTCATCGGAATGGAGCCACCACACCACTTACTGGCGCTCGACCGCACCACCTTGGCCTTGTCAGACCGCTCCTGGTACCTGGCCTCGACGAATCTAGCCTTCATCGCAGTCCACTGCTCTGGCGTGATCCAACCATGAATCGGCTTTCCGGAGCGATCACGAGACTTCTGGTCGTGGATCGCATCACGGATGAGCTTGCCTGCGACGGCAGAAAATTGGACCTCGATCTTCGCCGCCTAGTGTGATGGATAGAAATAGGTCCTCTACAAGAAGTAAAATAGAAAAGTTATATAATATACACAAATGATTATTAAAATTTAAAAATAAACAAATTTTTTACCTTGAAGTGGGCCAACCAAAAGGCCTTCGTATCTGCGGGAGCATCTGAGTAGTTAATCCAAGGCCCACCATAGTTCTGCCTCAGAAATAATCCCAGCTGTCTCTGTACTGCATGAGGCCGATATCTATACAATAATAAATTTCATGAATATATATGTACATATAATCATTTGAGAAATATATATTAACTAATTAACTTACTTCGTAGGCCCGTCCGTCCAAATCTCCATACGCGTCTCGTTCGGGGGAGCGCATGGAGGGTTGCTCTCACCTCCTGGCTGGTAGGATCAGTCTGATCGTCGTCCTCCATATGCTCGGCGTCGGCTTTCCCCATAGAGCCGTCAGCAGGAGGAATGCTGGACGCGGGAGGAATGCTGGACGCGGAATCATGAATGCTGGACGACGAGGGAGGAGTCGCCAACCTGCTGGAACTGCCCTGTCCCGGTAATGGACCGGGAACAGAACGGTACACTGGCGTACTCGGAGATGAGGATGAGGGTACGGAATCTGCATCCCCAGCCCGAGGCAGACGGGACTGCCTAACATAATATCCTCCGCGTCGTCCGGGTCTAGCCATACCTGATAATAACATATGACAATAAAACAAATATACATATTTATATGATAGACATCACAGATTTTTCAAAAATCTCATAGTCACAGATAAAAGTGTCACTAAAGTGTCACAGATTTATATGATAAAAGTGTCACTAAAGTGTCAAATATGATGATAAAACAAACGTACAGATTTAATCCTCTTCTGAAAATTCATCTAGTTCGTTTAGCTCATCTTCTTCTTCTTCTTCTTCTTCTTCTTCTTCTTCTTCTTCTTCTTCCTCCTCTACATCTTCACTTTCATCTGCATCTTCCTCTTCAGATAATTCTACTTCTTCTACACAATTATGATCTCTAATATGGTACTCCAATATGGCAGATCCCAGAATATGCTCCTCTTTGTCCAGTTATGATCTCTACCAAATCCATCGCACTTGTACCCAGTTGTAGGATCTTCGATAGCACTTGGAAAATCTCTAACCTCCTCCAATATCGTGGCTCCGCACCACCTTGGCAGTGGATCACCCTTCTCTACAACGCCGGCACGGAATACATTCCTGTTCCTTCTGAACGGATGATCTTTTGGCAGAAATTGCCGATGACAATCAAAGAAGCACGGTTTTCCTCCGTGTTTCAAGCGGAAAGCCTTAGTACGGTCCATGCAATACGGACATGAGAGATGGCCATGAGTACTCCATCCAGATAACATTCCATAGGCCGGAAAGCCGTTGATGGTCCACATAAGGGTTGCCTTCATCTGAAAATTATGCTTCCTGGAAACATCGTACGTGTTAGCGCCTACTTCCCATAACTGATTCAACTCATCTATCAAAGGCTGTAAGTACACATCAATGTTCCTCTTGGGATTGTTCGGACCAGGAATTATAACGGTTAGAAACATGTACTGAGTCTTCATGCACATCCAAGGCGGTAGGTTATACGGAGTGACAATCACAGGCCAGCACGAATACTGGGATCCCGAAAGACCAAAAGGAGTAAAACCGTCAGAAGATAGCCCCAACCTGACATTACGCGGATCTGAAGCAAAATCAGGATACACTCGATCAAAGTGCTTCCACGCTTCTCCATCGGATGGGTGATCCAACACTCCTTCAATCTGTTCTCGCATGTGCCAACTTATATTTTCGGCCGTCTCTTTCACCATAAATAATCTTTGCAACCGCGGCGTTAAAGGCAAGTAGTGCATTGAATCGGTCGATCTTCTTGCACCGGTAGACCTTTCCGTACTAGTGGTCTTATAGCGATCAGCACCACAAAATCTGCACACATCTGCGTCCTTGTCGTCTTTGTAGTACAGCATGCACCCATTGCGACAAGAATCGATTTTCTCGTATCCCATCCAGAGCGATCTCACCATCCTCTTAGACAGATAGAAGTCTTTAGGTAACTTAGCACCCGCCGGCAAGATCTCTATAATCAACTTCAACACTCGGTTGTAGCATTCTTGCGACATGTTAAAATCTGACTTAATGCTCAACAGTCTTGTAACCACCTCCAACGGTGAATGATCCTCACAACCAGGATACAATGGAGTCCTTGCATTCTCCAGCAACTCCATGAACTTTGTAGCATCGACATTCGGTGCCTCCTCAGCTGCATCATGAACGAAACTAGGCCCCGCAGCGTCGAAAACCATGTTCACGCACCCGTCGTCGTATGCATGATTATCTGAAACAAAATTAGGTCCCGCATGCATATACGGCTCAACATAAGGCTCCGGCTCTGATGCTAAAGACACAAGTTCTCCGTGTACGGTCCACTGATAGTAATTAGACGTGAAACCCCTCGAGTACAAATGATATGTCACTTCCACTTCTGGATAATATTTCACGTTATGACATTTCACACACGGACACTTAATTTTGGTGCCGTCCATGTACTGAGGGAACGCCTTAGAAAACTGCAGGAACTGCTCTACTCCCGCTATGTATTCATCCCGCACACCACACATATCATCAGGACGACGATTGTACATCCATGAACGATTCCGCAAGTAGTAATTCATATCCATTTGGAAATAATTCTGCATAGATGGACACACATTATCCAATAGGCACAAATTCGTATATTATGTCTTATTATGGGACACACATTAGTAGCGGACAGTTACTAATAACCATGCTATATCGCACATAAGTTCTTGTGCATCCAACGTGTACACATACGCTATCGATTCTTACTGAACATTAACCAAGCTAAAACTATCCAAAATCTCCTATCAATTACAAATCTTATACATATCTTACTAGTACACACTGATTTAGGATGACCCCTGCCTGCCTACTGGCTCTTGTACACACTCATCTCACTCTTCATAGCTGCTTCCTTTAGAAAACAGGGACATACACTATTTCCTGTACACAACTATACACCCACACCAATTTAAGCTCTTTCTTCATACACACAGATAATTAACACACACACACATATACCTTACTCCCCCCTAACCTTACCACTAGTCCTTGCCTAAGAGCAGTGAGCATTGGCCTTCTCTTGCCTGCAGGGCTTCCCTGGTATCCCCCAACCTGTTGCATTGTATAAAAGGCATGGCAGACCCTACTACTGCGGCTCTCTTCTATATTCTTATTACACTAGCACCATTCTCACATTCTAAACAGAGTGCACTAACCAAATCCCTTCATCCATTGCCTATCATGAACCATCCATTCCCATTCACTATACTCCACTATATATATATATATATATATATATATATATATATATATATATATATATATACTTAGAACTTATGTATCTATCCAATTTTACATGCACATCTTGCACCATGACACCCTTACTGATACCATCATTGTAGCTAACTGATACTAACACTACACTCTCTAATTTTTCTCATCCACTCCCAAGCCAAATGGCCAAGTGGTCGTAGCCAACCCTTCTCCTTATGACTAATTCCTTGCTCCGACTACTACAGGTTCTTCACTGACACTCTCATATGTTCACTCACTCACACAAGCATCATTTCTATCACTCAAGCCCATAATTACCAACTTCCTCTAACCTTATTCCCAAATTTCCTCTATCTCTCCAACACTCACACACGCATGAAAGGAGAGATCTGTCAAAGAGACAGTACATGGTTATTAAGTAGATCAGGAATGAGATCAATGCAAGAAGTGGCTTCATACCAAGTACCCATGGTCTGCACAAAGTCTGGATAGTACAAGGTCAGGCCCCCAGGTACATTATCCCTCACCAAAACCATCCAAATCTCATACTGAACTGTAAGGAGTAATCAGTACATGCTCTTGGTAGTTAAGACACTTAAATAAACTCAAGCCCCCAAATCTCATCACTAAACCTAATCCCCAAGAGGACTGATACTAGGCAGTGCTAAATCAAGATGGATAAACCTATTACATATATAGGTTAATACCTATTCCTAAGGCAAGGCAAGACAATTTTAGGATAAACCCATTACATATATAGGTTAATACCCATTACATATATAGGATAAACCCATTACATATATAGGTTAATACCCATTACATATATAGGTTAATACCTTAAATAAACTCAAGCCCCCAAATCTCATCACTAAACCTAATCGTGTGTGTCTGTGTGTGTGTGTGTCCGTGTGTCCGTGTGTGTGTGTGTCCGTGTGTCCGTGTGTGTGTGTGTGTGTCCGTGTGTGTGTGTGTCTGTGTGTGTGTGGGGGGGGGGGGGGGGAGAGAAGGAGGAGGAGGAGTTAGGTTAGGGTTTACCGGAGAAGAGGAGTAGCTCGGATTGGGGGAGGAGGGGCTCGAGGAGGAGGAGCTCGACGGGGGGGGGGGGGGGGGGGGGGGGGGGGGGGGTTGTGGTCGCCGGGGGGGGGGAGGGAGTCGCCGGGGGGGAGGGATGCGCCGAGAGCTCGATTACGAAATTTTCGAGTTTTCGAGTGAGGGGGAAAAAGGAAACAGGACTGTGCCCTAAGTAAAAAAGTTAGCGACGTCAACAGTCGACGTCGCTAACCGTCGCAACCATTTTAATATATGCGACATATTTTAATAATATGTCGCTGAACGTCGCTATTCCGCGACGTAATGTATCTAGTGTCGCTGAACGTCGCTATTCAGCAACGTTTTGCGATGTCAATAGAAGGGAGTCGCTATATTATATATTTAGCGACGGTATTTTTTTTTCGTCGCTAAACAACGTCGCTAATATAGCATATTTTAGTAGTGGTAAGCCTCCGGTTATTGGGATAGCAACCCATCCCGTGAGGCGCCGGGCTACCCAAATTAAGAAAAGAAAAGAAAAAGATAAACATATTTAGTCCATTCTGGCGCGGATACGTCAACGACCTTCATATAGTTAAGGAACAGTGAGCCGAAAGTGCAGGAACAATAGATCCTGCACAGAGCACTTATAACATGACAGAAAAGGAATGAGGCGTATTCACCATGCGTCGGTGCAAGGACGAATGCGTCGATATTGGTAAGAAGTCACGAAACAATATGAGATTGCTATTGGTTGCCTGCTTGCTTATACGAATCAAATAACATGATTTCCATGATAACAAGCTTTACTGTTTTCGAATATGCCATAAAATCGATCCTAAGGAGAACATAGAAAGATAACTAAATTGTATGTTGTATGAATCAATACATTACTAAATGTCGGTTTAGTTAAAGGAAATTTTGATCAGTACAGCGAGGACGAAAGTACTAATCCCCCACTAGTTTGCTAGCAGGTTCAGGGAATGGTCTGCTCGCGGCAGAGCTTCGCTTGATCGCGCTGAGGCATGGAATACCGTAGCGTTTGAAGCGTGTGATCGCATTGACGCTCGGACTTGCAATATGATTGATGCGGCCGAGATATAAAAGGCATGATGTATGGAACGGTAAAATCCTTTGTAGGCAAGAGAGAACTTGAGTGTTGTAGCCAATATGGCATATTCAGTTGGGCTATTGAAAGCCTTTGTAATCTCAGTTCATTTATCAATAAAGAGAATTATTTTGTATACTATGTTTTCTTCCGTTTGCTAATATCAAATCAAAGAATCATTTGAGAACTTGTCATCTTGCCTTGTACGAGTGCAACTACAGACTCGTACGGCATCACGTCCCAGCGAGAACGATGATTCCGATAAATCGATGCGAGTACGAACGATTTTTCGGGTCGGGACGTGACAATAACCTCGCATTTCATGAATCCACCACAAAATCTTTGGAAGAACTTGAGGTGCATGTTCCTTGAGACGATGTCCAACCACTTTCCAGCAACATCGGTGTTTAAAACAACCAAATATGCTTCAAGAGTAGGCATTAACTACCTCTTGGCCTTCCGTAGCAAAGACCTGGTAGGACAGGAAAATAATGTTATGAGGGAAGAGAAGGCAATTAAGTCTCATATCAAAGAGCTATAAGTAATAAAAACTGTGACAATGCTATCTGCACATCTGGAAACTACAACAAAATATCATGTTTCGCTCCTTTGTAGCTAATCAGATAATATGTCTATTCCAAATATATAGTGACATCCTCCTCCAAGAAATAATTTAAATAACCTAAAAGGGGCAAATGGAAGAGAAAACATAGCTTGGCAAGATGGTAAGAGCAAATGCTTGCATCCAAGAAGATGAGTATCGAGTTGTGTAAAACATCACCGCAAGTTGGCATTTGGGAATAACTCAGAGAGGTTACAAGTCCAGAATTCTACGAACTTTTGGGAAATTCGGCAATCAAATAAAAAAAACAGATACATATGCCATCTACATCAAAAGATTCGAAACAGAAAAAAATATTTTAAAGACCTTTTGGAATTCATATGCATCAAAAAAATTCAATTACTTCAAAATTCAAATATATGTCAAACTAACAGAGAACACTAGTAAAGAATAAATAACCAATTTTATTTTTACGGATTTATACTCCTCTGCAGATGAGTCAGTGGCCTTTATTCACAACATACCAGCAAATATCCTGACAACAATTTCCTCTAAAAAATCGAAGGAATGACCAATTTTATTTCTACAAAATTATACTCCTCTAAGGATGAGTCAGTGGCCATTATTCACAACATACCAGCCAATATCCTACTAACAATTTCCTCTAAAAATCAAGGAAATGCATTTTACCTTTCCCAATATATCAAAAGCCAAAATGGACATTTGAACTAAGGTTGTAATTGTCCAATATAATTGAGGTATTTAACCAAATAGTCCTATCTAAACCTGTCGTGAATTGCAGGTGAATGGCAAGAATCCATCAAAGTGTTCACAATAAAGTTATTTTGCATGTTAATCATTGGCGGGGGATGAGCGGCAGAAGTCTGGTATTAGTCTGGTGTTGTGGTAGTAGACCTGTGGCCGGCCAGTAATCAGATCTAAGACTGAAGAGGTTGAAACATATGAAAGTGTGAGCATTCATTGAATAAAAGGTTCATCGTAAACAAGTATCCATCTAATTTATATGCATAATACCAAAAATGAGTGTACGAAACACAATACTTATTGGAATACATAGTAGTTATACCTATTACGTAGAAAATGGACTTCTCATATAAAACACTCTCAAGGGCCTAGTACGACTGAACTTGGTCAATATTGTAACTTTATTCATTAGCCTACCAAGTTTAAATAAGACACAGATCAAACATAGTTTCATGCTCATCCAGGAAGTCAACAGGCTAAAGAATTTTAAAAGTACCGTTGATCACATAACATTTGGTCCTCTTGCTCATAATAGCTACATTGACTTCGAATTTGCACAATAATGTTGATGTAAAGTTGACATCTGGTCATAAAACCTTCGACAATTATTTATGGAGTTCTCATGCTCCATCGCCAACCCAATTATGATGTAGATGGATTGGATGTGGTGATACTTTTAAGGGTAAAGTGCAAAAAAAATCCTTGTTAGATTCCCGCTTTTTGCACTAAAAGATTACATGCTCTTAAAATTCCTGAAAGTATGAAATCTGCTCATTTTGTCCCCTTTTCGTTAACTGATGTTAAGTGGGGTGCTCGGGACTGAGGGGGGCGGGGAGGAGGGAGGAGGAAGGGGGCTGCCCAGGGAGGAGGGGGAGTGTTCGCCGGAGTAATGAGGGGGGCTGAGGGGGGCAGGGAGGAAGAAGGAGGAAGAGGGGCTGCCCGGGGCGTGGAGGAGGAGGGGGGCTGGGATGGCCGGGACAGGGGGGGTGCTCGCCGGAGCAATGATGGGGCCTGAGGGGGCGGGGAGGAGGAGGGGGGGCTGCCCGGGGCGGGGAGGAGGAGGAGGGGGGCTGGGCTAGCCGGGGCGGGGAAGGGGGGGTGCTCGCCGGAGTAAGGAGGAGGGCTGAGGGGGCAGGGAGGAGGAGGGGAGGTGGCTGGCCGGAGGGAGGAGGCAGGAGGGGAGAGGTTAGGGAAGGGGGGTAAGTTTAGGTTTTTTTATTTTAAAAAAATGTCTTTTAACGGTCAAAACTAACGATCAATCGACGGTAGGGGGCTGGCCGAGCAAGTCATAGATTGCGGGGGTCTTTATTTGCTAAATTTGACTAAAAGATCTTTCTACTCAAAAGGTGCACATTTAACGAGAGATTTTTTTGCAATTTACCCTACTCTTAATTACATAATGCATCGTAAAGGAAATATTGGTCAGCGAAACAATCAGCTAGAGTACGAATGCCAAAAATAACAATAAAAAATACACGCAATATATATTGCTTATAGCCAACATGGCAGAATCTCACCTGCACTCCCGATCCATCGTCTTGTGCTCCAAACTATAAGCAACTAAATCCACTTGTGCTGACTTTTTGTTATAGCATCTCCAACCCTATTGTCTTGTTAAGTGTTGTGAGTCTTAGGTGGCTCCTATGTGGCATGAGCCACAAGACAATGTCTTGTTTATGTGGCAAAATTATATCTCAAAAGACAATGAGATAGAAAAACTCTCTCCAATGCAAAAGTATTGAGAAGACAATAAAAAGTATTTTTTCCAACTTCCAAGGCAACTCCTCCACTTCTTCAACTTTTTTATAAATATTTCTATTCATAATTGATGATGTGGAGACAAAGTCATTGTGAAGTGCATTGTCTAGATCTAGACAACCAACTTCACATTCTCCTTGTCATGTCATTGCCATGTCAACTTCATGTTTTATTCTACATTTGCATTGGAGAAGAATTTTTTGAATGAAAGTTTGTCATTCCTATGTGGCAACCATTTTTTCTAAACTCACAGTAGGGTTGGAGATGCTCTTACTACTGATCCACGCCACATGTGTACCAACTAAATCCAACAGTAAAGGCCTACCTACATAAAGATGTTCATAATTATAGCAGTCAATCGTAGCTTCAGTCTCTTGTCTCAACGAATGGACCATGTCCATCATGAGTGTCCAGGGAACATTGTGTCGGATACGTGTCGTAGAGATCGAATTATATAAATGCATTATGCACTTATTCTCGTAGAGAAAACATCACGTGATCTTTACAGCGTGTCCTGGAATGTTTTGGAGTGTCAGTGTCCTGTCCAACACGGCCGAGTACCAGAGAGAGAGAGAGAGACGGACCACTTGATTCGACCACATGAACTCCAGCTGGCTCTTCCGCTCGAGTCCGTCCTCCTTTTGCAGCAGCAGCAGGAATTGATCGTCCCTCCGCCGCGAGTCGCAGGAGTCGGTGGCGCGGCGGATGAGGAAGATCGCGGTGGCGGCGGAGAGGACGAGGACGACGAGACGGCGAGTCTTCGGCTTCGCCTGTTCGCCATTGGCGAAGAAGGAAGGAATGGCTAAGTCGAAATCTGAATTTGGGAATTAGGGTTTTGAAATTGTGTTGCGCGAAAGTTGAAGATGGGAATTTCTCGCTAACTCCTCCCGATTAAAAAGAACGGCATAATCATCGCAAAAAAAAGAACGGCATAATCATCGCAAAAAAAAAAACGGCATAATAGAAGCTTAGAAGAATTTCTGCTGCTTCACGAAAAGCAGAAGCAGGTTCTGGAAACTACCTCTCGACCCGGGTCTGGTTGAAAAGTAGACCGGGTTCGATTAAAACAACTTAGAAAGAGACAAAAACTAATAATTGCGCCAGGTAGGGGTCGAACCTACGACTTTCTGCTTAGGAAACAGACGCTCTATCCACTGAGCTACAGGCGCTGTTCAATAGTAATTAGCAGATTACCTTTAAATAGTACTAAACTCTCTTTTAACAATAAAATTCAAATTTTAACCTTGACTTCTAACTTATTTCCTTACACTAATCTTGTAATGGTATGAAATTTAAATGTATTCAACTTAAATAAAAAATAAATGAAGGTATGAATTTATTTTTCGTAAACTTTACTTCCACCTTCACCTTCCCATTACTCCTTACCGGCCCCAACCGACTGGACCACCCCTCGAGAACGTTGGCGCGGGCTGTAGTCGACTAGCACTACAAAAATTTGTCAGATTAGCGACGTTACAAAACGTCGCTAAACTCGACGAAAACGTCGCTAAGTGAATTTAGCGACGTTTTGGAAACGACGAAAAAAAACGTGTCGCTAAACGAGGAAAACGTCGCAAAACGTCGCTAGGGAGACGTTATTTGGCGACGTTATTAACGTCGCTAACTAGCGACGTTATTTGCGACGTTTGGTTGTTGACGCTAATTAGCGACGTATAAGGCGACGTTATTGTGTTGTCGCCGTTTAGCGACACTGTTGCGACGTTTTGGCGACGACGAGCTGACATCAGATTATGGTGCCACGTGTTGCCACGTCAGCATTTAGCGACGCTTTTAGCGACATTTATTAACGTCGCTAATATTTAGCGACTAATGGTAACGTCGCTAAAAACGTCGCTAAAAAAAATATAAAAAAATAGGTTCCAGAATGCAAATGGAGTTGGAACCTGTGCCAAAATACAGAATACAAAATACAAAATACAGAATCCAATCCCTGGGTTCGCCGACCCCCTCGGTGGAATACTCAACACCGGCACGCACAATACATTCCAGAATATACAAAAAATATAAAGAAAAAATACTATCCGCAACGAATAATGTCAATACATAATATCCTCAACAAACCAAATCAATATCCGCAAATACGTACAAACTCAGTATCCTCAACGAAAAACTGAATATCTCCAAATACGTACAAAGTCAAAATACAAAATACATAATCCAATCCCTGGGTTCGCCGAAAATACAAAAATAAAGATTGACACAATACTAATTCATGTGTTTTAAGTGTGAGAACGGATGGCTCAGAACACAACCCAAAATTCATTCTAGCATACATTAGTGTGAATCATCTATGTTCTGTACATATGGTGTAGTATACGTTCTTATCGATTCTAGTATCTAGTATCTGAAGAATGTAACAGAATCAAGATGAACTCACATAATGTAATACTAAAATGATTATCTACTACTATATAAGATATAGTGATAGGTTGTCGTATCATCATTGCCGAGGGATGATGGTCGGAGGACAGTCAACTTCATCTACGGCTACATAGTTACATGAGCTAGTCGTCGCGAAACGTCGCTATGACGTCGCTAATAGCGACTAATTTAGTGACGTTAGTATGAACGTCGCTAAATTCTAATTATATTCCCCCATCAATTCATTTCCCCCCATTTTACTCTCTCACTCTCTCTCCTCCCCCCCTCTGGCGCTCTCATAGTACTAATTCATATCTATTTAAATGTGAGAACGGATGGCTCAGAACACAACCCAAGATTCATTCTAGCATACATTAGTGTGGATCATTATGTTCTGTACATATGGTGTAGTATATGTTCTTATCTTATCTAGTATCTGAAGAATGTAACAGAATCAAGATGAACTCACATAATGTAATACTAAGACATCATCTACTACTATATAAGATATAGTGATAGGTTGTCATATCATCATTGCCGAGGGATGAGGGTCGGAGGACAGTCAACTTTATCTACGGCTACATAGTTTCTGCCTCGCCAGTCGAATGGTTGCAGGGACTATGTCCTGATCACCATGTCGTACCGTAGATTAATGCAAATGGAGCTGGAGTTGGAGCCAAAATACAGAATCTAAAATACAAAATACAGAATCCAATCCCTGGGTTTGTCGACCCCCTCGGTGGAACACTCAACACCGGCACGCACAATACATTCCAGAATATACAAAAAATATAAAGAAAAAATACTATCCGCAACGAACAATGTCAATATATAATATCCTTAACAAATCAAATCAATATCCGCAAATACGTACAAACTCAGTATCCTCAACGAAAAAACTGAATATCCTCAAATACGTACAAAGTCAAAAATATAGTACAGTCCAAAAATGCAAAAACGAAACTACTGATCGCCTGGAGCTGGACATGGAGCTGGAGGATCGCCACCAGATGACGCACAAATACCGCTCGAGTGAGCCAAAGGCATGGAGCCACTTCCCTCCCTCCATTCACCCTCTCCCTCTCTCATGCTATCAACGTCACAACTTTTTCAGTGCTGCTCCCTCTAATGATGATGAACGCAAAAATCAAAGACCCCCCTCTCCTTTCTCACTCTTTACAGTTCTCACAACAGGAAGGATCAGTGCTTTCTAGTTCTCTTCCATCCATCCATTCCTCCGTTCTGATCAAGCATCTTCCTTCTCCTTTCCTCTACCATGGCTCTGGACCCATCTGCTCCTCCCTACTTCCCTTCTTCTTATTTGACTCTCTCAGCCACATATGATATCCAGCTCAAGTGTAGAGTCGGGGAAGAAAAAGTGGGCAGGAAGAGGGGGAAGCAGTACAGTCGGCGGCATGACCCGGAGGAAGTACAGAGGTTTTCTTCAACATCCGTAGGAGAACTATAAGGATATATCTTTTCACAACATGTCACCTTGTCAAAGACCCTTAATGTGACAACCATGTTACCACGGTGTCGGAAGACTAACATGTCATAATTTTCTAAGTCGTGTGTTTTGACATAATCCTCCCAACTTTTTTCTCCTATGTAGTAATCTTGTATTTCTTTATGAAGTTCAAGACAACATATTTTTCCATTACGAGTCACTATATGCCGTCTTGGACTTCATAAAGAAATGCAAGATTACTACATAGGAGGAAAGAGTTGGGAGGATTATGTCAAAACATACGGCTTAAAAAATTATGACATGTTAGTCTTCCGACATCGCGGTAACATGATATTCACATTAAGGGTCTTTGACAAGGTGACATGTTGTGAAAAGATATATCCTTATAGTTCTCCTACGGATGTTGAAGAAAACCTCTGTACTTTCTCCAGATCATGCCGTCAGCTGTGCTGCTTCCCCCTCCTCTTCCTGCCCACTTCTTCTTCTTCGACTCTACACTTGAGCTGGATATCATATGTGGCTGAGAGAGTCAAATAAGAAGAAGGGAAGTAGGGAGGAGCAGATGGGTCTAGAGCCATGGTGGAGGAGAGGAGAAGGAAGATGCTTGATCAGAACGAAGGAATGGATGGATGGAAGAGAACTAGAAAGCACTGATCCTTCCTGTTGTGAGAACTGTGAAGAGTGAGAAAGGAGAGGGGGGTCTTTGATTTTTGCGTTCATCATCATTAGAGGGAGCAGCACTGGAAAAGTTGTGACGTTGATAGCATGAGAGAGGAAGAGGGGGAATGGAGGAAGGGAAGTGGCTGCATGCCTTTGGCTCACTCGAGCGGTATTTGTGCGTCAGATAAAATA
Organism: Iris pallida; assembly: GCA_029216955.1. Lineage (NCBI taxonomy): Eukaryota > Viridiplantae > Streptophyta > Magnoliopsida > Asparagales > Iridaceae > Iris > Iris pallida. The sequence continues at coordinate 4,713,591 of JANAVB010031818.1, forward strand.
GCAAAAATTTGATTTTTCTCCTAGTGTGAGAACGGATGGCTCAGAACACAACCCAAAATTTATTCTAGCATACATTAGTATGAATCATCTATGTTATGTACATATGGTGTAGTATATGTTTTTATCGAATATAGTATCTGAAGGATATAACAGAATCAAGATGAACTCACATAATGTAATACTAAAACATCATCTACTACTATATAAGATATAGTGATAGGTTGTCGTATCATCATTGCCAAGGGATGAGGGTCGAAGGACAGTCAACTTTATCTATGGCAACATAGTTTCTGCCTCGCCAGTCGAATGGCTGTAGGGACTATGTCCTGATCACCATGTCGTACCATAAATTAATGCAAATAGAGCTGGAGTTGGAGCCAAAATACAGAATCCAAAATACAAAATACAGAATCCAATCCCTGGGTTCGCCAAAAATACAAAAACAAAGATTGACACACAGTTCTAATTCATATGTGTTTTAAGTGTGAGAACGGATGGCTCAGAACACAACCCAAAATTCATTCTAGCATACATTAGTGTGAATCATCTATGTTCTGTACATATGGTGTAGTATACGTTCTTATCGAATCTAGTATCTGAAGAATGTAACAGAATCAAGATAAACTCACATAATGTAATACTAAAACATCATCTACTACTATATAAGATATAGTGATAGGTTGTCGTATCATCATTGCCGAGGGATGAGGGTCGAAGGACAGTCAACTTTATCTACGGCTACATAGTTTCTGCCTCGCCAGTCGAATGGCTGCAGGGACTATGTCCTGATCACCATGTTATACCGTAGATTAATGCAAATGGAGCTGGAGTTGGAGCCAAAATACAGAATAAATGAGAGAACTATCAGAGAATCACATAAAACTAACTAGAAGGATGTCCACTTGAGCTCCGGGGCAAAGTTTTAGCTCAGAGCAAGAATCTGTTGACGGAGCACATCCACCATGCTGTCAAAAAAAATAGTAACGGTGAGAGACCCATCTGAGTAGGACATATACTCTGATAATATCTCCTCCAACACTTAATCCTACTACTGATATCATTTTTGTAAAGGTGATCTCTCAGAGTATACGTCCTACTCAGATGGATCTCTCAGAGTATCCTCTCCGGTTGGTTGTCGAGTGGCTGCAGGAACTATGTCCTGATCACCATGTCGTACCATAGTTTCTGCCTCGCCAGTCGAATGGCTGCAGGGACTACGTCCTGATCACCATGTCGTAGTCCAATACAATCCAGAGATTGACACAGTACTAATTCATATATGTAGTCCAATACAAATAGTCTAATACAAAAACAACCCAATACAAATAGTCCAATACAAATAAGTACTAATAGATAATAAGAACCACGCAGCTCACGCAAACTCTCAGTGATACGATCACGCAACCACCTCGAATAAGTGGGATCGACGGCGGCAGGAGAGATGTAGTCCCTTGCAAGTGCTGCATGAATAGAACTTCCGGTCTCACTAGCTACCGGTGCTGGATGAATAGAACTTCCGGTCTCACTAGCTACCGGTGCCACTTTCTCCTTAACAGTAGGAGGAGCCACCTCAGCATTCACTGTTTCCCTCAAACGACGTACCGCTCCTCTGGTCATGGGTGCCATCTGGTAAGATCGATATTCATAAATAATATAATTATAACATAAGCAAGCTATAAAGGAACCATCATGTAATTTGAGTACATTTTCGAAAGCAGATAAAGTACAGAAAATTCGATTTTTTGCCAAGTGTGAGAGCGGATGGCTCAGAACACAACCCAAAATTCATTCTAGCATACATTAGTGTGAATCATCTATGTTCTGTACATATGGTGTAGTATATGTTCTTATCGTATCTAGTATCTGAAGAATGTAACAGAATCAAGATGAACTTACATAATGTAATACTAAGACATCATCTACTACTATATAAGATATAGTGATAGGTTGTCATATCATCATTATCGAGGGATGAGGGTCGGAGGATAGTCAATTTTATCTACGGCAACATAGTTTCTTCCTCGCCAGTCGAATGGCTGCAGGGACTATGTTCTGATCACCATGTCGTACCATAGTTTCTGTCTCACCAGTCGAATGGCTGTAGGGACTATATGTCCCGATCACCATGTTACCAATTAACCAACCAACAAAACTACTTGTTACAAATATTGGCACTATCGGTGCGTTCGAATCGAAGTATCACATTTTTCAGTGTCGAAAAACAAATAATTATTACTAAATTATCAGATTTTTCGGCACTATCGGTGCCCCTGACCAAGCCCCCCCTATACCACCCCTAACCCGAACCCTAACCCTCCACTCCCCCCTGCTCCCCTCCCCCAGCCGCCTCCACCCCCTGCTCTCCTCCCCCAGCCGCCCACACATACCCACCCCTAACCCGAACCCTACCCCTAGCTCCCCTCCCCCAGCCTCCCTCGTCCCCCGTGCCCCACCCCCCCAGCCACCCCCCACTCACCCCTGAACCACACGCATCCCCCTGCCCCTCCTCCCGAGCCACGTGTACCCCCCCAACCACCAACAACCAAAACAGCCGGAGAGAGAGAGAGGGAGGGAAAGAGTACCACGTACCGGAGAGGGAGGAGAGTCGCCGGAGAGAGTGAGAGTCGTCGGAGAGAGTGAGAGCGCCGGAGAGAGTGAGAGCGCCGAAGAGAGTGAGAGCGCCGGAGGGGGGAAGAGAGAGAGTGAGAGAGTAAAATAGGAGGAAATGGACCCTAACCCGAACCCTAACCCTAGCTCCCCTCCCCCAGCCGCCCTCGTCCCCCCTGCCCCACCCCCCGGCCACCCCCCACTCACCCCCCAACCACCCGCATCCCCCCTACACCTCCTCCCGAGCCACCCGCACCCCCCAACCACCAACAACCAAAACAGCTGGAGAGAGAGAGAGGGAGGGAGAGAGTCACGTACCAGAGAGGGAGAAGAGTCGCCGGAGAGAGTGAGAGTCGTCGGAGAGAGTGAGAGCGCCGGAGAGAGTGAGAGCGCCAGAGGGGGGAAGGAGAGAGAGAGAGTGAGAGAGTAAAATGGGGAGAAATGAATCGATGGGGGGGGATATAATTAGAATTTAGCGACGCTATCATTACCGTCGCTAAGTTAGTCGCTATTAGCGACGTTGTAGCGACGTTTTACGACGACTAGCTCACGTAACTAATATACGTTGTTGTCACGTCGCTATTTGCGTCGCTAGTAGCGACGGTTACCGATGTTTCATTTATACGTCACTAATGTACACAATTTAGCGATGTTTTGCTAACGTCACTAAATTTACGTCGCCAATTAAGCAGATTTTAGTAGTGTAGAATGTAGGTTGACCCATATGAATTTTTTTTCTTCCGAGTGGTCTGGAGCCCACTCCACCAATATTGTGGTTGTGCCCTATAGCCCGATAAGCAGGGTAAGAGACCTCATTTGCAAGAGTCGATCTGTTGTTGATTTTTTGGTTTTGGGGTAAGTCTGCACGCATCTTGATCCTCTCCATACCCTGCATGGGCCCTATACTCGTGCCACTAGGATGCCCTTATTTGTTTCTTGGTTTTGTGAAGGTTGTTCTTCTCAATTATGATAAAAAAACTTTAGGGGTGAGCATTCGGTCAGTTTGGTTCAACTAGTGGTTTTGGAGTGTTTTTGTCAATGTACGTTTGATACAACTCAAGATGGTCATGGCATTGATTTTCGAGCGTTTGTGCTCCCTAGATATTACCTCTTTGTCTAGACTGTAGTATAGAACTTGAAAGGTATACTCCTTGGTTGGATGAGCTTAAACTTCATGACAAAAAAGTGTAGATATATCTACCGGTTAGCTCACTATTTTGTTTTATGATAAAGCTCTCCCTTGCTTGTCAAGTTGTCCTGATGCCTTTACTATGAGTTTGGCACCATAACAAAGGGTATGGTCTTTCCTCTTGATATATGATATATTCTTATACTTCCTTTCGACAGCCCTACAATTTTCTTTTATTGGTACCGGTGATAGTAGGAGCTGGTGGATCAATTACCCGACTAGAATGGAAATAAGGGTCCATTTGGATAGTTTTTCTAAAATTTTGTTCTGAAAACAGTTTTCTGAAAGTAAGTTATAAAGCTGTTTTTTGGATATAGAATTTCTGAGTTTGCGTTTGGATACTTTTATTTGAAAAATAGTTTTCTGAACAAAGAAGTTAAAAATTCTGTTTGGTTACTACATTTGGAAAATAGTTTTTAGAATGATAAGTTTATAGATGTAACGCCCCAGAACCAGAATACTGGAGAGCGGGGGCGTACATAGCCAGCTACGTATATTGAAGTACAACCCACCTCGCTATACGGTCACGGCTGTCTAGATACATGAGGGTTTAACTACAAGCCAACAGTCTTCTATGGTCATGAACAAGCCTATTGTCTCAATCTCAAGCAAGCAATAATAGTTACAAGATGTCAGAGCAACAAATATATAATAGCAAGGCGTCCCATACATTACATATTGGGTGATCATGAAGCTAGTCGTACAAAATGTCAAGACTAGCAAGAGTTCAGTCGTACATGATCAATCCTAGGATCTGTCAATCATGTTACAGCCCGTAGGCAGACAGTAAATAAAGGTGCAATACGAGCTAACACGTGCTCGCCGGCTAAACGCCTCAAAAGAATAATTTTTACAATAAAGTGGAAGGACAAAAAGAAACCCACTCGTTGCCAGGGTTACGCCTGGTGGTCACCATCTGGCTAGAAGACAGGTGGATCCTCTGGTGCTGCTCCGATATCTGGCCACACAAAACCAGCTGGGTCAGACCCCAGAAAGAGCAAGTGCCACAAAGGAGGCTTCACTTAGGAACTAAAACCAGTATATCACAATAGAATATTAAAAATAAATAATAAATAAAGAATTGATAATAATAGAGATAACAACAGTAAACTGAGTACGAAAAAACCATTCAAGTAGCCAGGTCATAATCCTTAAACCAAACAAGGACCGGGGTTGCAGCCTTTCACCTGAATAGAAACCCGTCTCAAATACTATTGGTACAGTGAAGACAATAAACGAAGAGAGGACACAGAACTGCTCCGAGAGCCAGGTTACAACCCTTAAACCAAACAAGGACCGGGGTTGTAACCCTTCGCCTGAACAGAACTGGACCCCTGATCTTTATTGCTAAGGCCAGTATAAATAATCATGGTATTAAGGTAAGGTAAAACATGACGAACATGGCATGGGGTTGAAATAAGACAATAAACGAAGAGAGGACACAGAACTGATCCGGGAGCCAGGTTACAACCCTTAAACCAAACAAGGACCGAGGTTGTAACCCTTCGCCTGAACAGAACAGGACCTCCGATCATTATTGTTAAGGCAAGCATCAATAATCATGTCATGTCACAATCTTTCACATGATCAGGATAAGACTAAGCTGGAATAAACTTCATCCAATCAATCACGGCCAATCAAGAGTACGGCTTGATACTTTTAACTAACTAGGGTTATCACAGACCTAGTTACTAGCAAGATACAATGAGATTATCCCAACAGCCATATGCCCTGCAGACCATCCGGTTATCCAGGTCGAATGTCCGTTTATATAGAATACAACACGTGACTGTGTGCTGGAAATGTGCCCTACTCGTCGGTAGGCTACAAGTCCACTTGAGCGCCCAGATAACGGGATTGCCTGTAGCTGAAAAATCTCTTCATGACTACTGGATTATTCTAGTTATTAGCCTTAGTTGAATTCAGTAGGTACCCCTGACCGTGGTATTCAGGGGTCCCTGTCCTAGACATGATACAAGACAAGACTGGTTTATTTGTACAAGCACAATCGTCCACGGTATCAAGAGGAGGATTACTAGCATGTCGAGATAGTTGTCGCAACGGCGTTCCAGATTACATGTCATGTTTACTTGTCAAGAGTGCGCCACGACGGGCCACTATCATGTTCTATTCTTACATTATAATAAATGAGAAAACTTGCATAAAATAGCTAATAACATGCTCTTGAAGCCAAGAAAAAGATATACCACTTTTATGTTGGGAGTTGGGAGAAATTTTGGCCACAAATTGGCCAAATAGGACATAAAATAGCCAAAATCAGCCAAAATATGCACTATGCGGCACTATTTAGCACTATACGGCACCCCCATATGCGGCTCGGACACTATACGACACTATGCAGCACTCCCATATGCGGCTCGGATACTATGCGGCACTATACGGCACTATGCAGCACTCCCATATGCGGCTCGGATACTATGCAGCACTATGCAGCACCCTCATATGCGGCTCGGACACTATGCGGTACTATACGACATTCTCATATGCGGCTCGGATACTATGCAGCACTATGCGGCATAATGCAGCACCCTCATATGCGGCTCGAACACTATGCGACACTATACGGCATTCCCATATGCGGCTTGGATACTATGCAGCGCTATGCGGCACTATGCAGCACTCCCATATGTGGCTCGAATACTATACAGCACTATGTAATACTATGCAGTACTCCCATATGCGGCTCGAACACTATGCGGCACTCTTATATGCGGCTCGAACATTATGCAGCACTCTCATATGCGGCTCGGACACTATACAGCACTATGCAGCATTCACATATACGGCTCGAATACTATGCAGCGCTATACGACACTATGCAGCACTCCCATATGCGGCTCGGATACTATTCATCGTCCTTGCCAGAATCAGCACAGATGAACATATGAATGGCCAAAAATACTTTTGGCCATAACTTCCTCAAAACAAGTCGAAATCCAACTTTTCAAAGGTCTATTTTGGGTAAAATCGAATTCTCTACAACATGGAATAATCAAAACATGAAAATAATGAAGTTTAATAGATCAAAACCCAAGAAAATCAAAAATGATATAAACTTAGATCTACAAGAAAATATCTATCAAAATAAAAAATGCCAAGTTCTAAAGTATCTTAGAATCTCGCGAGGAAGACAATAGAACAACAAAAATAAAGTTTTTTCATGAAGCAAGTTGCACTTGCCTAAGCTTCTCTAGGTAGGTGGAGAAGTTAAATGGAAGAAGATGAAAAAATAAATGAAGAGTAAAGAGGAGAGAGAAAGGGGGTTGGGTTTTAAATGATGATGGTGGTAGTAGGAAGGGGTTTTCTTTTTATAAAACCCCAAAATTACTGCTATTTTTTATTTAAATTTGGTACTGATTTAAAATTTTGTATTGTACGTCGCGTAGTCGTATTGTATGTCGCGCACGAAATTTTATTTTATTTTTTTGTAATTGTGCGACGAGTGCGAATATGTGCGATCGTACATATTTAAAAAAACATTTTTTTATTTTTATAGTTTCTAGATAATATACATAATAATTATTTTTAGCTATCAAATTTCTAAATTTATGATTTTGAGAAGCCTTATTTATACAGTTATAATAATAAATAATATTCTTATAAAATTGTATTTAGAAAAATATATTTATGTAAATATTATTTGTTCATAGATATATATTTCGTAATTATTTATTAGTTTATTTTTAAATAATAATGTATTTTCGAAATTATTATTATAGTATTTTTGAAAAACATATTTTAAAATTATTGTGGCAATTTAAATCTTGATTTAATTTATGGACATGTTTAAATAGTTAAATTAATATCTATAATTGAAATATGATTTATCTTATTTGATTTTAAACTAAAAGACGGTATTTAATTAGATTTAAATTGGATTTTGATTTGAATTTGGATTTATTGAATTAATTTAAATTAATAGATTGAATTATCTAAATTGGGTTTAAATATTCCTAATCCTTATCCAACTGGAATTTCTCACATCCTATAAATAGGCAGGTACTCCTTCATATTATTTTCTCCATAATTCATCTTCCACAAATTTCTCCACCCACGTGAGTGCATCGTGTCCATGTAATCCCTCCCCGTCCAAATTCTTATTCCATATTTTTTACATATACAATTTACCACTTCTGTGTCAGACACTCCCCGACACAAACAAATCCCTAAACCTAACCCTAGTCTACTGCCGCCTGGCATCCGTCATCTTCCCTTCCCGTCAACTCCACGTAACCACCCGTCGTCCTGCCAACCCGCTGTCATCTCCCTGGTCGCGGCTACCAAGGCAACCACCGTCTCCCTTCCGACCACCTGACCACCCGAGCCCTGCCTACACCACCATAATGACCAACGCCATCACCACCAACTACCAGCCTATAGCCGGCGACCCCCCAAAGCCACCCACACCATATCGAAAAAACGAAAAGGGGAAAATAAAACCCTAACCATAACCCGACTTCACCGCCGCCCGTCGAACCCGGTCCGGTGCTCCACCGCCATGCCGAGCCCCGCACGCCGACCCCTCCAATGTTCCTCGACCGCACCGGGCGCCTGACCCCCTCGAGCAACCGAGATCTTCTCGCAGCAGTGCGCCACCGCGACTGGCGACGTTGTCTCGGCGACCCCCTCGTGTCGCAGGATACGGCCACTGACCCGACGAGAAGACCCCCACCAGTGCCTCGCCGGTGATGCCGGGTCTGAGCCCTCTCCGTTGAGCCACCGTTGTGATCCCGCTCCTCTCCACCCTCTCCTCAACCCTTCGCCACCTGCCGGGCCGCCGCTCCGCCTTCCCGCGCGCGTCGCTCCGTACTCGTGCGCCGACCGCGCCACACAGCCTAACGTCGACCTCTCCTTCCTCCTTTGCGCGCCCGTCGGAGCCGATCGACCTGTCTCCAGCTCCTCCGTGCCGCCGCCCCCTTTTCCTCCTACCATCTCCCCTCTGCTCCCTCCAGTCACACCCCCTCACGCTGGAGCGCCGCCGCTCTCCCGCCGAACCCCTCTCCCGATCATCCTCCGCCCCTCTCTTCCCTCTCACTCTCTCTCCTTTGCTCTTCTCTCTCCTCTTTCTAAATGGTGAGAACAGCAGCTTTTGTGGTTGCGGGTTTTTTGTTTTTGTTTTTTTTGTTTTTTTGTTTGTTTGTTTTTTTTATTATTGTTTCTTTAAGTAGATCTGTTACCATCATTATTATTATAATTAATTATAATAATTATTATTATTACTATTATTATCATTATTATTATCATTATCATCATTATTATTATATTGCTAATATTTTCTATTTTGTAATTATATTTACACCATAGTATTACTCATAATTGTTGTTATTATTATTATTATCATTATTATCATATTTACTTGATTTTTGGTTTTCTTCTAGTATATTCGGCTGATGTTATTATTAATGATAATTTATTATTAAAAATAATATTATTGTTCTTATTATCTTTATTCTTGTTGTTACTATTAAAAAAAATATTATTTGCCAATATTATTATTTTAGAATTTTTGTAAAGATATTATTTTTCCAACTATTTTCAAAGGTAGATTTTACCAAACATAGTACTTTGACAAAATCTATTTTATAGCCCTAATTTATCTAATTGTTTTCTTTTTAGATTTTTTATATTTTCTAAAGATATATTGGTCAATCAAAGTAGTCACCAAATTATACTATAAATTTCTAGTTTATTAATTTTGGCTAACAATAATAATATGTAGTTTCCTACTAAAACTTATTTTGACAAACTTAGAATTTTTGCCTTAAAACGATTTACGATTTTTGAGTATTTAATTGAAAGACTAATAAATTATATTTCAAGTATTATAAAATAGTTTCTAAAACCAAATATATTAATTGACTTCCTACGGTTTTCTCCATCTCGTGATTTAGCCCATCTTTCCTATCCTTTTACCTATTCTATACTACCTTATGTCCATCCTAACTAAGTCGACCCTTCTGGACCCGATGGAACAACCCGTGCCATCATTGGAGGCCGTTATGCATAGTTGTAATATCGCAGTCATACTCTATGCCACATGATCATAGCACCACACCAGGCGACCTTCAGGCAAGTATACCTTGCTAATTAACTGTCATATTATTTATTTTCAGCATTTATTTACTTGTTTATTTTTAATTGTTATAAACTGCGCGTCCAAGCCACACTTGGGTGCAAGCGACTATATTAGTCGTTTTACTTTACTATATGCATGTAAACTTAGTTGTAGTGGACTACCCACCTATTGCGGGATATTTTTATATCTTCGCTGGCCATGACACTTACACTACACGGTTGGAGACATGTTGCTAGGGACACGACTTATTGACTAGCTATCTCTAAAGTCGTGTGACGGTAGATGATCGTAACTGCTATGACTAGGATTTTAGAGACTCAAGCAGTTACAAAACTGGACGATCCATGGACATGACTTGAACAGTGTAGGAAATATTAGGGGAGGACAGTCGCTAGTGCGTATGGAAATCCAAACAGGTAAACCACAGTCTCCGGATGGAACTGTAGCAATTTATTTGCAGATGCCCTCTGACGTTTTGGACATTACGAACGGATACAGATGACTGGATGCCAGTTACGTACACATAGCCTAAAATCCCATCCATGCTCATGAAAGTTGTCCTCTAAATTGCACATTAGGCGGTTAGAATCTCCTTTGCATATTTGTGTCTCGGATAGTCTTTTATATATTATTTTATTATTTTCACAGTTCATATTAGCTTGTTCTTCCTGTATCTTGCTACGTCCGTCTGAGGACCTGGTTATTCCCCAGGTGTGTGTTTTCATGATTCACTGCAGGTGTTCTAGCCAAGGCCGTGGTCTTCTCCATTCCTTCGAAGACGATTACGCTTCGTTCGTCTTTCCATTTTATTGATCGATTCTTGTACATTTCTTTCATTGAGATAGTTGGTAGTGGACTTTTTCTCCGCCCAACGATTGTATCATAAATATTCAAGTTAATTTTTATATTATTTTTCTTTTCATTGTGGATGAGATTTAGTTTGTCTTGGAATACTGCATTTTACAGCTTATGTATACATACAAGGCCCTGTACTTCGTATGTATATAGCTGGCATGTTTACGTACTTGGTCCTATGTATTTTGGGACTGGGGCGGTACATATTTTTGTGGTGGTCCATGCAGGTCGGATAAATTGTTTGGTTACTTTACCGTACCAAGCAAGCCTGCGTATAGGATTAGAAGTCTAGGATCTCATCCACATACTTGACCTCTTTCCTCGATTCCATATTCGAACTACCGTTCGACTCATCGATTGCATCTTGCTTGATTCCTCCTATCGTTATTCTTATCTTCCCTTCGTGCTTGCTAGAGATTGACCCTACTAGTTAGATGTCCCAAACACCCTTAGCTTAATTCTTTAAGTTGGGTAGAATATCCCACGACCTGACACACCCTTGACCATTAAGGGAATACAAATAGTATTATCTAGACCATAGAGACTAGAGAAATTTAACCCATTTGGTCAACCAAGCCTTGGTCAATAAAATCGTAGAATGATTGTATAGGAATAAACAAGACTTAGATTCTTATGACTCTTAGACTATTCATATTTGTTCTTATTTCATCTACCATCGTGCCTATATTTTTACTATCTAGACTAATGATGCTAATGTAGCCTAATTTTTGCAAGCTCAATTCTTCATCAAGCTTGTTCATGACATATGTTATTGGATGCATCCACTAACGTATTGTCTACTCAGAACCGGTGCATGATGGTATGATCAACCTAGTGCACTTTGGTTCACTTTTATCTATCGTTCTACGTGGATTGGGACATAGCTAAACTTGCCCTCTAGAATCACATCCACGACTGCCTTGACAATTCCTTTGAAAATATTTGATCGTCATTGAATCACGTATTCGTATTCGATAACACCTCCTTCAAACTCTAGATTGCTTTCGCCTTCACCTATTTTAGAAGGACGAAGGCGTTATACTAGAACTTCCTCTAGCCTTCCTATCAACTATGACCATTCTCACTCAATGTTGCTATATCTTCATCCTAAACCACTCATCCTTTTCTTGGCCCTATATTCGCTATCATGAACCTTCCAAATCACTTAATTTAGGCATGAACCAAATCGATCTCTTATTCGTGCCTCGACCTACTAGGTCTCTAACTTATTTTCTCTTGATACCATATCATTCTCTATTGCATGATACTCTTGATTTAAACTTTAAACCCTTAATCTTCCACTCGTGCCTTAACTCGCGACCCTCGTAACCATACTCGTGTTAAATTCTATGATTTAGATCACGATTTCTTACGACATGATTTTGTGAAAACATTGTCGTTGTTTGTTCCCTATCGATACCCCCTTGTGTCTTCTCACCCCCCTACTAATTCTAATTTCGAGGACGAAATTCTTTTAAGTTGGGTAGGATGTAAAACCCCAAAATTACTACTATTTTTTTAATTTAAATTTGGTACTGATTTAAAATTTTGTATTGTACGTCGCGCATGAAATTTTATTTTATTTTTTTGTAATTGCTCGACGAGTGCGAATATGTGCGAGCGTACATATTTAAAAAAACATTTTTCTATTTTTATAGTTTCTAGATAATATACATAATAATTATTTTTAGCTATCAAATTTCTAAATTTATGACTTTGAGAAGCCTTATTTATACAGTTATAATAATAAATAATATTTTTATAAAATTGTATTTAGAAAAATATATTTATGTAAATATTATTTGTTCAAAGATATATATTTCGTAATTATTTATTAGTTTATTTTTAAATAATAATATATTTTTGAAATTATTATTATAGTATTTTGGAAAACATATTTTGAAATTATTGTGGCAATTTAAATCTTGATTTGATTTATGGACATGTTTAAATAGTTAAATTAATATCTATAATTGAAATATGATTTATCTTATTTGATTTTAAACTAAAAGACGGTATTTAATTAGATTTAAATTGGATTTTGATTTGGATTTGGATTTATTGAATTAATTTAAATTAATAGATTGAATTATCTAAATTGGGTTTAAATATCCCTAATCCTTATCCAACTAGGAATTCTCACATCCTATAAATAGGCAGGTACTCCTCCATATTATTTTCTCCATAATTCATCTTCCACAAATTTCCCCACCCGCGTGAGTGCATCGTGTCCATGTAATCCCTCCCCGTCCAAATTCTTATTCCATATTTTTTACATATACAATTTACCACTTCCGTGTCAGACACTCTCCGACACAAACAAATCCCTAAACCTAACCCTAGTCTACTGCCGCCTGGCATCCGTCATCTTCCCTTCCCGTCAACTCCACGTAACCACCCGTCGTCCTGCCAACCCGCTGTCATCTCCCTGGTCGTGGCTACCAAGGCAACCACCGTCTCCCTCCCGACCACCTGACCACCCGAGCCCCGCCTACACCACCATAACTACCAACGCCATCACCACCACCCACCGGTGCCTATCGCCGGTGACCCCCCAAAGCCACCCACACCATATCGAGAAAACGAAAAGGAGAAAATAAAACCCTAACCTTAACCCAACTTCACCGTCGTCCGTCGAACCCGGTTCGGTGCTCCGCCGCCATGCCGAGCCCCGCACGCTGATCCCTCCAATGTTCCTCGACCGCACCGGGCGCCTGACCCCCTCGAGCCGTCGAGATCTTCCCGCAACAGTGCGCCACTGCGACTGGCGACGTTGTCTCGGCGACCCCCTCGTGTCGCAGGATACGGCCACTGACCTGACGAGAAGACCCCCACCAGCGCCTCGCCGGTGATGCCGGGTCTGAGCCCTCTCCGTTGAGCCACCGCTGTGATCCCGCTCCTCTCCACCCTCTCTCAACCCTCCGCCACCCGTCGGGCCGCCGCTCCGCCTCCCCGCGCGCGCCGCTTTTTACTCGTGCGCCGACCGTGCCCACAGCCCGGCGCCGACCTCTCCTTCCTCCTCCGCGCGTCCGCCGAAGCCGACCGACCTGTCTCCAGCTCCTCCGCGCGGCCGCCCCCTTTTCCTCCGACCATCTCCCCTCTGCTCCCTCCAGCCGCACCCCCTCACGCTGGAGCACCGCCTCTCTCCCGTCGAACCCCTCTCCCGATCATCCTCCGCCCCTCTCTTCCCTCTCACTCTCTCTCCCTTGCTCTTCTCTCTCCTCTTTCTAAATGGTGAGAACAGCAGCTTTTGTGGTTGTGGGTTTTTTGTTTTTGTTTTTTTTGTTTTTTTGTTTGTTTGTTTTTATTATTATTGTTTCTTTAAGTAGATCTGTTACCATCATTATTATTATAATTAATTATAATAATAATTATTATTACTATTATTATCATTATTATTATTATTATCATCATTATTATTATATTGCTAATATTTTCTATTTTGTAATTATATTTACACCATAGTATTACTCATAATTGTTGTTATTATTATTATTATCATTATTATCATATTTACTTGATTTTTGGGTTTTTCCTAGTATATTCGGTTGATGTTATTATTAATGATAATTTATTATTAAAAATAATATTATCGTTCTTATTATCTTTATTCTTGTTGTTACTATTAAAAAAAAATATTAATTGCCAATATTATTATTTTAGAATTTTTGTAAAGATATTATTTTTCCAACTATTTTCAAAGGAAGATTTTACCAAACATAGTACTTTGACAAAATCTATTTTATAGCCCTAATTTATCTAATTGTTTTCTTTTTAGATTTTTTATATTTTCTAAAGATATATTGGTCAATCAAAGTAGTCACCAAATTATGCTATAAATTTCTAGTTTATTAATTTTGGCTAATAATAATAATATGTAGTTTCCTACTAAAACTTATTTTGACAAACTTAGAATTTTTGCCTTAAAAATGATTTACGATTTTTGAGTATTTAATTGAAAGACTAATAAATTATATTTCAAGTATTATAAAATAGTTTCTAAAACCAAATATATTAATTGACTTCCTACGGTTTTCTCCATATCGTGATTTAGCCCATCTTTCCTATCATTTTACCAATTCTATACTACCTTATGTCCATCCTAACTAAGTCGACCCTTCTGGACCCGATGGAACAACCCGTGCCATCATTGGAGGACATCATGCATAGTTGTAACATCGCAGTCATACTCCATGCCACATGATCATAGCACCACACCAGGCGACCCCCAGACAAGTATACCTTGCTAATTAACTGTCATATTATTTATTTTCAGCATTTATTTACTTGTTTATTTTTAATTGTTATAAACTGCGCGTCCAAGCCACACTTGGGTGCAAGCGACTCTATTAGTCGTTTTACTTTACTATATGCATGTTAACTTAGTTGTAGTGGACTACCCTCCTATTGCGGGATATTTTTATATCTCCGCTGGCCATGACACTTACACTACACGGTTGGAGACATGTTGCTAAGGGCACGACTTATTGACTAGCTATCTCTAAAGTCGTGTGACGGTAGATGATCGTAACTGCTATGACTAGGGTATTAGAGACTCAAGCAGTTATAAAACTAGACGAGCCAAAGACATGACTTGAACAATGTGAGAAATATTAGGGAAGGACAGTCGCTAGTGCGTATGGAAATCCAAACAGGTAAACCATAGTCTCCGGATGGAACTGTGGCGATTTATTTGCAGATGCCCTTTGACGTTTTTGGACGTTACGGACGGATAGATGACTGGATGCCAATTACGTACACATAGCTTAAAATCCCATCCATGCGCATGGAAGTTGTCCTCTAAATTGTACATTAGGCGGTTAGAATCTCCTTTATATATTTGTGTCTAGGATAGTCTTTTATATATTATTTTATTATTTTGACAGTTTATATTAGCTTGTTCTTCCTGTATCTTGCTACGTCCGTCTGAGGACCTGGTTATTCCCCAGGTGTGTGTTTTCATGATTCACTGCAGGTGTTCTAGCCAAGGCCGTGGTCTTCTCCATTCCTTCGAAGACGATTGCGCTTATTTCGTCTTGCCATTTTATTGATCGATTCTTGTACATTTCTTTCATTGAGATAGTTGGTAGTGGACTTTGTCTCCGCCCAACGATTGTATCATAAATATTCAAGTTGATTTTTATATTATTATTCTTTTTATTGTGGATGGGATTTAGTTTGTCTTGGATTACTGCATTTTACATCTTATGTATACATACAAGGCCCTGTACTTCGTATGTATACAGCTGGCATATTTACGTACTTGGTCCTATATATTTTGGGACTGGGGCGTTACACTTTTGGTTCATGATGAACCCAAAAGGAAACCAAACCAAGCTAAACCGAACCAAGCTAAGCTAATAAAAATACGAACCCGAAATATGTACACGTATACGAAAATACGTAACACGGATTTCGAGGGTGACAACTCTACCCACCTTAAAAGAATTTCGTCCTCGAAATTTAATTAAAGAGGCTAGAGGTGTCGGGACAAGTTACACTATCAGATGCAATCTACAGCTAAACAATCAATCAAGCAATCAAATATGTAAGCAAGGATTCGAAGTGTAAGGCATAAGAAAGATATTATACCTCACGAGTCAAACAAGTCGGGATACCGCGATCGGATATCATCCTCACGCTCCTATGTTGACTCTCCCAAAGAGTGATGACCCCAAGCAACACGGACTAAACTGATAGTCTTGTTCTTGAGGATCTTCTCTCTTCGGTCCAATATGGACACGGGCCTCTCCTCATATGAAACGTCGGTACCAACAACCAATTCCGAATGATCTAGGATATGACTCGGGTCCGGGATGTACCGTCGCAGTTGGGATACATGGAATACATTATGCACCTCACGTAGCGATGGTGGAAGAGCGAGACGATAGGATACATCTCATACTCGCTCTAGAATGTCAAATGGTCCTATATACCTAGGACTAAGCTTTCCCCGCATGTCGAAACGAATGACGCCACGGTTAGGTGAAATCCTCAGGAATACATGGTCGCCGACAAAAAACTCAAGAGGGCGCCGATAAGAATCGGCCCAATGACACTGGCAATCTTGGGCAACTCGAAGATGATCTCTGACTCTCCTGACCACCTCAACGGTCTGAGCAATCATTTTTGGACTGGGCATCTGCCTCTTTCCGACATCGTTCCATGCTAGCGGGGATCGGCACTTCCTACCATACAGTGCCTCGAACGGTGCCATCTGGATACTAGCTTAGAAACTGTTATTGTACGAGAACTCTACCAGGTGCAGGTGATCTTTCCACGAACCACCGAAGTCGAGTGTACAAGATTTCAACATGTCTTCCAAGGTTTGTATGGTATGCTCTGATTGACCATCTGTTTGTGGGTGATACGCTGAGCTGAACTGGAGGCGAGTCCCCAAACTCTCTTGCAGGCTACGCCAAAAGTACGATGTAAATCTGGAATCTCTGTCCGAGGTGATACTGACTGGTACACCGTGCAATCTGACAATCTGCCGGAGATACATCTCCGCTAGCTGAGCCTCGACTGACCAACTCTGAACGGGAGAAAGTGAGCCACCTTCATGAGCCTGTCTATGACAACCCAAATAGCGTCTCTGCCAGCCGGGGATCTAGGCAATCCAGTCACAAAATTCATGGTTATATGCTCCCATTTCTACTCTAGAATTGGCAATGGTTGAAGTAGTCCAGCTGGTCTCTGATGTTCAGCCTTAACTTGTTGGCAGACTAAACAACGAGAGACAAACCGGGCTATCTCCCTCTTCATGCCATTCCACCAAAAGTGCTGACGGATATCACGGTACATCTTCGTGCCACCGGGATGAATAGAATACTGCAAATTGTGGGCCTCTGCCATGATCTCCTGTCTGATATCTCCACTGGGTACACAAAGATGCTTACCATGTCGAAGTATACCGTCTTCATGAATGCATAACTCTGGTCTTCGTCCCGTCTCACACTCTGCTCTGAGCCGCTGAAGCTTGGAATTTGTCGACTGCGCCATCTGGATCCTCTCGACCATGCTGGACTGAACTTGCATGCTGGCCATCAATGCCACATTGGTAGGAAGGACAACTTCTATTCCCATCTTCTGAAGATCGGCTAATAACTCCGGCTGCGCTGTAAGAAAATAAACTCCAGCTCTCCTGCTCAATGCATCTGCAACAACGTTGGCCTTTCCAGGATGATACTGCAAGTTGATGTCATAATCCATAAGCAGCTCTAGCCATCTCCTTTGACGTATGTTGAGATCCTTCTGGGTGAACACATACTTCAGACTCTTGTGGTCGGTGAAAATCTCTACCC